>OX578283.1:28853426-29453426 GCA_951217055.1 Gerris lacustris | reverse complement strand
TCTTTAGACGTAGAGGATTTCCAGGAATGAATGGTAATGACAGGTTGTGAATTAAAGGATTGGGGTGTTGGGATATAGAGCCATGGACGGATTTGTATCGGGATATGGCTAGGTCATGGACGAAGGAGACTTAAAGGTTCGTTGTGAAGGGTGAAGTTAGAAACATAGAAAGGAGCGTGGACCATTCTTCTTAGGATTTTGGACTGTAGGGACTGGATGCGATAGGAATTGGAACGCTTTGTGCAACCCCAGAGTTCGATACCGCATGACCATGTGGGTTTAATTATAGTGTGCTGAGTTTAGATGCATGGTGTAGAAGTCTGTGTAAAAGTTTGAAGCGTCGGTTGCAGTCTTCTAGTTTAAGTTTAGTGTGGTGTATTATAATATAAGTAATCTAGCTGTAGTCGTTGTTGTATCGGTTTATTGATGATGCCCATTTTGTTTTGTCAAAGTAGCTATTTAAAATAAAAAATACTCTCATCTTTGCTAAGTGTTATTGTAAATCCAAACAAGAATAAATTTAACATATATTTCAAGAAGCTTACTTAATTAAAAAAACATTACTGTATTTGTTTAACATTTTCTTTCGTGTTTGTTTTCAGTTAAATATAAAATGAAAATTTAAAACTTTTTTTTCCTGGAACCTGAAAATTGAAATTGTTCTTCCATGTTCAGGAAGGTTGTATGTTGTTACATATTCGCGAGAGAGGTTTGTTCCTCTAGTTTTTGGAAACGTTTCAAATATGTATGTTGTTTAAAGGGGGTTGTGAAAGGGAAGGGGGTGTAGAGAAAGAGAGAAATCGACAAGCTAAAGTCAAGTTTCTTAATTTGTTAGAAGTTTTTATTTGGCAGTGTTGGTAGAGTTTTGTTCCGAAGTAAGTGTACAGTACAGGCTAGAAGCGGGCCGGTGCCACAAGTTAGTGTTAGTATTTTTGTTCGGGAGTAAGTGAGCAGGCTAGAAGCGAGCCTGTGCCACAAGTTCAAACATTTGATCAGCCCTAAGGCTGTTCTCGCTTCCCCCTGCCTGAACCTTGCCCTCTTCCACTTCAAAACAATTCATTTTTCAGTTTTACCTCTTCTATAACTCTATATTTTTAAGCTACCTCTTTCGTTTTACTTTTTTTTACTTAATGAAAATTAAAAAAATATAAACATAAATGAGAGAACATTTAGAATTATTAAAGTGTGGTTTTTCCTATTTTTTTATAATAAAGCAATTCTGTCTATCTGTCAGTGACGTTTTGAGCATGTTAAATTCTTAATAGTAAATAATTAATTTCTTCTTTAATAGTACCTTTTAAAAAGCACTGGTGCCACTTTATATTAAAATGTATGAGCGAATGATCGTACCACATAATAAATAAATTGACCACATAATAAATAATAGTGCTTTCAACACACTCAAAAGGTCCGTAGGCAATTTAAAAAACATAATCGACCTAGCAGTATCAAGATGGCGGTAATTTAAAAATTTGTTTCAGCTATAACTTTTGAACCATTAATTATATATAATCACGTGAAACAAACGCTTTTATATGCATTATTATAGTCCAAACACAATAAAACTACTCCGAAGTGTCTAGCCCAATCCGTTCCTAAGAGAATAAATTTTGAAGTTTTTGTGGGAGAAACATTTCTTTCCCCCATAAGATATGCTACGTAGGAAAAATTTCTTAAAACCCGTTTTTTGTTTTATGACAAAAATTAACTATACATTTTTTTAAGATTTTTCTGTCGGTTTATTAAAAAAGTGAGGTGGGGGGGGGGGGGAGACATGGCGCAAAGATGAATTGATACACAAACGAAATATAGATTTGTACTCAGGGCGTTCTCCTCTTTCATTTAACACCACACATAATCTATTATCGTTAAAAAAATGTGAGCCCTTTAAACTTAAACCCTTATTTTCTAAAGGATGGTTCTTTGGGCTTCCCTATATATTTTCTGTGTGATTGGGTCCCTATACACACTCACCACAACTGCAAAGTTTCAATTTGTCGGGTATTTTCGGATATTAGGTAAATTACAGACAGACACCCACACAAGCGCAGGAATGTATAAAGACCCCCATACACGGTCAAAATGTTTGCGCAAACATTTTGACCGTGTATGGGGCTGTTTAATGTTTGCGCAAACATGAGGATTGACGTGTATGGCCTAAATTTTCTCGACATCAGGTTTGCGCAAAATGTTTGATCGTGAATGGGGGCCTTAAGGGTCCTAGTTTCTACTACGGAATCTAAAAGATGGTCTTTAGAGAAAATCCAAAGTAAACTCAAACTCATATTCCAGCTCTAACCGCGTAATACTCACCCATAGGTTAAGTATCACATTATTACTACTAAAATTAAAAAGCTGCCATATTTCTAAAGCTATTAAGATTTAAAATTGGAGGAAATTATCTTTACTAATTAAACCCCTCGTCAAAGACCTTAATTATATTTAAAAAAAATTAAAACTTTTCTGGACTTGTGCCATAAAGGCAGCATCTTAGCCTGCAAGCAAGTAGACCTCTCACTTTAAGAGCTTATAATATCAATACATAAAAATGTATTAGTAAACACTATTTTTATTATTTATTTAACAAAGAAATCTGTACTGTAGTAAATTATTACTTAGAGTTAAACTAATCAATTTAAATATAAATAATTCGGTAGTATTATGGCCTGAAACGTGTATCATTTCTCTCGAATCACAGAAATGTTATTGTATATGTGTAACAACATTTAATCATGAAATATTGAAGATGGAAGAACAAAAACCTGCGGCTACTCAACAATTCGTGGATCGACTCCGGGCAGCAGATCATATTTTTATCGTTCTATTCTCCTTTTCTTCTTTAATAATATTTGAAGAGTTGTAAACCCGAAGACAGGAAATATTTGAAATTAGTTATTTTCATTCTTTAGGAAACACATTTCTAACTGCAAGGACGTTTTATGATTATTTTATTTATTTTTTTTTTTTTTTACTGTTTCTTTTACACAAGGATGAATAAAATATTAATTCGTTACTATACCACAATCAATCACTTTAAAAATATGTTTAAAATATGTAAAAAATAAGTTATTTATCTGTTTTAAATGGTTTAAGCCGAAAGTGGGATCGCTGATCCCCAACATTTCATTAGTTTTTCATTTATTTTAAGTACCACAGTACCACTCATTAACTTAGAATTTTGGGTACATCTGCTATAGGTAAAAATATACTTCACTTTAGAACAAAATACCGAGACATACTGAAATATTAATAAAGAGAGCTTACAAAATACACCGGACCTCTAGCTGACAAAGGACTTTTATTATTACAATCCGATGATGATCCATATATATATAAAATCCAATTACCACTCACTGACACATCACGATATTTCTGAAACCACTGAACCTATGACATATGAAATTAGTAACTTTTGATAAATGGTTTACTAATCGGGCATTTTGATTCAAGATGGCGGCCATATATATGTGTGTGTATGTTCGTTATACAAATCTACAGTTTTAGAGTGATCTCGATTGCACACTTAACTTTCAAAGCAAGGGGAAATTCACTGTCTACATGAATTTTCGAAATATACATTTTTTATGAAAGAGGTGTAGTTCAATAACCAAACAACGTCTTCACACAAAAATTGTAATTTGAACAATTGACCGGTTTCGGCTGTTCTAAAGCAGCCTTCTTCAGATAATCTTGAGGTTACTGGATTGACTTCAGGAGTGACGGTCAATTGTTCAAATTACAATTTTTGTGTGAAGACGTTGTTTGGTTATTGAACTACACCTCTTTCATGATGAGTCGCTATCACACATTGGACAAAAACACAGTCGAGGATATAAATTTTGGTACACAGGGGTACGGGGTACAAGTAAAGAATACGGGGTCAAAGTAATGAATACCTTTCACGATGTATATCGTTGAAAAGCTCTTTAAGAGTGCAGTAATTGTTATAATGTACAGTTTTGTCATATTTTCATTTAGGGGGTAAATTTAGGATATTTGCAAATTATCTTATCAAAGAGAAGATAAGTGGGAGGGATAGAATCTAGATATTCTCGCATAGTAAAATAATTTAAATTTTTCTTGATGGTAGTTTATAAACTTATTAAATTAAAATAATACTCCGTAGCACGGGTATCCAGCTAGTTATGTATAATGAAAAGCTAAAACAAAACTCTAATGTTAAGCTTTATATTTAAATTTGCCGTGTGTGGTATTTTTATTCATCGTTTAATTATCGTTGTCGTACAAAAAAAATTTAGTAAGTAAGAAGAGTTAATCGCAAAGGCATATATGTTAAGAGAAAGGAGAGTAATAGGCGAGCAAAGCGAAAACAATGAATCGGAAGGTTACGTTTCTGTTCACCCAAACTCCAAACTACTAGTCCTTGCCGCCGATCGCTGACTGCTCTGACTGGTCCGAAACCAATCCGTTATTCAATCAGAGCCTAGTTGGAACAATCGACTAACAGTCAGAGTTTAGTTTGGGCTTCTTTAGAACAAACGTAATAAGTCAATGTTGAACTAGATATCTCAATGTTAGGGCAATATTTTGAGCCGAATGTGGGGCCTCAACGATCCCCTACTTTTCATTTTTCTTTTTCATTTATATCTAACAGTACCACAGATTAGCTCATTTACTTAGAATTTTGGGCACATCTGCAATAGGTAGAAACATACCTACATTTCCTACAGATTACCTCATTAACTTGAATTTGCTAATATTATAGTAATATAATTAATTTTTACTGCATAAGTTTTAACTTGTTTCTAGCGATTTTATATTAAACTAACTCTTTATGAATAAAAATTAACACTAAATTGCATGTATGAAAACTGGAATAGCTAATATTAAAACTGACAGAATTCAATTACCTAAGTTGGTCATATCACTGAATTTACATGGAAAAGTTCACAGCTAATTTTGAAACATATTTATTCCAGGAACGTAACCTTTTAAACTATTTTTAATACCTAATCTCATATTTCAAGATATGCATTTTATTTCTTCATGAAAAATTACATTCCAGAGTTACCTATAGGTAGACAATAATGCTAAACAAGGTTCCATCCAGGATAAAATAAACTCGACAGGAATATTTCCTGGTAAAAAGAGGAGTGGCTTGAATTTGATTATTGTTAACACAATAAGGGCAAGGTGTTCTGGCTCAAAATATTTGAATATTCTATCTGGTATTGATTTCTCAACTTTTGTTGAATATCTTTCGATACTATTTATGCTTTATTTTCTCTTCTTTTTTGAGACGAGAAGTATTTGCAAATTCTAAAATAGCGTTTGTTTTATTATATCGTTCCATTTCTTTTCTTTAATATTCCACAGCCTTTATTCTCTTTATCACATTCTGTCTTGTCTCACTTCTTAATTTATACATTATAGGGCCTTTCCCAGTATTATTTTTTATCTCTCGTTTCATTCTTTGCCTTTCCTTCTAATCCATAATTTCTTTTTAACTTTAATTATTTTTCTTATCCATTACATTTTTTGTTATATCTAACCATTTTTCCTTTAATTTTTCTAATTTTTTCTTTTTTAATAATAATTATCTTAATCTTTTCCCCCTCACCCTTTTAAACAAACATATTTCTTCCTACTTCTCTTTCCTCTATTTCTTCCTTTCTCGGTTGCGTAACGTTTTCTACTCATTTTCTCAGAGTTCTTTAATATTTTATCTTATTTATTTTAATTACATTTATTTTTAACTCTTCGCATGTAGCTATTTCTATCATTCCTATGACTAAGATTTGTAAAATAATTATTTAACACATTGTTTATTCACACAGATAATTTCAACTAGAGGATACACAATAAGTATTAGCGATAAATAAAAATCAGTCGATAAATTATTGATAATCTTATTCCTAAAGATCAATGTTTTTTTTTACTAATAATAGAAGCAACCACCTTTACTAATGGTTAGTTATGGACCTTAATAATGATTAATATCTTACACTCGCTAACAGAATTATATTGATAAGTTATACATTACTTCTTATTACTGAAGGGATCCCTAATAAAATTCGGTGGCTGTCTTATTCTTTTTAGGATTAATCAGCATTTGTGAGAAATTAAAAAGTATTTATTTGTTATTTTTGCACTGTAGTTATCATAATTTCAAAGACATAATATATGTATTATTTGATTGTATGTATTAGCTGAATATTTTCTGTTTTCAATGTTTAATTATATTGCCGTAAGTCAAGTGTGGGTTTTTTTGTTGAATTTTGATTTGTGTTATAATTTAGTGTTTTTTGATATTGTAGAGTTGTGTAATTTTCCTGTAGGTTGGAGTTGTTTGAAACATTGTCAAGTACCTTAAGACTTAGTAATGTGCCTGAGGAGAGATAGTGAGTACTATAGTACTAAGTACTAACCCTTGTACCTAATAGATAAGTCTTGTTCTGTTGTGAGTCCTATACCCCCTGACATAGATTTGCTTTCCAGCTCCCAGTAATCTGGGATTAGTCGGAATCCAGGATCGCTAACTAGTTCTCTGGCTTACGGTTCCTACATTTAACATTCCAGGTAACACTGAGTCAAGCAGCGTAATCTTAGTCCTTTAGTTCAACTTCACTTTCAAGTACTTCATTAAAACCGAACTAAGCCATTTCGAGATTATGTTGAAAACCTACTCTTCTTACTTGTTTCGTGTCTGAAGTAATTTCATTAGTTTATACTTTGGAGACAAACAATGAGAATTCACATCTCTGATTACTACAGACTAATTTGTTATAATGTAATAACCATTATGTGATTACCTATTTCACCTGATTCACTATTTACTACATTAGTAGAATTTCGCACATCTAATAGTAACTTTACGCGTTTCCTTATAAAATGTTAAAATAAAGGCCCCCACATACACAATGAAACATTTTGCGCAAACATCATGTTTGCCCAAACCTGATATCAGGCAAATTTAGGCCATACACGTCAAACATCATGTTTGCGCAAACATCAAACATACACGGTCAAAATGTTTGCGCAAACATTTTGACCATAGGCCTTGAGATCTTGGAAACATTATTAGTTTTCTTCCACAACTGGAATAATGATTACTTTTTTGTATGCATGAAAATTATTAGTTACACTGAGATTGGTCTTTCCTTGAAGACCATTAACCCAAATATGACTTAGTTTCAATATAAACAAGATATTAATTCCTTTTCTAATAACCCAGTTCTGTCTTTAAACGTACAAAACGAGGAAGTTATTTAAGAAATATTAAAACTTTAACGATGTATTTTAAAACAAAAATACTACTCTGTCAAGTAGATGATAAATTGTCGTCGAAGATAGTCAAAGCTGAAATAATAGCCTTAAAGCTTTCAGCTGTGCTCGTAAAATATGATTTTAATGGCGTCGCGAGGTTCCCAAGTATTGTATCGATTCTCATACTTTCTCCTTTCAACATCCGTAGTAACATGAGAAAATAGTAAACATCAATCAGAAGGAATAAGATGAAATGCAACGAGCCGCGTGCCCTTATTCCTTCCCTTCCGGCACATTTACATTTGCCAAATGTTTTTATTTATTACTGAGTAAAGGGACGACAAATATGCTGAAAAGCAACAATAAAGTAACATCGAGTTTAAGCATTTTGTGATATTTAAATATCCATTATATTCCGTTCTTAAGATGGATATAATATGTCTATTGTCATTATTTATGTCTGAGATAAATGTCGTAAAATTAAAAAAAACAAAAAAAAACGATCCCGATATTATGTTTTATAACTTTGGTGTCCTTAAATTTTATTATTCCCAATAATAAATAAATAAGATTTATTCTTATAAAAGATTAAAAGATAAAAAGATGCTATATTTATATTAGTCTTGAATGCTAAAAGTATAAAAATTAGGCTGTACTGAGACATAGGAAATGTTTAAAGAATTTTGTGAATCCATCTTATTAATCCTAAGATGGCTAATGTATCACCTTAAAGCCCTTAAAGTGTCTGACAAGTTCCAGCTGAATTAGCATGTATCCTGAGTTTCACTTTTATGTGCTCGAGCATGTACCTACTATACTTATCCACCAATATTCGGTGTTTTTTTCTGTTTACTCTTTCAATTATAATTTTATAAGGTTTCAGTATTTTTATAATTTTACTTAGTCGACAAAACTTCAAATGACTAACTAAAAAAAAAACAAAAAAAAAAACTTTAATATATGGCTGGAAAATATCCATCTAAATCGATAAGAAAATTAACATTTAATCCTATCAAATAATATTTTCTATCAGATACTACTAATAAATATATGGCAATTATTCTAACTCTCTAAGTTGTAAGAAAAGGCGAGGAAATACCTCACCAGCGTCAGAAAGGTAAAGATAAAAATATAATTTACTTTCTCTACGACTAAAATTGAAACCAGAGAAACAAAAAATAGAATGAAATACTAAAGATAAAAAATATAAAGTGAATTCATCTAGTCCTCGTAACATCCCATGGATGACTCCTCACTCTGTGGTTTATATACTATTCTATGTAAGAATACTGTTTATTATAACCAGGTAGCAGTATAAACAGTAGGAACCCGCTAATCCGGACGAATTCAGGTACAGGGTCGTCCGGATTAGAGGTTTTAAAAAATAACGTAAAACACTTAATAAAAAAATGGAAAGGTACTGCAATTGCAATAAATTGTATTAACATTAGATATGGATAAATTAAATGTACAATATGAACGAAATATGTAATTACATATGCATGTGAATGACATACATATGTAAATTCCTATCCGTTTCCAAAGTTATACAGAACACAACATTTTTTAAATTTACATTTTTCAGTGCATTTTCCAAGTTGTCATTTTATACAGGGTCAGCGAGAATGATCGTAAGTAATTAGCGATATCATTTTTATTGTTGAGGGCTTGCATTCTCCATATAGGAACGTCCGGATTTCCGAGGGTTCCGGATTAACGGGGTCCTACTGTACTTATATAGGAGGTAGTAGCTGCCCTTCACGACTTCGCCAAGATAAAGATATCAGTGCTTAGGATTATAAAATATTTATCTTATCGCTGGTACTATTATTTAGCTTAGTTGTTCAAATTTTTTTTGGAAGTCATTCGAAGGTAATAAAACTCAAAGATTAAAAATGTTTATAAAAAAATAAACGGCATTATCACTTTCTTTTTAATTAAGACTGGTTTCAACCATTTTAATTGAACAAATAATGCTAATTAACTATTAGCTTTATTGAGGCTTTAACTCTATGACAAGTTAAAGCCTTTTATGTTAAGTATTTGTGATAAAAACTTCTCAAAATAAAATCTTGAAGGTTTACTGCTTCTTGGACATAAGATTACACAATCTTTAATTCCCCCTTTCATAGCAGTTTTGCACAAAACCATTGTTCTCTTCCAAAGACTTCTATACCACCTAAAAGGCTCAGGGGACTTTTAGCCCCTTTGAATACATTTAGCTGCCTGTAACTGGCAGTCTTTGGCCCTTACATTGCTGTTCGCAGCACCTCGTTCTTTTACGTAGCCTTTTATAGCCTCTTTTAAAGGGGTTAAAGGTATTTTATAACCCCCTTGAATTCATATGTCTGGCTGTAAGTTGCCCTTATTGGCATTACATTTTCACAGCACCTTGTTTGCCTTATATAACCCTTCCTCCGTCCTTTTAAGGGTTAAGAGACTTTTGGGCATATTGATTTTATTGTCTAGCAAGTAGCACCCTTGTTGCAACCCTAAAAATGGGGTTGCAGAACCACTTGATTGCTCTTTTCCTCTGTCTTTAGAGACTTCATAGTTTTGTTTTGTCTCTTAAACTTACTAAATAAAATGCATGTACGTAGTTTATCCTTTTGCATATTATGATTCCTTACGTATGCTATGCTTTTCCATTAACTTTATAGATTGTTTTAATATTTATAGTAGCCACTAACAGATATTGATTCTAGCTCCATCTAGAATCCTAGTTCACTGCTTCGCTAGCAACTATAGGCCTATGAATAATTAAACTTTTTGTAAATTGCAGTCGTTGCTTCTTTCAGAGCTTTATACACTTCACATTAACTGTGGCCCATCCAGCACTCCGTCCTTTCTGAAGAAAGTATATTTGCTCTGCATCAATTTTAAAATGAGAAATTGTTTGTGTCTCTTGAATTAGTATGTATGTTTACAACCTATAACACTGTTGAAACCTTTTTTTTCCTTTTCACCTACATTCCTTTGTTACCTTATAAAAACTCATTTGGAAGAAATAAGACGCGTTTGAAGTATATTATTTATTGTATTCGTTCTGGCATAGTTTTTTACTCCACTTTGAAGGCTAATTAAGAGACTTAGTCTGTTATTCATACGTCTGACTTTAAGTTGCACTCATTTGCAGTTGCATAGTTTTTCATAACCCTTTTCAAGTCCTTCTTTATGGGCTAGAAGATTTATACAGCCCGTGGATTATTCTTGTCTGACTATGACTATATGTAATTCACTCTTATACACTGGCTTTCAAATTACCTTGTTCCATAATGTAATGACTAAGGGACTATTATATCCTTAATTTAAATTACGTACCTGTAGGTACCGCACTTGCACAGCTTGTTTTTTCTAACACCGTTAAATCCTCCCCACAAAAATGCAAAGAATAATGCCTGTAAATTTGTTTTTTGTCTACCGACAACTTGTATCATTAAGTTCCTGTACAACCCTAATCGCAATAACTTTCAATTACTTACAAAACCATTTTGATTTCTTCAGTATACAACCCCCAAGACTACTTATGTAAAGTATTTAATTACTCTTAGCTCCTTACTAACGAAACTCTTAAAAGTTTAATATCTTTACGTTTCTTTCTACCCATACACGAGTGTGCACTGTGCATAGCTCTGACTAATTCATTATAAAAGAAAAAAGCCCAAGGCCACATTAAATCTTCAACTTGGCTGTATCAAGGAATTTCTATGTTTCAATAATTTCTAATCAAAAATTTAAATTTCTTGGTCTAATTTCAATGATATTTGATAGATTAATAACAATATGATGATTTTGGTCTACCAGTAACCCTGTCTCGATGGATTTAGTTTCCAGCGTTTCGTTACCATTGTTGTGGGTATCTTTATGCAAACGCCTATATTATAAGTTCTAAAGAAAAACAAGTATAGAAACTACATCCATTAAGACCCTTCAATGTCTTAATTTCCCTGCGAAATAGCTCGGGAGGGTTTAAAATTTATTAAACATTATTTGTTAAACATTTATTAGAGCTTCTGTTTATATTTGATGCCTGATTATACATAAACCAATTAATTGTGCCTCAACACGATATTAAGTGTTTAACCTGGTTAGGACAATATCCGATTACAATGGCTTTAATCAAAATTCATTAATCATTTAAGAAATTAAAATGAACCCCTTTCTGATGCACTTACCCCTAAAGGCCCCCATACAGGATCAAACCTGAAGTCGGGCAAATTTAGGCTGTACACGTCAAAGATCATGTTTGCGCAAACATCAAAGAGCCCTGACAACGACAACAACACCAGTGTCAGGTAAGTGAAGTTATTTTTGATGAAAACGTTTAATTCTAAAAAGTAAAGATTTAGCTGTGGGGTCGGTTGGAAACCTGTTCCCTCAAAAATATATACATATATTCTACTTTTTTGTACCTGTTTATAAAACGTGTTTTTATTTATTTTTCTTAAATATAATATTAGTTAAACTCTGTGATACACATTAAACACTAATTTCTTTATTTGTAGGATGTAATTCTATTTTTATTGTTTTTTTAATAATCTTTATCATGATTAGTAGTAATTATTTAATCAAAATATAGATTTATAGAATATTTTAGAGGCCATTTTTCCCCGGTTAAAAAAAATATATTTATACTTAAAGGGAGGGGTGGAATCAGAAAAATTAAACTGCAATACATTTATGTATTCATGTGCATGGATATATATATATATATATATATATATATATATATATATATATATATATATATATATATATATATATATATGTATGTATTTATGTATGTATAAAGAGAGAGAGAGGGAAGAGAATGAATTTATTTTAATAAATCCAGCCCTACCTTTACCGGTGTTCTTTATTATAAACTTGTTATTTATCCCTGTAAACCTTATATGCGTTGGATAGGTGAAATTGAAAACTTTTATCACTTCACTACCTTTCCAACAATACGAACTAGTATTCATATTTTAACTGATGTTTTTAAATAAACAAGAAATCGTGTATACATACATACAGAAGAGGGTGGGGTATAAAAATAAAGGTGTAAAAAACCTAACAATAGCACAAGTCCATTCTCAACGCCTTTTTTTCTATTATTATTTTTTTTTTTCCCGACAAAAAAGTGTGTGTAATAGGTTTAGATATCGATTTTTAAATTATTCTCTTTTTTTCTATCTTTAATTCCTATTTTAATATTTTATTTAATTTTTTTATCATTTGGAATTTATAATATTCCATTTATTTGTATTAATCATTTCTGTTAGCATGATAAATAATGCTGAAATAATTCTAAACAAATCAAAAATCATGCACCTCTAATAACAAAAATTATAAAATAATAAACAGGTCAAGTGTGTGCTAGTCAGCACACAGCGAGGGTCCGTAGGCCACACTGTATAGTTTAAGTAGTACCCTATTGATGGTGTTTTTTAAAATGCTAAAAAGCTAACTTTGAACTATCCTATGGGTTTGGTATTCTCAAAACACATAAACAATATTCTGATGAAGTATTTTCTTGCCACTGAACCGGACTACAACTATATAAATACATCAAAAAGACCATAGTTATAAATAAACGTATTTTGTCAATAAAAAATAAAATATTATTTTTTTCGAAATTTCCAAAAAGTGGTTTCTTTACTTTTAGTCGAAGAATGTTCAGGAATTTTTTCAGATTTTTCGCACTTCACATAAGCGAGATAGAGGGGGAGGGGACACGTTTCACACCTACTTCAAACTTGCCTACGCTCGCCCTATCAAAGTTATAACCAAAAAATTATATACTTTTGTAATCAGCTCGACGTACCCTTTAATCCGATACCCCTCACGGTGTCGAAAAAAAAAAAAAAAAAAAAAATTTAACCCTTAAGTTTTTTTACCCTAATTTTTTTGAAACATTTTTATTTTAAGTCGCTATATTTTTAAAATATGTGAGTAGGTACAAGACACATGCATGCCAAAATTCAAAGTGATCGGACGAAAGGTGTAGCCGTGAGAGCATGCGGCAGGACGGCCGGACAGACACACGCAGGAAAATATAAGGGTCCTTGGTTTTGCCTACGGACCCTAAAAATAAATGCACACTATACACATTAGTAGAACAACTAATAGTACACATTTTTAAATTATATTTTGTAAAGGAAAAGGAGCAAGTGCAAGCATCAGTGTTCTGTTCTAGTCTTACTTTTGGGTTAAAAGAAATTAATGAATTATGTTTGCTGTGCTCAATATCTGTCAATAAAGTTAATCGTCTATTAAAACAAAATCATTAAATATTGATGTTATAATATTTTTGATATACCTCTTCTTAAAGAGGTAAAAAGTTTTATCATAAAAACCATAAAAAGAAGAAGAAGAATAAAAAAAGGGAGCTTATAAAAATGTTATAATTAAATTAATCATAACTTTAATAAACTAGTTTTGTATTCGAGCTATTTTAATATATATATATATAGGAAACCTAATTTCCAAATTTTAAGGTTCGTGTGCAATTGGTTCAGGAGATATCACAATGTCAAATAAAGATGAATATATGGATTTTCTTCTACTCTTTCTCGAGCCTTATTGAGTAAAAAACTTTCCAGCTACCCTCTCGTATGAATCCTACAGCATGTAGGAAGGAAGTGCTACTTCTAATAGTATGAATTTTAATTTAAGTGATTATATAGCTTAAGACTACGCCTTTTTGATTTTTTTCATAGAAATATACTTAATTAAGCTTTTTAATCTGGCTTCCAAAATCTAAAAATATAAAATCTTTCAGATTTTTTTCTGGGTTAGATTTAAACTAGAAGCAGTTCTCTTTGTGGAAGCCCCTGGGATCATTAAGAGACTTAATACTGGCCTCCTTTAATCATCAGATAATGAAGACAGAACTCTCCCCCCCCTCCCATGATATACCTTTATAAACTTGAAGAAAAACACCCCAGAAATTTTAACGAGATTTAAAGACTGTTTTATAGTAAGAAATAAAAATAAATCAGAAACTTAATCAAATTAGTAATCAAATGAAAATTTGTATGGTATAAAATTATTATATTACATTAAAATTTTCATATAAAAATCTTAATTTAGTATATTCAATAAACGTGTACATTTTACTACATGAAATAAATTTTATTTGTATAAAAAAAAAAAAAAATCTGCTAATTAATGTGGCACATAGCATCCTCACGTTCTTTTCCTTGATTTTTCTACCCCCCCCACTTTATACCAGTTAATTGTTTTTATTTTTTACAAGAACAAAAGTATACATTTATCAAAATTATTGCACGCAGACGGTTGAAATTACAATGGGCAACAATCTGTGGGCTACATTCTCCAAAGCAACCAAATTTCTAAAAAATTAGATAACTAGGCATCGCGTGGCTCTATCATTGCAGCGAGCGAATAGTAATAAATATGTATTGAATATTTAAAAAATAGATAATCATGTATCATGATGAGTTGATACATAAAGGGTATGACAGTAGTACAGCGGCTAGTAGTAAGGGAACCACCCAGCATTCTTACTATTCCTCTAACCACACATCTCCTTTTCAATTATTATAAAATGTATGACTTCACTACGCAAAAACTTCTGCTTGTATCAAGTTGAAATTTTACATGCCTGTTTCAATTGTACTTAAGACGATGTATTTGAAGTTTTATTAAAACTTCACTTCGTTTTATTAAAATAGTTACGTTAGAACGTAAGATATCAGTAAAAACGTTGTTTTCTCTAGGTTAAACGTTTAGGTCCGCTTTAATAGTTTTAACGATCTTTATTCATTCATAGCGGTGTCGCTATTGGTTTTACTACCAAATGTTATTTAAAAAAAAGTTCGCCTCATAGAATAGATAAAGTTAAAATTTTTGCCCGTCCTAAAATTCAAATTTTAATTTTGAAGCGCACGTTTACGCGAGCGATGCGCGAGACAACGTTGTCCAACGAACTCATCCTGAGCATTGATAAAACGAACATGTGTACCAAATTTCATCAAAATCGGTCAACTTCTACTCAAGTTATCGTCGTACGTTTCAGACACACAGATACACCGACACGGAGCATATTTCGTTGAATGTAGGAAGCTCGCTACGCTCGCTTCAATTACTTACAAAGGTATTGGTGATTATAAAAAATAACATAGTGCTTATGAAACTAATTGGCACGAAAGTTTATACTTGTATGGGACCAATAATGGACTAAGTTGTTATTTTTGTCTATACTCCCCAGTCGTGTCCTATTTAACGTGAATTAAATTATAACGTTTAAGTTCTAAACCTGAAGACAACGACTATGCAGATGGGTGCATTGAGCGTTATAGTTATAAACTCGAAGGCAAAGACCAGGCAAGGGGGTGCATTGAGCTTTAATAGTAATAAACGCGAAGGCAAATACCGCGTAGGTTGGTTGGTGTGTTGAGCGTTCTACACTCGAAGACAAAAGACCATAATAAAGGTCTTAGATATCCATGGTCCTTTGAGCAAACTCGATTCAAGTCCTGATTAATACAAGACGGGAGGGGATAAGCAAATTCACACATCTGATTGAGACATGTGATGTTGAATCATCATCACATGTTTCTGATGAATCATCACTGTGAAAAATGTCTTCCCTTACTGTGATTAAGTAGGTTATCACCAAAGAGCTGTTTATATTAATAATAATAACCATTTATTTGCTAAATTAATCACCTGTTTTTTTCCTTTTTTAAAAAATTATTTAACAATACATGATAATTCAGCCTGTGGTTGCCGACAAAGGCGAAGTTTCCTCTTTAATTGTTGTATACATAATATAAATAACTTTTGTATATAAGTTTAACTTTTGTTTTAAATTGATATCACTCTTGGCTAATATGTTATTCTTGTATTTGTCATTACACTAAATATTATATAAATTAAACAAATAATTAATAATTAACAAATTAATAATAAATTAATAGTAAAAATAAAAATGCGCAATAAACAAGATTTGTAATTTTAGGCTGGTAACCAGACTTCATTATATACAAGACCCATTCTCCTCCATTCTATTCTGTCGTGTGCAATATGTTTCCAGGTAACAGCTCCACATATTAATCTCATTTCGGGATCCCATCTTCTTTATTTGTCTTCCTTTTTTCCTTTTCTTTCCAACTGGCCACCAATCTAACACTTTCCTTGACCATCTTCTTCCATCTTCCACTCTTACTAAATGACCACTCCACTTCCACTTTCTATGCATGACTGTTCTCCCTATATCTTCGAGGCCTGTTTTCTTTCGTACCCATTCGATCCTTTTTCTTTCCTTTCTCATACTCCTATCATAATATTATACCTCTCCATGTCTCTCATGGTTACACACAATTTATTTAAAATTATTTGCTAAAATTTATTTACTATTGTATTAACTAACAGTTCTCTCTAAGAGAGAACTGTTAATACAATATAATATATTTTTTATTTATAGTTTATTATTTTATTCACAATATTTTTGTCAAGTGTGTAGTTAGGAAAGAGGTGGTAAAGTTGCTATTTTAGGGCGATGTAACATTGCTTGTATTGTTAAGAGCCCTCCGACTTATTTCCATGTCCTTAAATCAGGTCGTCCTGACCTACTTTACCATACTAGACAGAATACAGGTCAAACCTTTAGAAATAGCACTCTAATAGTTTAGGGTTTCTAGTAAGGCAACCATCTTATCCCATGCTTGTTTTCATTCTTTTCTTTTTCACTAAAAATCCTCGAGACTCTGAATATGCTTTACAAATATTTTGAGTCCTTATTTATTCTTCGAGTTTATTTGTTTGAATAATATTTAAAGATATTTGAACATTCATTTTCACACCACAAAGAAAAAAGTAGCTAATAATTTTTAACTTGAATTGTGGTACCCTTAAAAATGATCTTACATTATTTTTGCTGTGGTTAAATTCTATTACAAGAATGGATCGTATCAAAAAAAAACATGAAATAACAATTTCTTTAAATATATATATATATATATATATATATATATATATATATATATATATATATATATATATAAAAGAAATAAGTATACATTCCCTTAACATATTAAATAATACGATAGTAGAAAAAGAAATCTTCATGAATTGATAATAAAAATATTATTCAGTCTAAGGATCAATATTATATTGTTTTACCTTATTCTAATGCAAAAATGATCCCTTTATCTTTTTTTAGACTTATTTCTCCTAAAAATAATATTTTGAACATTGAGATGACCAATTTGTATTAATAAACATAGCTTTGAACTGTAGAACCAAAAAAGTCAAAGATAAAATCTCAGAAATAAAAAGGCTATATATTAACATAAATTTACATTTTATTTATAGAAATGTTGATTCAATTGAATTTGTTGGTAATGTATCTATAGATTTCTCGGTATTCATTCTTAGCTAAGCTGTTCTTCTATTTTGACGTGATGAATGAAAAGCATAGACAAAGAGGCTGCAACTACAAATGAATTACTTGAAAGCATACAATATGCTATTGTGACTGTTATCAATGAAATACATTTTGGAATTAACCCTCAATGTCCTAAATATTAAAGAAATTCGAATAATTAAGCAACTCTTCCAAGAAAGACGTTTTCTAAGTAATGAAACAGTTTAACCATAAAGATGTATTTATTGTTTTCAGACAAAACTGATTTACTATTATAATTTTATTAAAAAGTAGAAAAATTGTATACACTTATTAATTAAATATAATATATTTATGATAATATTAGATAAGTCCAACAATACATATTGTAATATTTTGTTTGTATATTTTAATTAAATAATTACACACACATATACGTATGTAAAATGCTGCATTCATTTACTCTATTTTAAATTAGAAAATAGAATGTAATAATTATACTTAACTGTACATTTTTATTTTAAATGTATTTTTAACATAATGAAAGAACTAAGAAATGCTTTAATGTAAGAAGCAAAACGTAAATTTATTCTTTTATTACATTAGGCTTCTCTCTAAATTTTTTTTTCTTTTTTTTTTTTTGTTTGTTAAAAGCTATAATAATGCCTATGTAACAAATTTAAAAACAAGACACGAATATTACCATCTATTGTCATAAGTAGGCCGACCACTTTAAAACTTGACTAGATCCGTTCCACTAGGGTAAGATCAAAAGGCAACATTACAATGTTTAGACTACTTCACAAAAAGAACAAAACAAGTTAAATAAAGATTTAGGATGATGGACTGTATTGCGGCAACTTACTAGATAACAATGTTCAAAGAGTTCAGCGTTTCTTTAAGAAAAATATTTTTATTTTAGAAATAAAAATGTATTAAGCTATTCTAATCTTAAAGTTATTAGACCAAAAAATGTAATTTTATGAAGGCAAATAAAAGGGTTAAAACATTAGAAATATTTTTTTGTAAGTAAAAAAAGCACTTAAATTGTAACTAATACTGAATCAGAAGCTCAAAGGTCGAATTGGAATTTATTAGGCTGAAGTGCAGTTTAGTAATGTACTGGACACAGCAAAAAATAAATAGCTACTTGAACATGAAACCGGGTTACCGAATGAACATTACTCACCTCTCACCTCAACACTCATCCAGATAGTTTTAAAATAGGTAGCGAAAAAATAGTCCTTTAAAATTATTTTTATTTCAAACAAGACATAAGAACTACGAATGGTGCTGAATGTACTCGTATTTAAAATGCAATAATGTATAACTTGGCAGCAAAATGGAATTTTACTGACGAGTGATTAGATTAGCCTCCGAGCCAAAGGCGAGGAGGGGCTATGATAATCAACAAGATTGCCTGCCTAGGCTTCGCCTCGGCAATGAATAAACAAGGTAGAAATGTTTCCTTTGCTGCCTTGTTGGATACAATATTTTATCTACGGGCGGCAGAAAAATGAAACTGCTAAATTACCATATTTATTAATATTTATTTTATTTATTTATTTGTTTAGATTGTACAATGTGCATGATTTACAATATACAATCAGATTCCCCTAAACAGCTTACGCAAACAAAACGGGGCACTCAACAATTATAACAATAAAGATTTAAAAATTAAGCGACAATTGACTAAATTGTTGAAAATCTACATATCACAGTTGAAACATTGAACAGCAAAAATAATAGTAATTATTACTTAATAATAACATAGAAATATCGGAACAAACAAACATAATATAAATAGTAACAATGACAAAAATCTAACAGTAAATGAATAAATTAATTAATGATAAACCTAGTTGTTAAGGCTCTACCGCTCTTTGAGGTTAGAAAAATCATTAAATTGAAAATGTTATTGGTTCTAAGCAAGATATCAAAAATCTAATCACAGGCTTCATTCCTAATTTTAATTCTGCACAATTTGAGCCCTATTTCAACTTCCTATGATAAATAGTGCAGGCCCCATTTCAATACAACGATAAAACTCGTTGTATTAAAATGGCGCCTGCCCTATTTATCATAGGAAGTTGAAATAGAGCTCAAATTGTGCAGAATTAAAATTAGGAATGAAGCCTGTGATTAGATTTTTGATATCTTGCTTAGAACCAGTATAATTTTAATTTTACTGTTTTTCCTAACCTCAAAAAGGCGGTAGAGCCTTAAGGAGAAAATCAAGAAGCTGACCACTAGTTGAGGAAAGGAATAACAGAGTGGATACTGGAAAGGGAAAAAATGTTGGGACAGTTGTTGAGGGAGTTGCAAGAGGAGACACAACGGACAAGAGGATTTGCAGGAGAAATATCCGTTACATAAAGAGGACGACCAGCTCGACGATCAGGAGGAAGTACCGTGACGAGACCCTGCACTGGAGAACAGTCAGTCTTACCCGACAAACAGTTCAGCAAGAACAGCACCTCGTGAGCAGTCCTTCTCTTATATAAGGGATCAAGGCCTAAACGTTCACACAGAGATTCATACTTATAATAAACGCGCCGAAACATATATCTTGTGTAACATATGCGAACAAAAGTTTTTTGAATGTGTTCAATCGCACTGGACTTAGTCGAACCAAACATATTCCACACTGGAACAACATATTCCAGTAAGGGACGAACAAGGGTTTTATATAAAGTAACAAAACAATCAATTGACAGGTCAGAGGCAATACGTCGAATCAAACCGAGTCGTTGACTAGCCTTTCTAATCATAGAATCAAACCGGTCACTGAATCTAAGTTGTTGTTTCAATAATGCCTCATTTTGCTGCCGCAAGTAGATAAAATATATTGAGTAGTAAAAGCGTTATAATAAAACCTTTATTTTTACCGAGTTTTAGTATAACTTACTCAGAAAATATAACTTAAAATAATATTTTTGGAAATAAAACTTAATGTAATATTTGTAGAGATACTTGAATTTCTTTAATTGAGACTCTTCTAGCGCAAATGTGCTTCAACTAAGAGCAAAATTGATATTCTTATCATAAATAAAACAATATACGAATAAGTAGAATAAACTCGCAAGAATTATTTTGAGCTCTAAGAAAGAGAGGAATCTTGCTGCTAAGAACAAAATGAGGGAAAAAACGACATTCAATGCTTGCTCAAAAATCTAACAGATTCCAACAACTTTACTACATGGTCTTGGAAACCTTTTACAAAATAAGAAGTCAAAGAGGGCTATCTTAAATAGATAAATATAGAAGATAAGCAATATTAAATGCTTTTTGACAATTTGTTGGAAGGTAAACACTTTTTGCCAAATCGAAAAGATTTGACGTTGAAAAGGATTATTGTAGAACAAGGAAGAGCAGACTTTAAGGCTATACTAATAAGAATCACTAACAAATAAATTTGTCTTCACACAATATAATGCCTTTGCACTAAATGAAAAATAGTCCTTTAAAATTCTTCTTATTTCAAACAAGACATAAGAGCTACAAATGGTGCTGAATGTACTCGTATTTAAAATGCATTGACTCTTATTTAGCAAATGTTTTCTTCGTTTGTCTAAGTTTTTGTATCTATGTTTGTAAGAATGGAACTTTTAAAATTACCTAAAAGTACCTGATTTGGATTTTTATTAAAACTCAAAAAGGTATGTCATTAGACTGTTCAGTAACACAATACAAATATTCAATTATTTAAACTTTCCATCCCTGATAAACTTTAAGAAGCATTCTTACTGGTTTCAATAAATTTATTGAATCTAAAAAGTTTAACATTTGATCTACATTGATCTGTTTAGATTTCTGTGAGATTGGCTAACAGTAGCTAGGGTAACGCTTAACCAGGGACCACAGATTCGATGCTGAATAAAAGCAGAATTTCTTCAAAGGCTGTTTATTGCCTCTATTTCAATATTTTTAATTTGAAAAATATATGACAGTATATAAAGATGCATATTTCTCAGTAACTCCTTAAGAAAATAGCAATTATTTATTTTTGTTTACATCCAGGAAAATCCAGTTAAAAATAAAACATGTTGTTTTATATAATAAACTAGTTGTTAGTAGTTGTATGGAACGAGGTGGTTAGAGGTGCAAGTGGCCCAGTGATGCGGATATGCTGTGTACTAGTGTTAGTGTTGTATACTGGAAGGGGGAGGGTTAGCTATGAAGGTGGGTATATAGGGTATGCTATATGGTGAGGGGGTAACACTGCCCCCTCCTAGGCCTCACAGTCTGATCAATATATAAACAGTGGCCTGCCTCCCTTCTAGCCCGGGGTCGTGTAGAACTGCGGCTGCGCGCCGGTCCAGCGCCCTACGCCCAAAGCCCATGTCACAGAATTCTAGGAGCCCCCGGACCCTCCCTTATAGAACGTAGACCCTACGGTTTGTTCCCTTCACCCCCTCATGGATTCCTATCTATCAGCAATTCTTCACCTCTTCAGGTGACTTCGCATCATACTCAGGATTTATCCGCCGGATATCAGGACCGCACCTCCCCAGGTTACATATTTTTTTAAATTAAAATCATTCACAACCTTAGCTTGAGTTTATATTAAACAAAAATTCTTTTTTTTAAAACAAGTTTTATCGATTTCGTTCCGCCTCCCTTTAGAAATCCCCTAATTTTCTCCTCATTGCACACTTTTTTACTCTTTCTTCACACTGTCTAGCCTTATCATGCTTTTTTATCTTTGTCCTTTGAACCTGTCGTGTTGCTTTGAAGTGAAAATACCAAAAGATCAAGAGCAAGTAAGTTAGAAATGGAGAAATGTCAGTTGTGATAAAAATATCAGAACCACCATATTATATCTACCACCCACCTTTCCTTAGCAGTTATCCTTTTTTTTTTTAAATAATTCTTGCAAATTTCAAATACAATCTAAATTATCTGTTTCATACATCAAGAATAAGTAAATACATAAATTTAGATTGCTACATTAGAAAACCCCACACCCCTCTAAAACATTTATAAATTCCTAATTCTACATTGTTTAACTTGTGAATAGAGCTTTTATCTCTAATAACTCTGGTAATATAATACTTGTAAGCAGTAATTTTACCTATTTAAATAAGTAAAATACAAATTTCCATTAAAATATTTCACTAACCTAAAACAATTTATTCTTAAAGTATGTACTGTCCAACCTTAGCTCCAGTTGTTTCTAAATATTACTTTCAAATACTCTCAATTTCAGTGTTAAAAATACATAAATAAAGTAATAGTTTTTTTTAAGTTTTTGGTAGTTTTCATACTACGGAAAGTTAAATTTTAATTTAAATCAAATTATAATTATTATTAACTACGGGAAACAGACAGTGAAAAATACACTCCTGTGCCGGGATTTGAACCACGGGCCTCTATATAGAGGCCCGTGGTTCAAATCCCGGCACAGGAGTGTATTTTTCACTGTCTGTTTCCCGTAGTTAATAATAATTATAATTTGATTTAAATTAATAAAGTAATAGTGTAAATGCACACTACTTCATTTCAACACCTCCCCCCTCCTAAGTTATATTAACAGTTCTTAATGTATTACAACCTAATTCCCCCTAATTTCTACTCATTATACTGGTAATAAACTGAATTTATATAAATAAAAGACAAATTTACTATTTCATTTTTATTACAATTCAATCATTAAAGAAAAACAATTTGTTAAAAACTAAATCAAGTAAAGTGAATTTACTTTAGCGAATTTCCCTACATTTTTTATAATTAAACGAAATTAATGATAATAATTAAATATTATGCATAATAATTTTGTGATAAATCAAATCATCAAATAAATTTACATTCATGCACGTATGTAAAATTATAATGATAACTTAATAGTTATATTAAATACAAATATACTGAAATGTAATAAATGAATATTATATAAAATATAATATTCCAATAACCATTATCAAAAAATCATTAATATAAAATGGAATTTATTGTAATGATTTTACCAAAACTTTCAAAAATTATTAGAAATAGTATTATGTATTAAACAAGTAAGCATAACTGACTATTAAGCCTTTTTAGGTCTCATTTAATATGGAAATAATCTAGGCCAATTCGAATATCCGCCCACTTTCGATATATTCCTTAACCATTTATTAAGTAAATATCACAGTTACATTTTTTTTTATACAAGATTAACCTCATATTGTACACTTTTTTATAACTTAATGTAAAATTCGTATTTTTATTAATGATTTTTGTACCTACTTGAAAATTGAATTCCACCCAACTCTAGATTAATTAAGCCACTCCTTAATTCACGTCGTATTATAAATGTATGTATATTTTAGTTTCAAATTTCATCCCATTTAATGTAATATGTAATTACTAATAACAATATAATATTAATTTTACTAAAAACTTTTAAAATACCAATAAAATTTTAATTTAGTTTAATTGACTTCATGTAATATTTATTTCGTATAATGCTAATTTCAACAGTGTGTTATTTGTTTGAAAAAAAAAGAAGAAAATATATTTTTATTTTTATTTACTTATTTTAATACTAAACATTTTAAATTATCTCCATAAATATTATTCCGAACCTAACCATTTTTATTAATAATGATATTTCTTAAATCATATTATTGATAAAGTACTTAAAAAAACCAATATCTAACCAATAATAATTATAATTTAATTTATAATAATATATAGTGTTCAAATATAATGCATACTATTTAGTTATTTTATATAATTCGTTTTTAAAGTTTTATCTATTAATCTAATTTTTATACAAACATAAAATAATGATAATCGAAAATTTATTTTTTTAAAAAGTAATAATTATTATATTTTCTTCTTTTTTTATAGTTCCTTTCTCATGTCGCTTTCTTTAAACTAGTTATAATGTCAATAAAAGTACCTCTATATGATATCGTTCTGTGATTCTATTTCTACCTTTACATATATCATGTTATTTATATTTCTTAAAATATAATTCTATTCTCGTCCTTAATAATAGTTGCTATATTCCTTTTAATTTAATGTTTATTTATTTCTAACAATATTATTCATTTTCGCTTCTATTATTATTCTACTTTCTTATCAACTCATATATTTTATACTTCTTCTTGTGTTATCATTCTACCATTCTTATTACTATATTATTCTATTTCCTCTATGTAACATGATTATAATTGTATTTTTTTCTTCGTTAAATATTTAATTATTATTTGTCCCTTTTATAATACAGATTTACACGTTCTTATATTATCTTATCATTTTCCTCTTATAACAAGATTCTATTCCATGGTAATAATGTCCTCTTATAATATTCCAATTCTCCGCCCTTCATTCTTTTTTTGATATATTTATTATATTTTTTAGGTTGCCATTAAATTAATAATATTTATTTTATAAAATACAGTATTACATATAGTATAGCCTTTTATAAATAATACTAATAAGTAGGTTGCCGTTTGATTAGGTTATAGTTTGAGGTTAGAATATAAGGAGTTAGGAGTGGGAAAGGAGGGAAGAGTAAGGTTATAAAATGGCTTATATAAAGGTGCTGGTTAGTGCTATGTTGAAATTAGTTATTATTCATACTGAGCATGCGCCCTAGCTTGAACCTTCATATCGCCTTTAGTCCATCTTACACTTAATTGTATTACATTTTCTCCCTTTTTCATTTAGTTTTTACTTATTTTTAATATTTTTCTTTACCTAATTTGTCTTTTAGTATAGTCACGATTACTTAATTTATATATATATTTGTTTTACTAAACATATTTTTCTTTACTTTTCCTCACCTAAAGGAAGAGTATTGTTTTCACCCTAAAAACTCGAAACCTAGATTTTAACGGAATTATCAGTTTTGGGTGATTTCAAGACGATTTGAGTAGTTATTAGCTATCTGTCTGTCACGCATAACTCACAGAATTTTTCAGCTAGAGAGTTCAATCTTGGTTCAAATATCAGCCCTTACTTTTAGTTGTGCTGTTCGGAAAATCATACATTTATGATTTATGACATCATTGCCCCATTTTCCTGAGTCCGCAAATATGATATTGATCACCGCGCAGCCAAACTTTAAGTAAAATATGCAACCATTGTATCATTAAAAAGCTTATTAAATGCGCCAACTTTTGATGTAAAAAAGTTATTTTATAGCCATCAAAATTCAAAAGTTATCGCAGCTTAAAATTTCATCATTACTTTTGATAAAATTAAATATTTATATTTAGTAATTATATATTATTATCATTTATAATTGTCGAGTTAGTACGCAATGTATGCAAAAAACATCTTTATAATCTAAAAAATCGATATCTTGAAAACTAAGGTCGATAGACCATGAGTTAATAGGACAATATTTGCTGGAAATTTGATGAAGAATCACCTCCTTGTCTGTGTCAATGCTTAGCTGTAACACTCTGTAAATGAATCACCCCCTTGTCTGTGTCTGTGCTTAGCTGAAACAACCTGTAAAAGAATCACCCCCTTGTCTGTGTCTGTGCTTAGCTGAAACACCCAGTAAAAGAATCACCCCCTTGTCTGTGTCTGTGCTTAGCTGAAACACCCTGTAAAAGAATCACCCCCTTGTCTGTGTCTGTGCTTAGCTGAAACACCCTGTAAAAGAATCACCCCCTTGTCTGTGTCTGTGCTTAGCTGAAACACCCTGTAAAAGAATCACCCCTTGTCTGTGTCTGTGCTTAGCTGAAACACCCTGTATGTATATATGTTCCTGAATCAGTCTCTAAATTTACAAAATCTCATAAATATTTGCAACTTATTATATCCAAAATAATTTATTTCTTATATTAATTAGCCATTCGATTTTTTTCTGTAGAATACAAATACATTTAAATAAATGAAACTAAATTTAATTTCCATTAATTTTGAAAGGTAAAAACATATCTAGTGTATTTATTCATTAAATTACACAATAAATAATATTCTCGTAGAAATATGTGACGTTAGAATTCGAGCAAACACAATAAGACTGAAGTTCGAGGTCAACATTTCCAATGGTAATTTTATTATGCGAATGAAAAAGCCTAATAACTTTTGATATACGATTTCAAATCATTTATTCAAAAGGTTTGATATAGTATTGGCCTTCTAGTCCAATTTATTTCTTCATACGTTTTTCTTCGAGCCAAAGTAACAGCTTATTTTCTCTTGACATGTTCTCTCTAATATTTTAATTAAGTTCCAACAATAAATATTGGTTTTCTTTTATTAAATTTAGTTGAAGATAGTGTAACACAGTTATTTAATTTTTTTTTAACTACTACTATTCTCTGTGATTGTTTGACAGAAACACAAGACAGATATCAAGCTAAATGCCACTCAAATTTTAAGAACAGTCGTCTTAAAAATTCCCTAAACGGATAATTCTGTCAAAAGTTCGGTTTCATATTTTTTGGGTAAAAACAATACTTTTCCTTAAAGCAAGGAAAAGTAAAAATATTAAGTATATAATATATGGTTTATACTCGTATCAGGCTTATTTATAGATAATTACTAGATAACTACTTAATTACTATTTTAATTAGTTTTACTATCCAAATTTCTCCATTTTTAAACGATATTTTGTGCCCAGACAATCTTAGTTTTGGTTCTGAATTGTGTGATAAAAAGGCTATTCACTGTTTTATATATGGATTCTATTGCTTGATTATACCCAGCCATTAAATGTAGAACTTAGCTGCCGTTATGATACCAGGATGGCCCTCATGAAATATCTTCTTGAGAATAGTCGAATCCCACTCCTCTGGACCAATTATCCTGCCAAGCCACATGGAATCCCCTAGTCAAAAGATTGTTCCTCTCGCTTATTCTTCTCGAAAAGAAAAGATTCTTGAGAAGACATGATTGTTTTTCTTTTTATAATATGTATAAATCCTTGCAACTAACTTAGTTTTAGAAGATGGCCAGCCTATTCCCATATATACTTAATCACTTGACTAAGAACCTTAATTTTTTGGTAGCTGTCTGTAACTGATTTTCTGAAACGAATAAATAAGGCAGCCTTAAGTGAAATAGGTGTCCTCCTTGAAGTTCTCCAAACCTCTTTAAGTCAGAAATCTCAGTCCTATTCTCTGGTAGTCTTGATAAAAAATCGGCTGATATATTCTCCTTTTCTTTGTGTCTGTACAATGTTGTAATAATATGGTGACAGCAAAAGAGCCCATCTAGAAATTCTGCCGATGTAATGCCGAAAGTTATTGCCTTTGTTGGTCCTAGAATAAACTCTAATGGTCTATAATCAGTCTTAAGAGTGAATTTATTGCCAAACAAATAGTGATTAAATGTCGATAGCCCGAACACGATAGCAAAAGTCCCGTTTTCAATTGTCGTGTATTTAATTAGAAAACGTTTGTTGGGGGGTTTTAAATTTTTTATCCCAGTTATATGATTTGATATCGGATGAATGCTGTTTTATCTATTTTGAGGCCCAAGTATATAAAATCTGGTTGCAACCAACGACATTTACTTCCTTGAATTTTTATATAGCTCGTCTTCAATCTTACTAACACTGATATTAGCCTTTCATAATGCTCCTCAATCGTTAAAAATAATGACGTCCCAAAAACAAGCTATTCCATTCATACCCTCTGCATATTATTGTCCAGGTTCGGATTGTACAAAGTCCATGACAAATATAGTCCATTTAACAGAGATAGTATAAAACATACCTCAAAGGGAAGTCTTTTGTAGAGATAATCACGACTATTTTCGTCTATTAACAATTGCAAATATGGGTCTTTCAGGGCAATTGTGGAGTAAAATTTATCATCACTCATTTTTGCTGTGATGTCTTCAAATTTTGGTGCGGGGTATATCTCTAATACAATGTTTAGGCTAATTGCAACTTTAAAATCTCCGCAAATTCTGATACTCTCTGTAGGTATAACCAAAGTAATGATAAGTGATATCCATTTGGGGTCTCACCGTAGGGTCTACAGGTTCTAACACGACACAATAACAGCGGAGACTCAAATCTGAAATATAATACCTTCACTCCTCATCTACATCAAACTGATGCAATTTAAAATTATTAGAGGAATCAGGTGAAATTAAGAGAACGCTCAAAGAAAGTGAATTCCTTCATTAAGCAAATAAAATAAAAATGAAGAAATCAAATTATTCCCTTTCCAGCCAAGGAAAGGAAACCTTTGGTCAGCTATACAGAGGAATAGATTTTACATTGGTTAGCTTGTACAAATAATAAGAAGAGAAATCTTTTCAACGTAGGTACCACTATATCAGCCCCAATGAAAGAAAATTTCTAAATAGCGGCCACAGTTGAGGTTTACCAAAACCAATTTCGACCAAGAAAAGGAGTTTAAAAAAGACACCTTACCACTAAAAAAGGTTACATCTTTGTGTTATGAACACAATAAATATTTACAAAGCGTAAAATTTCACATCTTGATTTTTTTACTAATGAATGTAACTGCTATTTCATAATTCACTATTTATATCATTAACATTAACTTCTATATACTTGCTATCTCAGTCTTGACGTTATACTGTTATGCTGTTTCTTTTCTGCATATCTGATTAAATAACAGAATACTGTAAGAACACGATACGATCATATAAAATGTCACAGGAAGGAACATTTATCAAAATATAACAATATATATAAGGCTCGCCCCTCATAACTTGTAATATTCTCCATTTTTCTATAATCCTTGGTAATATCCCATAGCCCTATTTTTCATATACAAGGAGTAATATGAACCATTTTCATATGGCGTCCTTTTTTTATAAAGGGAATAGAAAATCCTCTTTTCATAACACTCTTGGGATAGGTGTAAATATTTTCAACATCCCAAAAAGCTGTAAAAACGCGTATCATAAAAAAATGTAGGTGGGCTTCTTTTTTTACGCTATTTCTATTATTATTTATTAAATTTGTTTTCTTCCCATGTTTATTATTTTGAACTATTGGAAAGGTGGGTTCATAAGGAAGATTGTTAAAATGTAATAAACTGTACAGTTTAGTTTCACAATGATGTGGTTCAAAAATAAATCACAAGAAATATAGGTCTATCAAATACTCAGAATTAATTTAGTTCAGTCGTTGTTTCCCCTAATAAGTTTCTTAATTATAATAGATATATTAACTCTTTTTTTCTGTGTAAGTGTTTTCTGATCTTCAAGTTTTAAAAAATTGTTGTCACACGCTACCAACAACGTCGTTATATCAATAAAATTTCAAACTTAGAATTGAACCACTCCTGCAGTTGTTTGTCGTTGTTTTGAGTAATTTATACCATGATTTGTCAGTACTTTGCCATATTCATTCCTGTTACTTAAACGTGATTTATATATTAGTCATTTTTATGACAATTTATGTTCCAAGTGTCGTTCAGAGTCACAGTCCAACAGGAAAAAAGAAAGCAAATTACTACAATTTTACAGTTGTTTGGCTATTTAAAATTTAATCTTGAATACATTATCGTATGATAAAATAGGGTTTGAAGACACAATTATGACTATAGGAATAAGCCGTATGACTATAAATTAAGAAAGTGACTAGAGTTAGGCAACTTTTTAGTTTTTATGTTCATGAGCGTGGAGTTATTCAATCACATGTTTTTATAGTCTTGTTTTTTGTTCTAGAAACTGAAGGGTTGGTTGTATAGTATAGACTTTTGGATTACTCTTAGCACAATAACTTTCCGGCATACAACATAATTATTCAAATACAAATCTTATAAATATAACTATAAATAGAATAAAGCTACATGCTTTCAAATCAAATCATGTTTACTTGTTTAAAGATAATATCATTAAATAAGCTATTGCAGAATTAGTGCATTTTTTCTCATTTACTATGAGTAAAGAATAATTGTCAAAATTCATTACTATACTCTTTTCGATTTTACGCTGTCTTTTTTCGAGTTTTTCTCAGTCCTTATTTTCTTTTTTATTTAAATGATTATCTCATTTTATTATATTTGTCGATTAATTTTTTTTTATTGTGGCCTATTATTTTTCTTGGCCTATAATCTATACATGTTTCCGTGTTTCATTTATTTATATTCTGACAACGTTTGACTTTGATCAATTATTATTTTCTTAAATTTAGGTCTCCGATTTCAAAAATTCCAAGACAGCAATCCGTTTCAGACATCAGGGATCATTTTCGGTTCCGTGTCTGTCTGTCGTTCAATTTTTGCGAACCATCATATCTTAAATCTACACGTCCAATTTTAATGAAATTTGGGTGGTAGGTCATAATTAGCCCATTGTTGGTCCCATATAAGTTTCAACCTTTTTCGCCTATTTGTTTCTCTTCTAGATACGCACAAACATACATTAATTTACTCCTATAACTTAAAAAGTACTTATCAGACTTGTGAAACTTATTATACTTATGAAACTTTTAAAGTTTATCGAAAGTAACCCGGAGATAGCCCCAGATTAATTTGCTAAACTTTTGCTAAATTGATACTTCAATTCATGTAAAAAATCAAAACAATTTTGACAGATAAAAAAACCACACCATTGGCAGTCTATTTTAAATTACATACATACATACATCCCTGGTGCTACAGCTCTCGAAGAGCCTGGACCTGCAACACAGTTTGCTTCCAGAGGTCTCTATCCTGGGCCACAGTCCTCCACCTTCTTACTCCCAGGCGTCGGAGGTCGTCCTCAACTTGGTCGTTCCACCGAAGTCTTGGGCGCCCTCTTAACCTTCTTCCTCCTGGGTTTCCTTTGAAGACCTTCTTAGGAGCTCTTTCTTCCGGCATCCTCTCCACGTGGCCCAACCATCTCAATCTTCCTTTACGGATTTCACAAACTATATCTGGTCTACCATACATTTGATACAACTCCCTGTTGTACCGTATTCTCCATTGACCCTCTTCAATCACTGGTCCATAAATGCGTCGTAGAACCTTCCTTTCCCAGCGTCGTAGCAGTTCTTCGTCTCTGTTGGTCAATGTCCATGTCTCCGAGCCATAGAGAACAACTGGTCTAATGATGGTAAGGTAAACTCGGATTTTGGTATCTCGGCTAATAATACTGCTTTTCATTACCCTCAGGAGTGAAAAATAGCTTCTATTACCTGCTGCCAATCTAGTCTGTATCTCCTGGGTTACACTATTATTGCTAGTTAAAATTGATCCGAGATATTTGAAATTATTTGCATTTTTAAACTTATCTTCACCAAGTTCTACCTGTACTGGGGGTATGTTGGCTCTACGAGTCATCAACATGTACTCTGTCTTATCCTTGTTTATCTCTAGGCCTACTTCCCGTGCTGCTTGCTTAAGCACTTCATAACCCTCTTGTAGTGGTCTTTTGGCTCTTGCTATTAACCCGACATCATCAGCAAAAGCAAGAGTTTGTAATTGTCGATTAAATAAAGTTCCACCAGGGTTTGAAGGGATTCTTCTTATGGCTTGTTCCAACACCAGGTTAAAAAGCAGAGTAGATAAGACGTCACCTTGTCTTAGACCTTGGTTTATCTCAAAAGAATCTGACAATTGACCATCAATTTTCACCTTGCTGCTTGTCCGCCTTAAGGTAAGCATTACTAATCTAATCAGCTTGGGTGGTATTTGAAAATTACTTAAGGTTTCACGTAGCTTTCCTCTAATGACACTATCATACGCTTTTTTAAAATCGATATACAGTTGATGAACATCCACATTAAACTCGTAACATTTTTCTAAAATTTGCCTTATAATAAAGATTTGATCCGTAGTTGAGCGCTTTCTACGAAAACCACACTGGTACTCGCCAATTAAACCTTCAGCAATAGGGGAAAGTCTCTTCTGCAATATTTTAGCAAATACCTTGTAGCAAACACACAAAAGGCTTATGCCACGGTAGTTGCCACAGTTAGATTTATCACCTTTCTTGTGAATTGAGCAAATTACTGCTTCATGCCACTGTTTGGGCATTTCCTCTTGTTGCCACACCTCCACAATCAAAAAGAAGAGATTGTCTTGTATTGCCTGTCCACCTGCTTTGAGCACTTCAGCTACAATTCCATCTTCTCCGGGTGCACGGTTATTTTTGAGATTCTTGATGGCTTCCTGTACTTCTTCCACTGATGGCGGCTCGATAGTATCCTCCTCATTACTAAAATTGTTGCTTTCGCCAGGCATTGGCTCCGTTTCTGGTTCGGTAATTCCATATTCGTTAAGCAGCTCTTTAAAGTACTCAGCCCATCTGTCTAGAATTGCTTGCTTGCTACCTAACAGCTTACCCTCTCGATCCTTGCAAAATGCAGTTCTAGGCAGGAAACCTTTCTTTTCCACCTTAACACTAGAATAGAATTCCCTTACCAGTCCTGCTTGATAACAGTTTTCCATATCTTCCAACTTTTTCCTTTCAAAAGCCTTTTTCTTGTTTCGACAAATTTTCGAAGCCTGCCTCCTTTTATTTTTAAAATCTTCTACCGTCCTTCTTGTTCTCCTTTGCAGCATATGTACTCTGGCATCGTTTCTCTTACCGATAGCAGCTCTACAATCCTCGTCAAACCATTCTGCTCTTCGCATTCTTTCTTTTAACCCTAACACTTCTTCCATGACTTTAGTTACATCGTCTCTAAAACATATCCATTTACTTTCTATGTCTTTGCATTTCCATTCTTCAATCCTTGGTGTTAAGGTGTTCTTCAATTCATCTCTGAATTTTTCTGCTAAATCAGGCAATTTAAGTTTGTCTGTAGCAAACCTTACACAGGCTGTACCCTTTTTTTCCCTTAATCTAGAAATTCTTTGCCGATATCTTATTTTAAGCATATAATGATCCGAATCAATATCCGCTCCTCTGCAAGATTTTACATCGACTATGTCAGAAGCATGCCTTACATTTATTAACACATGGTCAATTTGGTTGCGTGTGATGCCATCAGGTGACAGCCACGTAGCTTTATGTATGTCCTTTCTAGGTAGACATGTGCTTCTAATTACTAAGTTACATCCAAAAGCCAGGTCCACTAGTCGCTGCCCATTATCATTGCATTCTTCATGCAAACTGTGGCGGCCCGCTGCCGCTCTATAAGCTTCTTCCTTACCAATCTTAGCATTGAAATCGCCTAGTACTACAACAACATCGTGCCTTGGTATGTTTCCGATAAGTTGTTCAAGTTGATGGTAAAATTCCTCTTTAACATCATCCTCAGATTCTTCAGTTGGTGCATAGGCACTAACGAGAGTGATATTGAAAAATCTGGCTTTTACTCTAATCATGCATAGTCTGTCTGACACTGCCTTGAAATCCAATAACGATGTAATAACTGAATTATCCACAAGAAACCCTGTGCCATTCCTCCTGTTATTTCCACCACTATAAAAAATACTGAAGTTGCCACTCCTTATCGTACCCTCTCCGGTCCATCTCACTTCCTGTAGTGCTGCTATTTTCACTTTATACTTGGTCATCTGCTCCTTTAAATCGTTAAAAGCTCCTGCTCTAGCCAAAGTTCTAACATTCCACGTCGCTAGTAAAAGGTCGTTTTTCCGAGATTTCCTGTTGACATTCCTGTTCGTTAATCCATCTATTTTAAATTACAATTCGAAAATATATATTTTTGCTTCCAAGCTTACCGAAGGTAACAGAAGCTATGTGATCTCCTATTACAAAAATTCCAAGACAGAACTCCGTTTCAGACATCAGGGAACATTTTTGGTTCCGCGTCTGTTTGTCTGTCTGTCTTTTTTTGCGAACCAAGTTTTTTAGATATGTACTTATCTGATTTTATTGAAATTTGGATGGTAGGTTATAAATAGCCCATTGTTAGTACCTTTTAAGTTTCAACCTTCTGTGCCCATCTATTTCTCTTCCACATGCACACAAAAATACATCTATTTACACCTATATCATCAAAAGTACTTATCTGATTTTTTATGAAATTTGGATGGTTTGGCGAAAGTAGCCTCCAGATGGCCTAAGATTATTTTAGACCGTCTGCGCTACTTTAATTTTGCTAAATTAATACTTTAATTAATGTAAAAATCAAAACACATTCGGCATATTAAAAAAACGGGGGAAACAATTAAATAAATTACACAATAATGGCTCGTAAAAGCATAAAATCAATAAAGTACGTGAATGGATGCAACGAAGCTATGTGCCACAACAAATGGCAGTCAATTTTTTTTATACCGTCAATAAGTAACAGTTTTAAGGTATTTGACTCTCACAAATGTTATATTTAGTTTGAAGGATTTAAAATGTTTTATTTACCTGCTTTTCATACTCATTTATCAATGTTTTGAAAATCCCGGTTTTCCAGTGCTATTTGTCTTGCTTTTGAAAAGTGACTCAGGGATTAAGATATATCTGTTAGCCATTTATCTTCTTTATGACTTATATGCATGTATGATTTTATTTTATGATTTATTAGCTTTGCTTTTATTTGTCAAAATTATATCTTTCTCTAATGCGAACCCAAAAATACCGTAATCTTAAAATGTATTTATACTTTTTTTTAAACTATGGCAAATGTTTCTTATAAATATGAAAAAATTGTATGATTTTCTCCAAATAATCCATTTAAATTATCTTAACAGGTGCAACTGTTTTAAATTATTTTTATAACAGAAAAAATATTTTTGCTTGAAAGATTTTATATATTTATAGTACTAGTTCAAATACATTTAGAATAAGGGGTATTAACTAAACATTTTGAATAGCTGAAATAATCAGATAAGAGATGTTTTTGTAATGTAGCATAAAGCTTAATTGTAGACATTGTTTCACCTCTTTATCAAAATAAGTAATTAACACTAATCTGTGTCAAAATCTATGGTTTGGAAATGTTAGTTTTCAAAAATGTAACCTATATTTGTTGGGTAGCAAACTTTTTTGGCTTTTTTAAAATAATTTTACCCACCACCAACGAATATTATATTTCTATCCAGCATAGAGTCTATGGATCTATAAATCTAGTTTAAACATGTAACGGGTCTAAGGATTTAGTTTTTGGATTCAAATGACAGTAATAAATCTATGCTTAGGTTTCTAGTCTTTGTTATGGCACTGCTACAATGCCATTAAGCTATTCTTAGGTTTCTAGTACACCACTTATTCCTTTGTTTGCAATAATAAGTACATAATATGATAACATATGAAATACCAAGCAGATGTGTTAAAAATATTTAACAGTATTTGCCACATGAGTGGAAATATTACCCAATGGCAAAACTTTAAAAATCGAGTACACAATCAAAATTATAATCATTTTACAAATTTTAATTACTTAATTACATTTCACCTACAATTTTAAATTGTGCATATACTCGCAGTAAACATATACACATACTCATATCATTATGTATTTATATTCTTTGCTGCAGACGGTTGGGAATTTTCTAAAAATTTCCCATGCCTCTTTATTAACTAGATAGGGAAAAAAAGAGTTTCAAAGAAAATAAATATCGTAAATAAGTACGTGTAACCTAAATTTAGGTTTATTTAAAGTAGCAGTTTAAACGGAGCTAATAAAAGATGTGATGTGTTAAGAACAGATGCCTACGGTTTCAAGGTTTTCTCTCTTTACATTTTTGTCTATTTAAAGAACTTTTGTTTATTAAACAAACTCGCCATCATTTGTTTACATCTTTAACTACCGACAAATAAGGAGGGAAAAGACAAAGTGGCAACGAGAATTCCGGACTATAAATAAAGTAATGGACTCTTAAGATAAACGAAACAAAGAGTGAGAAATACTCTGTGTATAAACCATGTGAGTGGTTAAAGCTTAGTGTTTATCAATTAACCAGCAATTTGTTAATTGCATTTTTCAAGTGCATTAGTTTGGTAAGTATTTGACAAAGTAAGGGTTTGGATGTTCTTGATAATGCCGAGAAAATGTCTACCTTTTGGTATCATATAATCTCCACTTATATGTATAGTGCCAGAGAGCAATATTTTGAAGTATATTTATACAACTTTGTTTTCAAAATACTTCCCATTTAATTAAAGTACATGTTACTGTAATAGAACACAACAAAAATGAATTTAAAATGGTATTATTGCATAATGTTTGACGGATTTTAATTTTAAACATAAATAAGAAATTGATATTTCTATTATTGAAATAATATTCAAATAATATAAAATATTTTAAAATCTTATTTATTTTAGAATTGGCTTTTAAGTAAACGTCCGAGTGGAAAAGATGAAATATCCTATTTAATCAAAACTTTAGTTTAGAAATTTTAAAAACCTTTAATAATTATTATTAATAATATCAACATCTAATATTATAATAATTATTAAATCAAAATCAGAATAAAGTAAGAATACTTTCAGGGAAAATGAAATATTAGGGTATATCAAGAGGTTGTAATTAATATTTAGATTGCCCTAGTAAAAATTTTACCACCAGAATTTAGATCGAAAACTCCAATAAAGTATTATTAAATATTTATACACCTTTTCTATGCACAATAAAGTTTCTATTGGTAGGGATAAAGTCATTCCTAAAAGAGTGCTTTCATTGTTTATTTATACAACTTTATTCATATTATAAATAGCTTAGGTGTTACTGAATTTCAGAAGGGAAGAGTTAAGTTGATTCTACCTAGAGTTTGTGGCAGTTCACTGATAATATCACCAACTATAAACCCTGCTGATAAACCATCTAAAGTGGCCGAAGCTCTTCTGTATTGACTATTATTAGCTGTTGGATTGTTGATTATTTTTACTCTTTAAGTATTAGAATTTGTTTGTTAGAAAAAATATTGTAATCTATATTTAACCCATTTCCCGACTATCTAGAAAGCAGAAACTTGCACAGATTATATTTCCGATGACAATACAATATCAGTCATTAGTTTTAAAAAATCGTTGGTATAACCCGATAAATCAATAAATTTCCGAGACATTTCCGTGGTAAAATTCTAAAATATTGTAAACAACGACGACCTCTGAAAGTTAAGTAAGGTTTACTTCCGCTTAAATCATTATATTTCGATGATTTTGCTAGATAGTAGAGTCTTTTACGTACCTATAATTTTTTTTTGGCCGCGGTAAAATCTCTAATGGGATAAAAATATTTATACAAATATGATTTTATATCACTTTAATATACTAAGAATGTCTATGGATGCCCAATAAATTAGATGCTAGAAGAGCAGTTTTTACTCGTCAAGATATAATAATAATTAATTTTTAAAGAGTAAAACTGAAATACTTGCATAAATAGATGATGAATTGTAGAATGTTTTCACAGACCTGAAACAAATAAAAAATACATCAAATTAGTCAACTTATATATAAATAATTATAAGCTAACAAAGTGCATATCTGCAACTCAAATTCCGAATTTAACTTGACTGGCACTGATATAAATGAACATTACTAGGGAGAGCAACATATATTAAAAGTAAAAATATGGGAAACAAAATAACGAGAAGGATAAAAAATTATTTATCCTCTATACAAGAAAAGGATACAAAGTTGTTATTGAAATACGTAAAAATTAGTGAATGACTAATAAAATAATTTAATAAAAGTCATTTTTAATATGATTAAAAGAAAAGTAAATAATAGAATGTTTGGTGCAATTTATTGAAGTGTTAAGAACCGTCTGTTGCACGGAACATGCTAGGGATTGTAAAAGGCAACAGTCTTTAAAAACCAAGAAGGCTCTGGTGGAAATGAAATGAGTTCCAAGACACAGTCAAGAATTCATTGGGTGATGTAGATAGAAATAATACTATCTGATAGGCAACTTGATAGAACCAAATCGATTCTATGTTATTTCCTTAAGAAGGAGGGTGCGTAACTCCAGGCGATAGAAAACAGAGCGACTCACGAATACGCTGAGTGGTTGCATTAGAGGAGCTGACTACGAAAATCAAAATCGTGGTTTTAAAAATACAAGAGTGGCCACAGAAGCGAACGACTATAAGTCAGTTTTTGAAGTGGAATCAGCTTTTACCGCACCGCCATCGTTTTACTATTTCTATCCCAGAGCTGATAAATATTTTATGTTATTTTATTTAGCTATTTTTCCCCTCTATTTTTTTTTTTATTTAATAAAATAAATAAATGTAAGTTGATTTCCTAACTACTTGAGTACTCAAACGTACTCTTTTGAGTACTCAACATCAGAGTGTATACATATACATCTCAATACGGGTTTTACGTTTTTATTTTACATCCCACTCTCTCTCTCTCGTCTAATTGCGATATATAGACTTTTTTTATTTCGAAGGGTTATAAGAGGTTGAAGTTAAAAGTTTATTTTAAAAAAAGTATAAATTATCCCCCACACCCCCACTTAAAAATTCTCAACAACGATCTCTCGTCTGAAAAAAAAAAAAAAAAAAAAAAAAAAAGTTAGAAAAAGATTCGCAGTGAGTCATAAACAAAATAAGTTTTATTTTAAAACTGGCAAATGATAAGTTTAAAATGGTTAAAGTGGGTCGTCTGTTAACTTATTGCCTTATAATCCAAATGTTCTACCTTTTTTTTCATTGGAAAAAGTGTTTATTATTTTGTCGATGCTTACATTTTACTTACTTAAGTACGTTGACGAAAAAAGTTTTAATTGCCTTGAGTATTCCATATATAGATAGATATAATATACTAGAGGCAACAATAACGTGTTTCCTCTATATTATATCTATCTCCTCTAACACATTTTTATCTAACACCTATTCTAACTAAAATATGTTTAATTTATAAATAAATGCCCTAATTCGGTTTACATTTTTTTTTTTTTTTTTTTTTTTTTTTTTTTACAGGGTTATTACAGGACTTGAAATTGTGTTGTTAAGATTTTTATTTTTACAATAACTATTCTATAAACGTTAACGGGGGGCGTCCCTAAATACTATTTCTATACCAACTGCTTTCCCCTATTCGAGATCCATCAACATCATCGTATCGAATTATTGCTTCCGAGCTTACCGAAGGTAACGGAAGCTATGTGATCGTTCTGAAGATCGAAATTTTTTTAGATTTTTAGATTTCAAAAATTCCAAGACAGAAATCCGTTTCAGACATTCCAATGTATGTCGCTCTATTTTTGCAAACCAAACATATCCTAAAAACTGCAGTCCGATTTTATCGAAATTTGTATGGTAGGCCATGATTAGCACATTGTTGGTCGCATATAAGTTTTAACCTTCTGCGCTCATTTGTTTCTCTTTCACATCCGCACAAACATACATTTATTTACACCTATAGCTTCAAAAGTATCGAACACCCAGATAGCCCCAGATTAATTTGAACCGTCTGCGCTCTTTAATTTTGCTAAATTGATACCTCAGAGTAAGGAAGAGGTAGAGGGAGCAATGCGATTAGAAAAGTGGTTCATTATCCTACACTCATATACTAAACCTCTCAAGCGAGCTCAATCTGAACTGAAGTGACAACAGCACGATCACGAGGTCACTGGTCCTTGTCTTATTGGTCTATTCCTTGTCCTTCCGTGCCCACGGACGCTTGTCAACAAAACCTTTAACCTCATCTTGTGCTTTGTTTGATTGTTTTATTATATAAATGTCAAATATGTCAAAATATCAAATATGTAAGAGAAAAATCTGATGTGATTGCTTTAGAAGACGATTTTGTTTTGTATAAGATTGCTTTTGGTTATCTAGGAACTATTACATGTTATTAACAACTGACTTTAGATAATTAATACGGTTAACAACAAACATTAAAGTACACATGTATTTATAAAGAAAACTGTATTGAAATATTAAATGTCGTAAGAAAATATCACATTATTCTTATCCTTATCAGCTGACATCAGATAAATTTCGAGTTTTTATCAAGATATCGATACTGTTTCACCAAACTGCCGCTTGGGAGGTTTAGTATATGGGTATAGCATAATGAACCACTTTATAAGACCCCGATTCTATAGTACTGTTCCCTCTACCCCTTCCTACTCTGAGATTGATACTTAATTCATGTAAAAAATCAAAACAATTTTGGCAGATTGAAAAAACAGGGGAAACAATCAAACAAATTAGACAATAATGGCTTGTAAAAGCATAAAATCAATAAAGTACGTGATAGGATGCGAGAAAGCTGTGTACCACACCATTTTTTAGTCATTTTATTTCAATTTCATCTTTCTATGAAAGGACCGCTACAGTTTAAAAAAGGTTAAATATTTAGTAAGAAAAGAATGTACAGCAAAATGACAAATGATTGAAAGGAAGTGAAATTTTCTAACTAAATCAATCAATATTCGACCTAAAGAAGTGATTTTTTAAAAGGTTTGAAACTTGTTTATTTTCTTAGGAGTAGGATAATGCATTTTCGATATTTACCAAGCTATGAGCCGAGGTGTCAGTATTATTTTGAAAGGCTGTGAAGAAAAGGGGGTTGTGAGGATGTTTGAAAACTTTAGTGAGGGGTGCAAGTAACAGTTAACAGTTAGTGTTGGAACGTCGGATTATAAGTTGAAGCCATTATAAACTTAGCCTTCCTTTCCTAAGACTTCCCACAGATGAGAACCTTTCTTCTGACTGCCTTTGGTTCCTCCGCGTCTTACTTCCTAACTTGAAAATGGCTGCCGGAGCTTTCTACCCCCCCCCCCCCCCCCTCTCCCTTAGAAACTTACTTTCTTACTCATTGCTTCACTTCAAGTAAAGTTTATGACTTAAATTTCCCTAAGCTTGTCTCGGAAGAGTTAGGATGAAAAGTAACTAGTTCCTATGTCTACTTCTTACAAATAAAAACCTTGTTTTAATTAATTTGTGTATCTTATAGTTAGAAATACTGAAATATTACTGTTGTTAGTAGTATTGTTACTTGATAATAAATAATATTCTTCTAAAAGCAATGAGGGTTCTTTTTACTTTTCCTCACCTTCTCCAAGCTATAAAGAATGAGTATTGTTTTCACCCAAAGAAATCCGAAACCGAGGTTTCAGCGGATTTATCCGTTTTGGGAGTTTTTAAAACCATTTGGATGGTTTTTAGCTGGATGTTAGTCTGTGTGTCTGTCTGTCAGTGTCACGCATAACTTCCACAGTTTGTATGCTGCAGACTTGAAACTTGGCACAAAAAGCTGTCCTTACATGTAGTTGTGCTTCCTGGAAATTCAAAAATTTGTGACATTATTAACCCATTTTGCTATCAGCAAAAAATTTTAAAAATTCATAAAAACTCGTAAATATTTCCGATTGAGCTTAAATTTGCACCGATTATACCTTTTTATAAGGCAAACATTAAATCTGAATTTTCGTTTTGATATCATCTATATTGAAAATATTGACTTTTTAACATTAAAATTTTAACGCGAAATAGTTTCTGTACTATTTCGCCGATTGTGCTAAAATTCGCACCAATGATTCATTTCTTTAAGATAAATAAGTCCTCTTTATTTTATCTTAATATCTGCCACCATTTTGAAAATATCGACTTGATTTTTATATAGAAAGTTTGTTTATATTTTCAAACACCTCACTATACCTTATTATCATTATACCGGACTTAACTTTTAATAGATAAACAAAATTATTATTCACATAATACAAAAATCATTGTCATTTATAGGTTTATGTTGGGTGAGGAAAAGTTCCGAGACGCCTCGCGTCCGATTTTTTTAAATTATTTATTAAATGCACCTAATAACTTATAGTTCAACTATTTTTAGTTTCTGAAGATTATGTGCTAAGTACCAATAACATTATATTAGATTGCCTCATTTATCAACTAAAATGAAACTCTTAATTATAGGATAAGAAAAAAAAAATTTTTATTTAATATTAAAATAAGAAGACATTATGTACGGAGACGGTTAAATAAATAACAGACAAAAGGCATTGTTTTAAATGAAGAATAAGCAAGCGAGTAGAGAAAAGAATAAGAATGGTATTATGTGGAGTCCGGAAAACATCTCGACAGACACTTCTTCACATGCAGAGATAAAGTTTCAAAGTAAAGATTTCAATGAGATAAAGTTTTTTATAAAGTTGTAAGTGACAGCTGTGTTCTCTTAACACTGAGTTCTCTTAAGCGACAGCTGTAACTCCGCACTTTGCGGAGAGTGCGGAGTTACTTGAGATTGAATAGAACATTTTAACAAGGTAATATAAACTCACGATGAAGATACTGAAGATGCGTGCTAGAATTAATATACTTTAGAAAAAGTTATTGGTTAATACTGATGTTTTATGTTTTCTGTTAACAGGTAGATATGGTGGGAGGGGGAGGGGTGGAACATTGACTATGGAATCAGAGGAATGGGCATGCAGGAATTCGTCAACTACCTGAGTATCATTATCACTGTCTTACTAACTTCTATACAAAGTAAGTTAACCTTTTTTTCTTTATTTTTTTTTCGTAGATGATATAATAATGTTTTAAATATTTTTTATCTGCGATTGATACGAAATATATACATTTTATCTCTGTTTAGATGTGTAGAAAGTGATTCTTTCGTAGTTGTATTCATTGCGCATACGCGTTTTATAATTCTTCTTTATTTCCGCAGTAGTGCGGAAATAAAGAAGAATTCTTCACCTTATCGCACGATTACCGGTTCGTTTACATTTAACAAAACTAATTTGATTTTGTTTAATTAAAGTAACTGTTTTTTTCTGTATTTATTATTAAAATCCAACAATCGTAGATAAAGTACGGAATTTTGCTTTGCTCGTGTGGTTTTACTACCCTCGCTGTCGGCTGTCGCTCGGGTGCAAACTTCACACTCGCATGCAAAATGCTACTTTCCGCACTAGACGCGTAATGTACTATTAAAGTGTTGTGACAAGTATTTAATATGGGTGTGATACCTTCTTCTATTCACCATCATTCGTATACTGGTGATGATTTTCCCCCTAATTATTTGTTTGCTGCTCTCTTTATATATAAAACTAGTTATAAGAAGATTTTTGTAAGACTCTTAAATGTCCAGTTTAATTACGTTATACAGCCGTAGATTAAGAGACGATACGAATAATGTAAATGTTTTTTCCGTTTTCTCTTTCTCTCGTGGTAATGAAAAGGTTATGCTGGAAGTCTAGTAAAAGTAAACTAAACTGTAGATTGAAGGAAACTAGGCTTGAACCCACAATGAGCAATGTGTTGAGAGCTAACATTGAACCTAGAGTTTCCATGGATTGACCCTTTGTCAACATAGTGTTTAGCCACTAGGCGCATCCCTTTCCTACCATCCCTAAGCCACAATCTAATCTTTCTTAGTTAGAGCCATTAGACCGGACCCTACTACTAAACTAGAGCAGTACTGTCAACTCCACACCGGTCAACCAGGCCACAGAACCAACACTCAAACCCAATTATTTTAAATAATACGACCGACATTTCATTAACTCTACTCCCATACTTTAAACTAGCTAACCCAATTAAAATGGACAACCTCTCAGTATTTACATATTAAATTTTACTACCAATTAGTTTCCTTTGTCTTACACAGGAACATAGAAAAAAGTATTAGATGAAATTGAAAGAGAAAATTTAAAATAGATTGCCAATTTGCGTAGCACATAGCTTCCTTAGACACAGTGCAAGCACTAGATTAAGAAATAGTCATAACGTATTCTTGGATGCCTTCGACGTTTATATCCTTTAATATTTTAAAATCAATATTTTGTGCCATTGCAACACCTTTTCTATATTTTCAGAGTACCTGCGTTCCACAATTATTAGAAAAAGTTAGCATCAAACGGATACTACATGTTTAGTTCACCAACTAAAACTGATGTATATTTTGCCCTTTGATTTCTTTTCCTTGATGTATAATTTATATAATTAAATTATTGAATAGCTTATAACGTGATTAAAATCTCAGAATACAGTTTTTGCGCTATCATAACATTTTCTCTATTTACATACTACACAAATATGACAAAGTACACAAATAAATTTGAAAACGTTCTCCTAATCGAATTTACTCTTTCGAGAGTCAAGAAAAAAAAAAATACATTTATATATATCTCACTAACACAAATTGTGTACCTTATTGCAGTGTGCAAAAACACGGTATTACATTGCTGATTTATATATATATATATATATATATATATATATATATATATATATATATATATATATATATATATATAAATCAGTGAACGGTTAAAAGCCAGCTTAAACTTTTTTAGCTAAAGGGTTTTTACACGGGGAAATTATAAAATAAATGAAAAAAAAAAAAAAAAAAAAAATGGGAAAGAGATAAAAAAGAGGCTAACAATTTGACGTCATTTAATAAGATTAAAAAATAAATTGATTAAACTGCGAGGTAATTTTCGCAGTAAAACTTTATTAGGCCTAAATATTTTATCAACTTTTATGTTTAAAGTTTCTTGTTAAAGCTTTTATTTACGTTATTAAACAAAAATGGGGGGAGGGGGGTTCTAATGTAGTATAACATTTCCTTATGCGATTCTCTTTCATATGGTTCATTCTCAAGTGAGAGCTCCCATTATGAGTTTTGATTGCCTTAATAATTATAATTGATATGATTTTAATTTTTTAGCTACACGCTTGCTATAGCTATAGTAAGTTATGTAATAAGTAAGTTAGTTATAAGAGAGTAAACGCTTGTCTTGAACAAAACTAGACTATATTATATTTCGACTTTGACATAACTTAAGTAAACAATAACATTGACGTAGGAAACATAAGGCTAAAGAATCTGATTGGCTGTCGCCACAAATTTGGTAAGCATTATCTGTCAGCTTAAACATACTTTATTAAGACATAATTAGGAAGATCTATTGCTTCCGAGCTTACCGAAGGTAGCGGAATAATTTTGATCATTCTAAAGAACGATTTTGTATGTCTGATTTAAAAATTTCCTAGACAGAAATCCGTTTCAGACATCAGGGAACATTTTTGGCATCCTATCAATCTGTCTTTCAACAGTTTTGCGAACCAAGATATCTTAAAATCTACTCGTTCTGATTTTGATGAAATTTGGATGTTAGGTCACAATTAGCCCATTGTTGGTCCCATATTAATTTTATCCGTTTGCGCCAAGAAAAAACTTTTTTTTGCTCTTTCTTTTAAGTTCCGATCAACACATTATTAGGTTATTACAGGACCCACATTACTCATCTACTCGATGTGATCAACAGTGTGAAACTGGACTCACCACATTTGTCAATGTTTAGAACAAGAGTTCAGGCGGGATTTTCGTGTACGCTATCCACTCGGTTACGCCGTTTCCAAAATTGAAGTTGATACACATTTTACAGTACATTTAATATGAAAAGAAAATTAGCTTTATAATATATTTTTAAATGTGCCAGGCCTAAGTTTATATTCATAATATAACCGACAATATTCGTCAGGTTATATGCAGTCACTATTATGGAAGTTATATTTCACGTAGCCGTATTATAAATGAAGTTCATACATATTGTATATTAAAACTTTTTCTTTACTAAACAATGCCTTCAATATAAGGGTAGACCTGTACAATGCTTCCATAAACAAGATCTCGTGTCGAGTCCACCTGTTCAGAACCTTCTTGTACAAGATCACGTGCCGAACACGGGTTGTCTGCACCTGTTGTTAACCCTTAAACATAGCTACAAAATTCTGATATTCGATCCTTGTTTGAAAGCCTCTATCAAACATATGTCGCTAAGGGTTGTATTATTTGAAATAAGCCGACTCTGATGCTGTGGTGTAAGAGGAAGGTTTTCTTTAGATTTACGGTTGAATGGATATCCTTTCCCCTTCCTTACATCATCCGATAGGGTCGTAAGAGCACCAAGGCTACAGCTGGTCAATACAATCTTTTTTTTACTTCAATGGGCCAACTTGAAGGGTTTCGTCGAGTTTTTCTTCAATTATTTTGGGATGTGGCATTGATTCGTTAGTTTTGACCACATCCTTAGAAAATGTGGCATTTGAAATGCTCTTGTTATGAATAGGTTAGAATCTGAGTCAACTGCTTATTCCAGGCATATAATTTAATACTTGTCGATTTATCAAGTGTTTATTATTATAACTAGTTTAAAATTTTAATATACTTAGAACAAATGTAATCAACACAAAATAAAATTGTCATTAATTCTGGACCAAAAGCGTACAAGTTATCTACGATTATTACAGGTTTCACAAATTAATCATTTTCTATATATATATATATATATATATATATATATATATATATATATATATATATATATATATATATATATATATATATATATTAACAGGGTGTCCCAGCTAATATGGACCAGCGAAATATCTCCGGAACCATGATAGATAGAAAGATGCGGTTTTCAGGGTTCGATAATGGATAAAAAGGCACTTCCTCCCATTTTACTCTTAGAACTTTTTTACTCCGAACATAAGTTTGCCGTCTGGAGTGCCCTGAACATGCTAAAATTGAAACTTTAAGTCCATGTTACAGCTTAACTAATGGATTTAGGAAAATAATTCAAGAGACAAAAATTCTTATTTTTAGTCATAGAATCCAAATATTATCTAAAATTCATGCCTTATATGTAACTGGGTTTGCCTAAAAAAAGGGTGTTCAGCAGGGCTCATAAAGTGAAAAAAATATCAATAATGCATGTTTTTAAAAATGGATCTGGAATCTATGACTAAAAATAAGAATTTTTTGTCTCTTGAATTATTTTCCTAAATACATTAGTTCAGCTTCCCGTAGTTAATAATAATTATAATTTGATTTAAATTAAAATTTAAACTTTCCGTAGTATGAAAAATACCAAAAACTTAAAAATTAGTTTATCTGTAAAATTAAATCTGTAAGATTTAATTTTAGCACGTTCAGGGCTCTCCAGACGGCAAACTAATGCTCGGAGCAAAAAATGTCCAAGAGTAAAAATTCTTATTTTTAGTCATAGAATCCAGATCCAGTCTTAAAAAGTTGGCTTCCTATTCACTTTTTTATAAATATTTAAATTGCACACACTTGTGCTGAACACAGAAAATGTTCAGCATATGTTCTAGCAGAGCCAATTTAGCCATCAAACCCTGAAAACCGCATCTTTCTATCTATTATGGTTCCGGAGCTCCATATTAGCTGGGACACCCTGTATATATATATTACTGAACAACATTTTTTAAATTAAATTAAGGAAGATATTATTTAAAATTTTGTAAGAGAATTAATTTTACTGGATTCCAATAAGCAAGATCAAGTGGCTACGAAAATTGTCAATTTACCAATCGACTTAAGAAGTCCTTTCAGGTGGCTAAAAGGACAAATCATAGTTAATACAAGAAACTTATGTTTATACTAAGCAAATAACTAAAATTTATTCTTAAAAATATTTTAGCCTTACATTAAAATACTAATATGATGCGTAACACAGAGCACCTATGCCACTCAATATAATATATTTTTTGTTTAATGTTTAAATATTATTTGATACTAACTTTTGCTTCTGAGCTTACCGAAAAAAAGTTAAAAGCAAAACCGAATGCCTGGTCAAAAATCCGCATCAGGTAACATTTTTGGTCTCGTGTCTGTCTGTCGGTCTATTAAACAAAATTTTTACAAACCATTTTAAAAACAACTAGCTCACAGATCGTCCCATATTATTTCAATCTTCTGTGCCTATTTTTTCCTTCCGCGTGAGCACAAACTTGTTTTTATTAACAACTATCATAAAAAGTACTCATCCGATTTTGAAGATATTTAGATGGTTTGTTTAAAGTAGCCCATAGATGATCCTGTATTAATATCAACCTACGCTCATTACCATATTAGTGTAGTAAGTTTCCTTTTTTCCGAATATTTCTTCTATTTTCTTTTTATGGTCTAAAGGGTATTAAATAAAAAGTTACATCATTTTGCAAAAGAAGTAACGTTTTATTTAATACTCTCTAGTCCTTTTAAATTTTGCAGCTTTTTTAACTTACCTCGACACATCATAATTAATAAAGGTACATTAAGAATTAAAATTCGTAATCGGCAATTTTTATTGAGTCCCAATCATTTTTTTAGAACTTATGACTGTTTGCATTAGATTTGAATTCATTATCTATAATATAAGTGGCAAAGTCCTGATTGACTGACTGACATAGAATCAACGTACAGCAAAATCTGCTTAACCGAGAGACTTGAAATTTTGAGGATATACTCGGTTCATATCATAGGCATCCACTAAGAAAGGATTTTGCGAAATTTTTATTTTTGTACCCAGGGGTACGGGGTACAAATGTCAAAGTTATGAATACTTTTAATGATGCATATCGTTGAAAAGCTCTTTAAAAGTACAGTAATTGTTGTTATGTGCAGTTTTGTCATATTTTCATTTAGGAGGGGGTAAAATGGAAAAATATGTATAACTACATCTTATATAAATGAAGAGTGTCTATGAGTGTACTGCTTACATGAGATTATAAAGTTAAAATGTTGGTACACAGGAGTACGGGGTACAAATGTCAAAGTAATTGATAGGTACCCTTTATGATGCATATCGCTGAAAGGCTCTTTAAGAGAAAAGTAATTGTAATGTACGTTTTTGTCATTATTTTCATTTAGGAGAGGGGTAAAAAGGTAATGTCAACGTAAGTGTTTGTGCACGCGCGCGCGAACGGGCGCGTGTGTGTGTGATCTTTATTTAAATCTACCTTTTTATTCCGATTTCAATGAAAATTTGCACACTTGACCTTCAAAGCAAGGGGAAAAGGGGAAGGTCACTGACTTCATGCATTTTCGAAATTTTGATTTTCGGTACACAGGGGTACGGGGTACAAATGTCAAAGTAATTGAGCCCAGACCGATCTTCAAAAGTTAGGAAGTTAATACTTGAGAAAGAGCTCTTATTTTGGATGTAGGCATATATATTAATAAAAGATAATTCCAATTTCAACCAAGGGATGTAAAATGACACGGGGAGGGGGGGGGTACAGAAGGAAAATACCACTGCTTTTCCTTTTTAAAAATTTAGTCAGAATGAATTACTAATTTGGGATATTAGCAAATTATATTATTAAAGGGGAAGGGGTATAGAAATAAGGGGGAGGGATAGAATCTAGATATTCTCGCTTTGTAAAATAATTTAAATGTTTCTTGATAGTAGTTTATAAATCCATTAAATTGAAAATAAAACACCCCGCAGCGAAGCACGGGTATTCAGCTAGTATATTATAAATTATTCGATTTAAAACAAAATCTAGCCCTTATTTCTCATCTTTGGGATACAATTTTAAAAAATCGCTATTGGCAGACAATATTAATTAGTGAATATCTTACTACTCAATGAAATTTCAATGCTTTGGTTTATTGTAATATTCGTTAAGAAATATACAACAGATTTAATTAATATCGTGTATTTATTTATCATCATAATACATAATTAATTGACCATATATATACATCAACTATGGTCAAGGGATCATCAGCTGGGAGTAGTATAACAAAATAACTAGTATTATATAATATTTAAATTGTATTTGGCTATAAGGCTAACAATTCAAAATGATGTAATATTCGAACTAATTATCATATAAATATGTATAGTTAATACTACAGTAAATCATTACTTTAACAGAAATGATCAATCAGCAGGAAATATGTGATTTGTGTTTATTAGGTCTGAAGTGATTCGCTTTGACAAAGCCACGTAATAGCTATGGACTATCAACGTGATTAAAACTTTGGCTAAAACTGAAACAAATAAACATATTTTTTTAATAAATACATGAAGTAATGTAAAGGCTATTTAATTTTTAGTGTGATGTTTATTATCCTAATATCAAAAACAAATAAAAATATATCATATAGATCATATGTACCAGTGATTTCATATTTCATCTAATACAGTTTTTGATAAATGTGTTTAAAAATCAATATAATAATAAAAAAATAAAAATTTGGGTATCTGCTCCTTCATGAAAACAACTAATAAAAAAACTGTCCGACAAACTCGTTTTTTGGGGGGCAGTGCCCCCAAATTTAGATTTCACCTCGGAGTGTATATGAATGTACCTATGAATGTGTATATGAATATACCTATGAAAAGGTTCGTTGGAGTTTGTGGGACTGCTTTTTTTTTAGCTTGAACCTGTCTCTTCAGTTAGTGACTTCATATGGAAGTTAACTTTCAGCCTATCTATTCAATATATTAATAATAAAAATGAAAGATTTAATTACCTATTATCATTATATTCAAAAAGAATAATATATCGAAGTAAGATTCGAAAATAATTAATATAACAATTGTTGTTTCAATTATCCATACTTCTGAAATTATTAACCAGATCCATATAAACGTTTTCTTCTCCTGAAAATATATAATTATGTATTTTAATTTATAATAAATTTACTTTTTAATATAGGCATTAGGTGTAGTATACTGTTTAAGAGCGAGAGATGTTGTTAATACGAAAAGAAAATACCTTGTGAAGACCAATAATTAGGAAAATAGAAGTGAAAACACTTGCTAATCCACCAAAATTGATAAAATTCCATTTTGCTGAAAAATAATAATATTAATTTGATTATTTAGATTCGTCGTTCTACCCTAAATTTCGATTCACTTATTAGTATTATAAATATTTATGTTTTCAATGATAGTTGAAATGAATTAGTGATCCAAGTTTAAAAAAATAAATTTTCTCACGAATATAGCCGTAAAATCCATTTTTAGTAGATACGACCACAGCTTCTTCTATGGTGCTGTATGAGAGCACAATCTGTAGGTAAAACAAATTAATTTCGATAATAATTAAACAGGATAATTTTCTGATATGACAGAATACCACACAAAACTAATACATTATTTTGTCTTAGAGCATACACACTAACACATTATTTTGTAATACCAAGGTATTTTTACTGAAGAAATAAAAATTAAACACTCAAAGGATCAATCAGTTTATTGACTGACCACAAGGATATATAAAAAGTCCAGTCATGCACCATGACTTAATGAGACCATTTTCAAAGAAATCTGCGAATTATTGGCTTATGATAATAAAGGAAAATCTTAGTTTAGAATTTGGGTGGGTGAAAAAAAAATGTTGGTACACAAATGGGGTACGGGGTACAAAAGTCAAAATAGTATTTACCCTTCAAGATGCATGTCGTTGGAAAGCTCTTTAAGAGTACAGTAATTGTTGTTAAGTACACGTCTGTCATATTTTCATATAAGAGGGGGGTGAAATGAAAAATAAACATGTTTTTATGCTATTTTTGACCCTAAATGGTCAAAATTTGACCCTTAAATGGACTCCAAAAATTCTGGCCAACGAACTCATCCTTTCTTTTGATATTATTGACATTTTAAAACTTGTTTGGATTTTTAAGTGCATCCTAGCGTGAGATATCGTCTAGAGTGACATATATATTATACATACATACATACATATAAGAGTTTATACATATATACATAAAAAAAAAGTGTTAAATTTCAGGAATCGATCCAGAATGGTCTAAAACATATTTCCATGGAGAAAAGTTTCAAAAATTCGCATTAAAAAAATTTTGAAGCCATTGCAATAGCTTAATTTTCTTCGAACATTCGCTAACAAGTAAGGCGCCTTCACGTAAGTACGTGAGGCGATAATCGCCGGTTTCTGTGCGATTAAGTTAAAATTATAAGTAAAATTTTGATTGTTGCATATTCTTGTTCTACACTTCAATACCTTTAAATTGATGTATAACATGTCACGGTGACTATAAATTTTTTTAGTCGCCCGCCATATTGGCCACCATCTTGAAAATATTAAGTGTGAAAACTCCAAAAAGTGCATAGTTGTCTCAAATACCGAGATGCACCTGTGACCTGTGTGCTGAATTTCATGTTCCTAGCTATAGTAGTTTATGAATTGAAACAAGCCAACGGACAGACAGACAGACAGACTGAGCCGTTATATAAGGTTTCTTTTTTTACTTCGTACAGAAACCTAAAAAGTATTACCGGTTTTGACTTTAGTTCAAAACTAAGACTATATTACTCAAATTGACTTGACTTAAACACTAAGACTATTTTACGACTAACCTTAGAGTTTAACTAAACTCGAAACAGGTATTTACTTTTTGTAGATATTCATGTGGCCAGACTATAAACTGATTAATCCTTAGATGTTTATCAAAGTTTTATTTCTTCAGTAAAAATACCATGGTATTATCAAGATACTACAAACTCTCCGTCAAAACTACTAATGAATTATATTATTTTTAAGTTAAAGGATTTTGGTTCGGGTCAAGAGGCACCATACCTAAATTTACAACCGAATTTTTTGGAGATGTTGGTATTGACAAAAAAGAATTGACGCTGATATCCGAATCTATAATTTTAGGCTCTTTAGGTATCATAAATAATCATATATATGGATAATAATTATCATTTACTTTATTTAACTATTTGTTTATTTCCTTTTAAACAAGCTTGTAAGTCTATTATTTTTATGTTATTTTAATTTTAAGTTATTTTACTAAGTTGACTAAGTGTATTTTATTGACTTGTTAATGAATTATTGTCTGTAAGAGATTGATTAGTAAGCTGTGTACTAGCAACTCATTATAAATGAGCAGCCTCACAAATATTTTATTTAATAAATATATTGTGTTTCTCTCTTCTCTCTTTTTTCTTAGATCATACACAGCCTAAACACGCCAATTTTAGAAATTATTTAAATTAACTTGATAATTTTCCCAAGAAATTAAATTATATACCTAATTTATACTTAAAAATATATTTATTTTATTCACTTATTTTATAGAAGAACAACGTTTTTAACAAATTGTTTAAAATCAATTAAGCAAAATAGAATTTAATCCTAAATTTCTTAGTGTAGTTCCAACTCTTTTAATTATTACATCATTATTAGTAATTGTATTAAATTATTATTCATTTCCAAAGGACTAAATTACTTTTAGGATTATAAATTGTTTTTTATTACTTTATTTTACTATTGATGTATACATTTTTTTAATTATTTTATTTTCTAGTTTTAAAGTTTGACTTTCTACAGCTATATCTAGGACGAAATGATTTTGTGTTTCATTTGTTATGAATTGTCTTATGTGTTATCAAATAAAATCAGTTTGATTCACTCACAAATTGTATGTAGGCTATTAATAAAGAAGTAATCCTTGAATTTAGGCATTTGCAACAAGCAATATTTGGAATCCATTTAAGGAATAACAATTCCAAGTCCTCTTCTTCCTACACAGAGAAAATATTGTACATATTTTTTTATATAAGCTAATTAATTTAATTTACACACAGGCAAAAAATATACTATTATATTTACACAAAATAACTTACCAAATAATTTGAGGACATTTTGTTGCAAAAATATGTTACCAAAAAATTAATATACTAACTAACTATTTCATAATTTCAAATATTTGCTCGGAAAAAGAAAAAATATAAATAATAAAAAAAAAATGATAAAATACTAGGTAAACTAGCTGTGTTTTCATAAAATGAATTATATCAGTGTTATGTTCTGCACTAATGTGGTATAAAATCTAAATTTATATTAATGAAATTATTTTTCAGTGATACTGATAAAGTGATTTTATTTTATTCATTAAAAATGACGCGTATTTTTATTTTTTTATATATATATTTTTTAGTGTTACTATCAAAAAGGTCATTAATATTATATGATATCAATATTAATTTTATTTTATATATATATATATATATATATATATATATATATATATATATATATATATATATATATATATATATATATATATATAAAGAACCCCAGTAATTTAACTCAATCCTAGCCTGTGTCAGATAATGCCAAATAGAACTTAAATTCTGTCATTCATTCGCATTTCACTACAAAACAGGGTCCATGGGTATAATTTCCAAGATGATTATGACGAACCACTAAATAAATACTTATAATATAAATACAAAACAATGCTATACATGTTTTAATATGCAGGGTTATAATATGTATTATAGACACACAAGGTAAAAATGTATTTTAATTTATTTTAAATATGTACAAATTAATAATTATTATTAGGAATCCATGTTAGCAGCCAATGATCTACTTGAATCTGGAACGTAGCGGTCCAATAAATCTAAGTAATAATTGTGTATGTATAGCAGTTGTATAAATGACAAAACTGAAAAAATAAAAATCAATTAAGAACCACATAAACGGTATATGACTTAGTATTCAAGTAATTTACTATTTTTTAAATTGTATTAGTATAAACTCTTATAACGATCTTTCTCTGGTAAAGATTCTGTCTCAAAGGTTAAAATTTGGACCTTTTGGTCTTAATTTAGTATTCAGTAGAAATCCATTTAGAGATTCCAGTAGAAATCCATTTAGAGATTCCAGTAGAAATCCATTTAGAGTATAGTAAAAATCGAGAGAATTTAACCAAAAACTGTTCACTTTAAGCCACCAGACAGGCTAATATTACAGCTGTGATCACCAGATAACCTAGGGTAATATGATTACGTCAGCCTCGGATGCTCATGTAACAGGCTAATTTTATATATGATTAATTTTAGTGGTTATAACTAGTAAGTGATTGGCATTAGTAGAAATTTCATGAAATTCGAAAGCCTGATGTCACCAGAATTTCTAAGTAACATAAAATACCAGCTCTTTTCATGGTTCGAAACTTGGCCATATGCCTAGAACACTGATTAAAATAAGTAGATTAAGTGTGTGTGTGAGCATAGGGTCCGTAGGCAACACTGTATCGTTTAAGGTAGTACCCATGTTGTACCTTTTTGTTTAAGGTAGTAGATGTTGGTACCTTAATTGATGGTGTTTTTTAAAATGCTAAAAAGCTTACTATGAACTATCCTATGGGTCTGATATTCTCAAAACACATAAACAAACTTCTGATAAAGTATTTTTTGCCACTGAACCGGACTTCAAACTTATAAATACATCAAAAAGACCATAATTATGAAAAAACGTATTTTGTCAATAAAAAAAAAAATGTATTTTTGTTTTTTTCGAAATTTCTAAAAAGAGGTATCTTTACTTTTGGTCAAAGAATTTTCAGGGCTGTTTTCAGATTTTTTACACTTCACATAAGTGAGATAGAGGGGGGCACTATTCCCACCCACTTCAAATTCCTCTACGCTCGCCCTATCCAAGCTTATAACCAAAAATGATATATTTTTGTAATCAGCTCGACGTACCCTTTTATATGATACCCACTACGGCCTACGGGGTTTCTTTTAAGTCGCTATATTTGTAAAATGTGTGGGTAGGTACAAGACACATATATGCCAAATTTCAAAGTGATCGGACAAAAGGTGTAGCCATGAGAGCAGGCGACAGACGGACAGACAGACAGAGACACGCAGGAAAATATAAGGGTCCTTGGTTTTGCCTACGCACCCTAAAAATATTTAAGTTAGTGTGTAAATATTGCCTAATTAAGTGTCCTATATTTTATTATATCTTAAAGGATGATATTATTTTTAAAGATATTGACATAATCTGACAAGAGTTTGTATGTGAACTTTTGTGAATAGATTAATGTAATGTATACAATATTTAATTTTACTTAATAATTTATTTATACCTGTTGAAACTACTGTTATATATACTATCTCTTCAACGCCGGAGAAGATAAAATAGGTAGAATTTAGTATCAAAGTGAGTATCATTTCTAAGATCCATATTTCTCGAACTAACAGCCAGGCATAAATGTAGGTTTTCTTTTCCTAGAAGCAGATATATTTGAACAAATTATCTTATTAAAATTATAATATTACATTCAATTAGTATCAGAGAAAAATATGAAAGATACTAGGCTCGAATAGCTAGAATAATAAAGACATGAGATGTGAAGTGCAGACATGAGAATATTCTTTATTCTTACCCAAGGCCAATTTAGAGGATAAATATTGGCTTGTTTGATTCTCAATAGCTGGATACATTTTTATAAGAATTTCTTCTCCCATATTTAATAATAATATCATTGGTTTGACACCCATATACTAAACCTCTCAAGCAAGCTCAATCCGAACTAAAGTGACAACAGCACGATCACGTGGTCACTGGTCCTTGTCTTATTAGTCTATTCCGTGTCCTTACTTGCCCACGGACGCTTGTCAACAAAACCTTTAACCTCATCTTGTGCTTTGTTTGATTGTTTTATTATCAAAATGTAAAATATAAAATATTTAAGAGAAAAATCTGATGTGATTGCTTTAGAAGACGTTTTTGTTTTATATAAGATTACTTTTGGTTATCTAGGAACAATTACATGTTATTAACAACGTAACTGCGTTTAGATAATTAATTCGGTTAACAAAAAACACTAAAGTACATATGTATTTATAAAGAAGAAATATTAAATGTCGTAAGAAAATATTACATTATACTTATCCTTATCAGCTGACATCTGATAAATTTCGAGTTTTTATCGAGATATCGATACTGTTTCACCAAACTGCCGCTTGGGAGGTTTAGTATAGGGGTGTCGCATAATGAACCACTTTTTGAGACCCCGATTCTATAGTATTGTTCCCTCTACCTCTTCCTTACTCTGAGGTGTCATATTAAAATGAAATGTAATGTTAATTTATCGTAAAGGCTAGTTAAAGACAAATCTTATTCCTATGGATAAATTGAAGAGGATATACAAGAAGGTGATAGCTTCACGATACTCTTAGTTTCTACAAGGGTGTTTCACAAACAAACCACCCTAGACGAATCACAACATTTACCTAGATATCCTTGAGATACATTTACCTAGATAACATTGAACATACAACTGACCATCAAACTGTATGTACAACTGGCCATACATCTGAAAAAAAAAAACAACTAAAAACCATTTTACCAGTTGTAAAATGATTAAACGATAATCTTATCTACGATAAATTTATGTCTCACAAATAACTCTTTAAATAAAAATAAATAACAATTGTTTTTTATTTATTGTTTTTTTTTTTTTTTTTAAATATTTCGAAAATTGTAAAAATTATTTATAGTTTTAATATGTGGCGTAGATATTATAACCCATTACTTCTTAAAATGTATAACATATTTGCTCAAACAAATACACAATATATAGTTCTAGAATCTAAGTCGCAATCCAATTTATTAAATTTTAAACCAAATATTTACTTGGTTCCCAAAAAACAAAATATAATTCCAATTTTTATAAATGATTAAAGCTAATATTAATTATTTGATTAGGTAATAATTAGCTTACCTTATGGATTCCAATAAGCAGAACAATTGACATTACGAAATTTGCCCACTCACCAAACGACGCAAAAAGTCCTCCCATATATGTGGCTAAAAGATTAAATAATAAATAATTCAATAAACATGTTTATACCAAGCTTATGACTAAAATTTATACTTAAAAATATTTTAATCTTCCATTAAAATACCAATAACATTCAGTTGACCGAACCCAGTGAATAAGTTAGCAGCATCAATTTGTTTTTATATAAAAATGTAAAGTAAGTACAAAAGTGGCAAGAATGGAGGAGGCGGACTGTACAATAACAATGAAATTTTCCTTCAAGGTTAAACCTAGGTCAACTTAAATATTAAGTTTAAATATTTAAATTTTTGTTGAAAAAAAATAAATAAACTTTACTGTAATTTTTTCTTCCTTCTTAAGATATTTAATTTAGAAGTCCGTACGGCACGACCCAAATTGTTTAACTTAAAGATCTTGGTCAATAATGATATATTCTAAAAAAAAAAATATGAAATTTGATCGATGTTTATCCGTTGACGAGAAATCAAATTCCATAAAAAACGAAATTAATAAAAGGTGAATAAATAATTCAAATGCATTGAATTCAAATCCGATGTTAAAAAATGGAGGTCCTTGTTTGATAAAATGAAGTTCATCTTATCAAATTTGACAACTTTTGTTGCCAGAATTAAAAGCAACTAACAGTCACAATTAACACTGTATTTATTTTCAATTACACAATGCACTTATGCTACTCAATAAAGATTTTTTTTGTTATATGTATAGTTATTAATTGATACTTATGTTTAACCTAATGCATCTTAAATTATAGAGATGGATTAACTATTAAAATTAATACTTACATTGATGCATAAAGTGGTATACAAACGGCTCAAAAAATAAGTATAAAAACGAAAACATTGCGTAGAGAAACTGAAAATAAAAGTTTTAAATATAAATGCAATAAAATAAAGTATGCGTCCAAAGAAATGCAAAGTGTAGTATAAGAGCTTCGCTTCGCTCAGCTCAATTAAATATATACTAAAAGCCTAATTTATCTATTGAAGCGATGAAATATTTACGAGTTTGATTTTATAAAATACTAATATGATGATGTGAAAAATGATGTGAAATTATGTAGTTTAAATATGTTTTTCTTATTTAAATACTCTGGTTTCAGCAGCTCTTGTTGTGCTAATAATTAGAAATTAGTCATAATTACTAATAGTACTTTCTTACTTGATTCAATCGACTATGTTAATTGAGTCCTTAAATTGTTTGAACTTAAGACTGTTTGCATAAGATTTAAATGCATAATGTATTAAAAAAATACTCGGCTAATTAGTGTGGCTCATAGCTTCTTCGCTATTTCGTATACTTTAATAATTTTATGCATTTACAGCCCATCATGTCGAATTTATTTAATTTTCCCCCCGAATTTTTTAAAACTGTCAAAATTGTTTTGATCTTTTACATGAATTAAAGTATCAATTTAGCAATACTTAAAGACCGAAGACAGTTGAAATTAATCTGGAGCCATCTGCCGGCTAATTTTGACAAACTATCCAAATTTCATAAAAATCAGATGAGTCCTTTGAAGATTTAGGTGTAAATAAATGTATGTTTGAGCGCATGGGGAAGAGAAACAAATAGGCGCAAAAAAGGTTGAAACTTATATGGGGCCAACAATGGGACCTACCATCCAAATTTCATTAAAATCGGATAAGTAGTTTATAAGATATGATATGTTGGTTCGCAAAAATTGAGAGACAGACAGACACGGAACCAAAAATGATCCCTGATGTCATAAACGGATTTCTGTCGTGGAATTTTTGAAATCGGAGACATAAAACAATTATGCTTTTCAGAACGATAACACTGCTTCCGCTACCTTCGGTAAGCTTGGAAGCAATATATATTGATTTTAAAGAAATCTAAACACTAAATATAAATTAAAAGTTCAGCTAGCCTTAAAACTATATTATTATTAATAGATTTTTATAGCCACCAAATAATAGCAAATAAAATAGCTGATTTCCTAGCTTTCTTTTTATGATATAAAGGGGAGAAATCTGTATTTTTCCCTATCTAAGAAGTTTCAGCAAGAATATAATCTTTATACGTACGCATTGTATGTAGCTCAAGACCAATGATGTTGTCCTTAAGTTAAACATTTTACAACAATTTATTTGTGGAAACCATTTTAGATATAGTAAGTCAGGATCCTCCTCTTCCTAAAATTAATAATAGTAATAAATTGTAAAATATAAAAAGTGGAAAGTAATATATTGATATATTTATCTTCAGTTCTTATTATGTTCAGAATTTGATTTAAGTAACATTTTGATACTTTTATTGCTAATAAGTAAAATTTTGTTTAAGTATAAAATAATTATTGTACTTACCATAATATAATTGGACGACATGGTGATTCACAATTTTGCTATTAATTTAAAATATTGTTCAAAGAAAATACATTTTATATAATTTAAAACTATACGGTTTTACACAAATATTTGGTTTAAAAAACTTCAGAATGTATCGAATAATTCAATGAATTCAAATTTAAATTAATTTCTACTATATTTTACAAGTGACATGTTACATCTAAAAGCAATCGAGTCACTCTTTGATGATATCACGAGTTATTTTGTTTATCTAGATTGAGTTTCTTTAGGAGGCTATCTCCTAGACAGCCATGCTAATAGTTTATCAAACTGTTATCAATGGTTTATTTCACATCTTATAACGATGAATGTTTATGTGTAATTATTCTAAAAAAAGAAGTATCTTATCTTTCAGTATAAAACATCTAATCTATTAAAAAATAAGTAAAAACAATATTTTTCCGAATTACAATCAAATTAATATATTTTAAATGCATATAAGAATTTTTCCTCAATCTTCAAAAAACAGGAAACTGAATAGATCTTATTCATAATAAATCTAATTAATAATAGAATAATCTATAAATTCGAACTCCGATATAAAAAGAAGATCCATTATATGCATTTAATAGTCCAGGAGATAGCGTGCAAAAAAATTTTTGACTAACATCAAGCTAGAATTTTGTATACGTCATGTATATAAGTCAATCTTTTAGCGCCTTTGAAGAATATGTGGTCGGCTAAGTTCGTCTGAGGGACATAGCTTGGCAATAGGTGTTTGAAAAAAACAAACCGGTGGAGAGCGGCCATGTCTCACCACTTTTGGTGGACAATGTGATTTTCGTGACCCTGAGTACAGAATTAGTTAGTAGACCAAAAATCAAGTCGATGTTATTTTCACACTTGATAGATTAGTTATTCAAATATTACTAAAAATCAACATGGTCACCTGTCAAGGGACAAACTAACACCAACTTGATTTTAGGTCTACTAACTAATTCTGTACTCAGGATCACGAAAATCACATTGTCCACCATAAGTGGTGAGACATGGCCGCTCTCCATCGGTTTGTTCTTTTCAAACGCCTATTGCTAAGCTATGTCCCGCAGACGAACTTAGCCGATCACATATTCTTAAAAGCCGCTAAAAGATTGACTTGTACACAAAATTCTAGCTTGATGTTAGTCAGATACTTTTTTGCACGCTATCTCCTAGACTATAAAGCCTAAGAAGGAAGAGTTAACACTGTTAATACTTACGTTACGTAGCTATTGCAAGGCTTGATACTGATAAAGAAAAAGATACTGCTATGTATTACATATACAGATAATATAATACAAAGTAGATAATTAGTATTATAATTATTTATTATAAATGTATTAAGCAAGTAATGATAAATTATTCATGGTTATGGCTATATTGGTCTCTTTGCTTCTGAAGTGGTGGTTTGACAGTCAAGTAATAGCTATGTGTTCTATTCACACAGCCCTAGTTTACCTCTACGTTCTTACTGTTTGTTTAAGTCATAAAAGCTTTCACTCACTATGTTAACACTTAACACCGAAGATGATATACAATGTCGAAACGCGTTTGTTTATTATAATATAAAATTGTGGTGACAATATTGTTGTGCTATTTTCTACTAACCTCTCGTCATAATTAATAATTACTAGCTGTGGATTATTAACACTATTATAATTGTTATCCCTGATACAAAATGTACAGTATATTAACCTCTAATCATGATATAGTTATACTAATATTAAACAAATTCAAATAAACAGGTCAAGTGTGTGTTCGTCAGCACACAGCGAGGGTCCGTAAGCAACACAGTAATGTTTAAGTAGTACCTATTGATGTAGCTTTTTAAAATGCTAAAAAGCCTACTTTGAACTATCCTATGGGTCTGTAATTCTCAAAACACATAAACAAACTTCTGATAAAGTATTTTTTTGCCTCTGAACTGGACTACAAACATATAAAATACATGGAAGAGACCATAATTATATAAAAAAAAACGTATTTTGTCAATAAAAAATAAAATAATATTTTTTCGAAATTTCCAAAAAGTGGTAAAATGTGTGGGTAGGTACAAGACACATATATGCCAAATTTCAAAGTGATCGGACAAAAGGTGTAGCCGTGAGAGCAGGCGACAGACGGACGGAGAGACACACACAGAAAAATATAAGGGTCCATGTTTTTGCCTACGGACCCTAATAAAACCCTAATAATTCTAAAGTTATAATTGAATTGTTTAAATTTATGTTTATTTTATTGTTAGTATAAGCATAGATAAGAAGAAACACGTATACCAAAAGTCAACTAAATCCGTCTACTTTTACTCAGATCATTATAATGTGTAAATACATTTCATACACCCATTCGTAATGAAAATTTTAATGCACTGGCTGTTCTCTGTATCCGTCAAAGCATTAATTTGTAACGCTCATGTAAACGTGAGCCTAAAATTTCAGGACGGGAAAAGATTCTATTTTTATCTATCTTTTTGTGACCAAACATTTCTTTCTAACTAATTTTTTTTTTATATCAAATTATAATTATTATTAACACTGGGAGACGGACAGAGCAAAATAGACTCCAGCGCCGGGGCTTGAACCACGGGCCTCTACATTTCCAGTGTAGTGTATTTTTCTCTGTCTGTCTCCCAGTGTTAATAATAATTATAATTTGATTTAAATTTAAATTTAAATTTTCCGTAGTATGAATACTACCAAAAACTTAAAAATTAATTTTTTTTTAGTAAAACCAACCGTGAAATATCTAGTTAGTGTTAAAGATGGCCACAAATTAATTTAATCGTATATAAACGTGTACAAATTAAAGTTACAAATTTTATACTCTAGAATATTGACAATAACTACTTTTGCTCTCCGATGCATAGGAACAGAGATATTAAGCAAACTTCGCTCTTCTCGCACGGGGTTTTAAAGCTGCAAACTTGATTTCTTGCTATTGGCGTTAGGTTCTAACAACATATAAAAAAAAATTATAACTATATGATTTTTTGCAAGGTCGAGCCCTTTTTGGGTCTAATTTGAGTGGACTATATACGTTAAATAAACGATAAGAAAATTAACTTACAAGAAATAAGTCTCACAAAAGTTTGGAATTCCCACTAATTTATTATATTATATGAATCAATTGAATGTTTTTTATTAATTGAAGGATTGGCTCATGATTTCTTTTACAGCGCGTACAATTATTTATGTATTTATATCTTATTTGAAGCGTGTTGGATATAAAAGAAATAGAAAAATAAATTTGTGATCAAGAATAATCAATTAAATACTGTTTATTTATTGAATAATTATATAAAATTAATTGACTAATAATTTAAAATAATAAATAAGAATTAAATATTTAATACAAATAATTTGAATCCGTGTGTTAAAAGACTACAATTATTTTTGTCCTAAAAGATGTGTAAATTTTTCTCTCTTGTTTTTTATATTATTTATGATAATAAAAAATGTAGTGATATATTACATCTTTCATTATTTATTTCTAGATATTTCAAATATCTAAGGTCAAATGAATATTAAAGAGTATCTCTAACATGGTTCTTAAATTATAATTCCGTTATTACTAAACTGCTATAAACTTAATTTACTTTTGCAAATGCCAAAATATTGGCAGTGGATAAAATATTAGTAATAGATTTGATCAATAACTCATATCTGGATCCGACCCAAGAGTTAGGAGGCATGTTTTTATATACATACTATCATCATAATTGGGTTTATGTTGATCAAGGCATAAAAGAAATAGAAGAAAGAGAAAAAAAGAATATTAGGTTGCTAAAGAGGAACGTTTATAATACTATACATGCCCTAACAATTTCACAGATACTACTTATGTAAATATAAAAGCAATAAAAACAGTGTACATAACAATTTTAACGTTTTAAATACTGACTCAATTTCAACACCACTTACAACCAAAAATGTGTACAATATTTTTGAGGAGTGTCAAAAAACCTTTAAAATAATTATTGTAGCTAACGCTAATGAATCAAGCGATACACCTAAGTTTACGATTGAACTAAAAAAACTATAACCGGGCTTTCGTGGAATCTAGTAAGAAATTGAACCAAAAAGAGGGGAATGCGGTGGGAAAGGATCCAGGTGCATTTTGTTGAGCCCATCGTCCCACCTTTTGCTTCTAATATAAACCTAGTCTCTGTATAATTCACTGAAATTCAGACCCCGTTTTCCATTTAGAACCCTAAAGGGTCTGCCGACCTACACCCTCTAGACCGCGACCCAATTAAATGACTAATTAAGATTTGGGGCCCGCGGGGGCTTTCTCTACACCTCAAACTTAGGGGGGATGGAGGGGGGGGGGGGGCAGCACCCTTCTTCGAAATTATACCCTAAGGGAGAAGGAGGTGGGGGTTCTCTTACTCCTGAGTTATTGGGAAAAGGTCCTCTAGGCGGAAACAACTTTGCGGGTTTCCTTGAATAAGCCTGTGAACGTTTACGCTTCACGAAAAATATAATTCTAGTTTGAGCATTAAAACACTCTCTAACCCTTTTAACCTAAGGAACAGTGGGTTGCTTTAAAAAGAAACAAATTCTGTGTAATTCATTAACCAGGAAAGTCCTTTTAAACTTAAATAAGCAAACTTCCTTTTATTTCCATCCTCAATCACCGTATCCTGTTTTTGAAATTATGGACAAAATCATTAAAAAGTATAGAAATACCAGTTAAATACTGTAAGATTAGCTCAGTATGGTTAAAGTATATGGTACTGTGTATACAATTAATTGAACGTAATCGGTAGATTGTAAATCCACATTAACAAATATTTAATAATCAACCATCACAATTTTCAATAACAAGATTGACGATCAATGATTTAATGACAGTTTGGTATTTAGTCTTTTTAGTAATTAATGGAACTGAAAAGGATGTACTTTATGTACTGACGAAATATTTATATAATTTGTCAAAAGATATAAAAAAAAACTCAATAAGCGTGTGGGGCAAAATAAAACTAAATATATTGTTTCAAATTAACTTTTATAACCGTGAGAATGTTTTCAAACTATAGTAGCAGACAATTTTTAAAAAATCGGTTAAGAATAGAGTGCGGGGAATGTACTCAAGACGGAGGAGGGGATTTTAAGAATTCTTTATTTTAGCGATGAACTCTTGGTCATTGGTATTTATATAATTAAACTCTTACGTATTATTTATAGAACGTAATAGATCAATACTGAAATACAAATATCATCTATTTATAAATTCGCTGAAGCAAATAAAAAAACATGACCGCAGATTTGTTTCTTTGTAGGCCTTTTAAGCACCATTATAAGATATAACAATATTCAAAATTAATGTTGTACACTAAAAATAACAAAAAACCAAATACCAAAAAACTTTAATAATCTATATCCCTGACTACACCTCCATAAAAATAAAAAAGGTATAATAATTATTACTAACAGAATTTTAAAATGTAATAATATGAAATAATTGATGTTTCTACAAATCGTAAAAATGATTAATAAAACATAATTAGTTTTTAGTTAAATTAGTTTTCGATCCTTATTTGTAATTGATAACTATTTTATTAAATTAAAAACGTTTACCTCTATAAAGTATCGGGAAAGTTAACCCAATTAATTTGGTAGAAATATGTAGCAATTTCACCAACCTGAAAAAATATGATATATAAAATTGTAGGGCTTAATAAAATAACTTAATAGGGCAATCAAAATATGTTATTGATTGATATAAATCAATTCTTGATTAGTTATGGTGGTCAAGATCAATTCATAGATATTATCATTTGCTGATTCATATTACATTGTATTCATAGATTTATAAAGATAGCCGATGATAGGTTGCAAAAGTTATATTCAAGTAAGTTTGGAAAGATAGATTTTTATAGCTGAGAATTTTAAGATAATCTTAAATGATTACCTTAAACATGTTCACATTATGGTTGCTGAATGGAAGTAAAAAGAAGATATACTTGTTGATTGGGAGCAATGAATAAGGAAATATGTTTGGTACTTCTTTAGATTGTTACTCCCTTGTGTTGTTTTAGAATAAAAATGACTGACTAAATAACTATGTATTACGAAAAAGGGATGTTTAGTCCAATGTGCTTTGGGACAAAGGAATATCCTACTTCTGTTTTGATAAGGGGAGTAACAGTCTAAAGAAGAACATTCCGTACACCTTCTTTAGACTGTTACTCCCCTCTGTTTATTTATAAGGGGAGTAACAATCTAAAGAAGTGGCATATGTTTATTTATTTTTTAAGAAATTTGTAAAACTTTAGATGATATAATGAAATAATATTTATAATATACTTTAAATTTGATGTATTTTTTTTTCATTATTATTAATAATAATAAGATTTTTTTAAAAGTTATATACATCTATTCTTCATTGTACAAAGTTCATGGAACTCTATCTCAAATGAACCCGTATACATAGAAAGTTTGTATTTACCGCTAAGAGAAACCTCCATACAGCTAATCTATTGAACCTAGGTATTTCCAGGTGAAATTCGGAGGTAGTTGGTTAGGAACGGTTGACTGGAGTCCATGCATCAACGTCGGTCGGCTTTAGAAGTAAAGAGCCCTTGGAAGGCAGGTAGCTTTATAGCTCTGTTTTATACCATACTTAAACACCACCAGGTCTTTTCACATCGTGTAAATCCCAATCCAATGGATTGACATGCTTTAATCGACAACCCCACTACCTTTTCAAAGTTAATTCTACTCTCTACTACGCATCTAACTTTATACGAAATTCTAAAAAAAACCCCTTTCATAAATTTAATTTGACATGAGAATATTCATTTGCAGGTAAAATTGAAGTGGTTGAACCCTTGAGGGACTGACCCCGATTTTTACTTTTGATTACATTTTTGTTCCTGCATATTGATCAAGTTAGAAGAAATACCTAGTTATATTTATGAAGATATAAAAATTTGTAAGTAAGATGAAAGTATTTAATTGCTTAAAAACTTCAATATAACCAATACTTATTTTAAACCTACCTAAATTATCCATTATTAATAAAAGTAATGGTCCAGGAGATAGCGTGCAAAAAAGTGTCTGACTAACATCAAGCTAGAATTTTGTATACAAGTCAATCTTTTAGCGCCTTTTAAGAATATGTGGTCGGCTAGTTTCGTCTGCGGGACATAGCTTACAATAGGCATTTGAAAAAAACAAAAGGGTGGAGAGTGGCCATGTCCCGCCAATTATGGTGGACAGTATGATTTTCATGATCCTGAGTACAGAATTAGTTAGTAGACCAAAAATCAAGTCGATGTTATTTTCACATTTGATAGGTTAATTATTCAAATATTACTAAAAATCAACGTGGTCACCTGTCCAGGGACAAACTAACATCAACTTGATTTTCGGTCTACTAATTAACTCTGTACTCAGGATCATGAAAATCACATTGTCAACCATAATTGGTGAGACATGGCCGCTCTCCACCGGTTTGTTTTTTTCAAACGTCTATTGCCAAGCTATGTCCCGCAGACGAACTTAGCCGTCCACATATTCTTAAAAGGTGCTAAAAGATTGACTTGTATACAAAATTCTAGCTTGATGTTAGTCAGACACTTTTTTGCACGCTATCTCCTGCACTATAAGAAAATATTGAAATTATAATATTTTAGAAACAATATTATTTATTTAAAAAAATAGAATTACTTGATATTTTAGGGTAATTTGTATCAATACGTATAATCCAATTGTTATTTTATTTCGCGGGGATTTTCAATAATTTGAGTAATTATATAAATGTGTATCACTGATGGACCTACATTAATTATTTACAGTGAGGTTGATTGCTTGTCGATAATTTCATGGAATTCGCTGCTACATTTACTGTCTCCTATCAAAGCACCAATTTACTTGCTATACAAAATAAAGATTAACAAATAGTTTAATGTTATCAATTACAAGTGTATTACGTTCTAAGGATATTGAATAAAAAGAAGCTAATACCACAGAAACCAGGGCTGAAGGTCCAAGCCATGTCACTTTTACATATTTATGTGAATTTCTTATTTATTTAAAATTAATCATCTTAATCGATAGAAAATTTGCAGCCAGTAGTGATTCAAATTAAATCGATAACTTTAGAAGGAACGACTTAATGAAGAATGTTGATCTTCTTTTAGGTGCCTGTTGATGTGGTGAAAACAAACTGTCAACCCTATATTGCAATGGAATCTCGATCTTTTGTAGTGATTTATCTAGGCCAAAATAATACTATTGCTTCACTTTAATATTTTTATTTTTGGAACGAAGTTCCTTATGGCACGTTCTGGAGCCCGGGAGTGAATCCAAAAAAAAAACGACCAAAAATCACCGTCACAAAATAACCGTCACAAAATCACCGTCACAAAATAACCGTCACAAAATCACCGTCACGCAAAATCCGTCACGAAATCTACCGATGACGATAACTTGAGTAAAAGATCACCGAATTAGATGAAATTTGGTACACATGTTCATTTTACCAATGCCAAGGCTGAGTTCGTCGGAAAACGTTATCCGCCCAAGCGTTCAGGCGCAACGCTCGCGTAAACACGGGAAATAAAGACGGGAAAAATTGCTATTAAGGAAGCCTCTTACTTGACTTGTTTTGATTATTTTTGTTATATATGTCATAAATGACCCTTAGTTTTGTAAATAAATAAAATATAATCATGTAAAATTTCACCCTGATACAAGCAGAAGCTGTAGAGTAGGGAAGAGATATATTTTATAATATTTTAAATTAATTGGCCGGGTAGGTATAAAACAGTCCTATTTCAATCCAAACTCCTTTAACAAACATACTCTTCCACTATGCACTCATCATGATCAACTTTTTTCTTATATTTAATATATATTTATAGTAAGACGCTTGCTTTAATTATACAAAATAATGATTTTCTTTTAATTTTGCCTTAACTCTGCCAGGTACAAACAGTTAGTTACTTTTAATTTTGTCTCTTTTCTAACTCCGCCATGCATAAGTAGTTAGCAATGTATACGTACTTAGCAGTGTGATTTTATAATTTATATTTAATGAAAAATGTAAGGAACTTCGTTCCTACCGGGTGTCCCGCGACACCACACGATTTTTTTTTCTTTCTTTTTTCCAATTATGCTTTTAATATAGTATATAAAATCCTATAATGAGATGATAGTGTAACTAAACAAAGGTGTAGTTTAGACCAGATTCATTGTAAAAGTGAAATATTAATTATTTACCTTAATCCTGCATTTTTTCTAAATTTATCATTTATCTTGAATCCTATCTGGTCTTTCTAATTTATGAAAGACTAGGAGGTACCACTCTCAACTAAGAAACAACTTTATAAAAGTTGCTAGTGGTATAAAATCTGCAAACCGGTTCCTATAATATTCTGTATAAAATTCAACACTTACCAAGCACAACATATATATGTAAAGATGAGGGTAAATACTTAATTTTTTCCCCGCTGAAATTGGTTTAATAAGAAGAGAGGAGTTTGGTTGTATCTCATCCAGGTGGGTTCATCCCTTAGCTAATAATTCAAGGGCTAAGGGTTGGACTAGCACTGAGGCTCGTGACCCTAATAACATGCACTTAATTATTCACGGCTTCCCAATTAGAAAGTTATAAATTTTCAATTAAAACCCCCTAAGGTTTTTCAAAGGGTGTCTGGACCTCCAAACTCCGCATCTAGAAACTTTAAGGTCAATATCATCCGACCCTCTGCATCTTTTTTTAGATGTCTTATTCGCTGAATCTCGTAACATCCAGGCAACTCCTCTGAAGCAAGGAAAATGACATTTTGGAACACCTTCTTCTTAGGCGTAGGTGCATATCTAAGAGAAGTAAAAAGGGGGAAACCTGAAAAAATACGATCTCGTGCTAGGAAGTTAAAATTTCGACGAACATGACAATAAAAAAAGGAAGTTATCCATGTCAAACCTTACTACTGAGAAATTTGACTATTTTCAGGCGAAAAGACGAAAGTATCTTTTGAAAAATTCAACTTATAAAAGATGTGAAACCCTCTCTTTACAATTTTAGGAAATTGTAATGTTGGGAAGGTATCATTTTAAAACATTATCCCCTAAAATCTATGGATTTTTCCAAATTTGTCCAATACTGTTAATGATGTCAACCATTTAACATATTTTTATTATTTTTTTCAGGTGGTCTGAGTGGTTACCAGGATGCAGTGCACATCACGGCCATACTCGGTGAGTCAGTGGTGTTCAACTGCCAAGTGGATTTCCCGTCTGAACACCCAGTCCCGTATGTACTTCAGTGGGAGAAGAAGGTAGGCGAATCGGTACGACTCTCACCAACATCCAACCAACATTAACAAATATTAAAAATTACTTCTATATCTCTCTCTCTCCTTAAAGAAGCTCTACTTTACTTTATATCTACCCTCAGTATTGTATTCAGGCATTCTTTTTTATATTATTATTAATTTTTTATATAATTTTCTTACGAAAGAAAAAAAATAATAATAACGAATAAAAATCTCTATATAAAAATCATTATGGTCAGTTAGAGGACAAAAAAAATAAATATTGCAACTGCTTCTCATCTGAATAATATATTTATAAACTTAAATCAGAGTTAAAAAATTAAATTATAAAGCAATTATTTTCCATTTGTTTCTTTTCTTGTGTAATTGTTTATAAATGAACTAATTTATTTTTAAATTGGAAAAGCTTCTACTGGAGCTGGAAATTTATTTGTGTTTTTTTAATTAATAATTTACTCAGTAATTAGATTAAAGGACAATCCCAAGTTAACAACATTTTTTTTTATTTCATAATTATGGAGGAATCTGAAGAAAAATAATCTTATGGACTGTTCCATAATGTTTTTATCCTTTCTATTAACTACATTGTTTTTTTTTTTAAAAAAAGAATAAGTTTATTACAATTGTAGAAACAACAATAATATTTAACTTCAGTTTTAACTGTTCAAAGGAAACAAAATACAAAAAATAAAAATAAAAGCACTATCCCATAATACTTCCTCAAATTATGTAAGTAAATAACAAATAGGAAAAAGATATATTATTAAAAAAAATCAGATTTAAAAATGTTCAAAAATCAAATAATACAATTGTTTTTGTAAATTTAAAGAAATAATTTCCTTTTTCTGACCGTAATGCGCCAAGGGGTTCAGGTCCCCCCATATAGAGACAATTAACTAAGCCAACTCATGACTTGGTCTCGCTTGATTACTTGAAATAGAAAAGATTACTTTGTAAAAACAAACCATTCGTTAATTTGTACTTTGGCTCTAAATATTTACTATAAATAGCGCAGACATAATTAACCAACATACCATCTTTTATTCACTATATTTTTATCACTTATCTTTATCATAACATATTTATTTTATAACACACTTCACACTTATCTTTATTTACATATATTATTTTTGTTTTTTTTTTTTATAAGGAAAAAATTAATAATCTTGACTTATAATTATTTGAGGATAACTATATGGTACTTAATTCACATTTAAACAAAGGACAGGTTGTTTAATTTGAAATAATATATGATTTTCTAACCACAATAGAAATAAAAATAATAGTCCCCAGGCCACCATAAGAAGTGAGTCGCTGATTGATAAAGTTTCCTTACCTTATGGAATCGCTTATTTATGCCGTGTCCACCGATGAATTGGGTATATGGCAACTGGGCGCTGGGCCATTTCTTTTTTGTTGACATGCCAAACTTGCCCTTCTGCGGGAACATTGAAAAGAGATAGATAAAATTTTGATATTCACAGGATCGTTTAATTAAATTATTTAAAAAACAGTGGTAAAGGTGGCCACCGATACGAGTGGGCCGTTTTCTTTTCAGCGTCCCCGCAGAGCGACATGTTTGGGGCGGTGGACACCCCAAACTGCCCACTCTTATCGGTGGCCACGTGTACCACTGTTTTTTAAATAATTTAATTAAACGATCCTATGAAAATCAAAATTTTATCTATCTCTTTTCAATGTTCTCGCACAAGGGCAAGTTTGGCATGTCAACAAAAAAGAAATGGCCCAGCGCCCAGTTGCCATATACCCAATTCATCGGTGGACACGGCATAAATAAGCGATTCCATAAGGTAAGAAAACTTTATCAATCAGCGACTTACTTCTTATGGTGGCCTGTGGACTATAACTATCAGATGCTCGTTACGATCTTTTGACTATTTACAATGTCAATTATACTGATAACTAGCTGGATACCCGTACTTCGCTACGGAGTGTTATTTTAATTTGATAAGTTTATAAACTAGCGTCGAGAAACATTTAAATTATTTTACTAGGAGAGAATATCTATATTCTATCCCTCCCACTTATTTCCCCCTCCTCTTTGATAAGATAATTTGCAAATATCCTAAATTTACCCCCTCCTAAGTGGAAATATGATAAAACGGTACATAACAACAATTACTGTACTCTTGAGTTTTTCAACGATATGCATCATGAAGGGTATTCATTACTTTGACCCCGTATTCATTACTTGTACCCCGTATCCCCGTGTATTTTGCCCTTGCTTTGAAGGTTAAGTGCGCAAATTTTCATCGAGATCAGACTAAAACTATAGATTTGTATAAAGAGCATACACACATATATGGCCCGACACACACAATCAAAATGCCCGAGTGGTAAACCATTTATTAAAAGTTACTAATTTCATAAAAGGAAGCTAACTTCTAAATTTCAAGGTTCTAATGCAATGGGTTCAGGAGATATCATCTTGTCGAAGTTTGTATATAAATGGCCGCCATCTTAAATCAAGATGGCGGATTTTAAAAATATTTCTTAGCGAGCACCTAGGAGGTAAGAGAAACACACCTACAAAATTTCATGGTCATAGGTCCCGTGGTTTCATGATCAGATGATTATTACTTGTATTTCTATTGTGGTTAGCCAATAATATATATTTTTAGATTAAACCTCTCTTTTCACATTAACATTTCATTCAGTAAGAATTAAGTATCATTACGTTTGACTACCACAAGATATCCGTCAATACTAACTATAATCTTTGGGAGCTAAAATATTTATATAATACTCATAATATTTTATATCAATAACCTAACTTTACATTAATATATTACTTTAAATAAATTTATAATCCAACCTGGAATATATATATATATATATATATATATATATATATATATATATATATATATATATATATATATATATATATATATATATATATATATATGTATATATATATATTCATTTCTTCATGTTTTATATAAACAAAAATATACGTATAGGTTGGTGGTAAACAAAAAAGTCATCCCTCTCTATTCAAATGAAACTGTCCACGGATGGAGTATATACTTAAAAATTTTAAAAAAATCAATTTTCGATGAAACTTCATTCTTCATAAAATCTCCTTCTTGTTCTAGAAGGTCTCATTGAGTGCATTAAAAGATTTGGTATTGCTTAATTAGATAAAAACTGGAAAACTGCAAAAAATGTATATCAATTAATAAACATTTCATGTTTGAAAATGTTAATTCCTCCATTAAAGAAATAAATAAGATTTCCCCTATAAATGCTTTCATATTGTTTTTTATTTAAAATAAAAAAAATACCACAACCTTTAATGTACTCAATAAAACCTTTTAATCAACTCCTCATGTATTAGAATCAGACAAATTAGGCTTTTTTTAAAATGTTGGGAGGGGGGATTTTTGAAATTCAATATTCGACATCTTTATTTGAAAAATAAATTTTGAGTAGTATCTAAAAAAATATAATGAATACTTCTTTTCGAATAGTCGAAATTTGGTTTAGGAAACCGAACCAACTTGTACGATATTTGACATTTAGAAGAAGAGTTAATACTATAAATATTCAATTAAGAACAAGCAGGAGATTTATGAAGAGTGACTTTTCTTCGAAAATTGATTTTTTGGGGAATTTAAACGTATAGGCAACGCCATCCGTGGACATACTGGATATGGATTTGAATTGCTAATTGCATTGAATTTTTGGAAGTGTAAAAAGGGAATTAAAAGGCCTCCGCTATAATCATTTTATACCGTGCAGACAAATATATTCAACCATTTTCAAGTAAATTTATTTATTTTAATATGTAATACTTCTCTAAAAAAATAGAACTCGGTTTGGATAAATAATCATTTATCTATGTCTTTTAAACGATTCTATAGATCTACAGTCGTAATGTTTTTCTAGTTTATCCAAATTATCAATTTATATTCTAATTTAAATACATTTGAAAAATAGCCACCTATATATCAATAATATATGTATTAACCCATTACTTATATTTTATTTAACAAAATATTTACACATTATATTTCATATATTACATTTTATTTCTTATTTTGTTTCATTTTATTTCCCTTATCTTACTTCTTTTTCTCTTTATTTTCTTATAATTTATCATCAAAGCCAAAATAAAATTTGGTTCTAAGACATTATGAATTTAGAGATTAGGAGATTTTTACTATTAATAAAAAATGATACTATTGGTTGTATTTTTATATGGCTCATAGGTGGGCAGATGCGAAGCATGCTTTGCTTGTACTCTCAGGGCGGGCCCTACACCACTGACTGGCTAAGCCCGACCCCAAAACTCTAAGAATCGATATCATATATACCATTATACCATACTTTATTTACTTATTTTACTTTAATAAAAGGGTAACCCTACATACTAATATTAATTATAATATACTGATAAATATTACTAAATATATATATATATTTCTAAATAAACAATAAAGAATTTTAGTATAAATGATCAACTTGAACATACATAATTAAAACATATACGTTTTTAAGAAACATAACCAACAGAAGTTTCTTAAAACATGTTTTTAAATTAATTAATTAACAGATTATTATTTCACTAATAATTTAATTGTCGTAATTTCTAATTGTCCAACTTGTTGGTGATAATAATTTTTAGATTTTTTTTCGTTAAACAATCCATTATATTTTTATAATATAATGTATAAATTAAATATGTAAATAAAAAAAATATAGTCAAAAGATTTGAGTTATAAGGTTGGGAAAAAAATAGATAGTTTTAAACTCAAATTCTACAACGCTTTTAATTACAAAAAACGCCAATTCTATTTGAAAATAAGTTGATATTGACTAACTTAATCTAATTATAATAAAATTCCAAATTATTAGTAGACCAAGCGTTTAATACAGGTCTTTTTCGAGTAGTGGTTTTACTAATTACTGAGTTTCTTATATCTATATATATATATATATATATATATATATATATATTATAATAAGCATTTCTTATAATAGTTTGCTAATATAGTGATTGATCTTATGAGATTAAACTCCGAGGTTTATCAAATCAGTTTATTATATATTTAACTAAAATAGATCTGTTTCGAACTTTGGTTTTACCTAATTCATCACATGATAAGGATTTAATTTGAATTTTAATGAGATTATAGTTTTGATTTCCCATAAATTGTAATAATTAATTTAAAAAAACAATAATTCAAAGTTAGCATTTAATATTATAAATAAATAAATTAATAATATTTTATCTTGTTCAATTATAATTAAGGGTGCCCTTTTATTAGTAGTAAGCAAACTCAAATTTAGCACACTACAATATTACGCTAATAATCAGCACACCAGGTGACATTTATTAACGCTAACCAGCACACTAAAGTTACATTATTATTTAACGCTAATAAAGCACAATAAATAACAAATTTATAACAAATCAATAGCACTTATAAAACAATAAAATAAATAAGCACTAAAACTGACTAAAATTTACAGTGACACTATATATATAAAAACAAATTTCACATGTATATCAATTAGGATGGATTAATTATCGATGTATTATTGTCAGATACTTATTTCTAGTGTGAGTCTATTTAAAAAGGATTTATATGAACATATGTAAATATTTATCTTGTCTAGTAATGCTTCAATTTACATACAATGATCAGAAGTCAAAGCACTAGATCTTTACCGAATATGTAAATACATTTTTTAAATAAAGTAATTCACGAAGGTTAAGAGTCATTATATTTATGTATAGCTGGTTTATTATCTTCTCAAGTTTAGTTGCAAAGTCTAGATAACGATGTATATCTGGCTTATAATCTTCTTGAGTAAGGTGGTAAGCCTTGATATCAGAGTATATCTGGTTTAAAACTTATTACTTAAGGAAGCATAGATATCTAAATATCAGGCTTACTAAGGTAGATATTCTTCACTAAGGTGCATATTGCATACCCTAGATAACGGTGTATATATGGTTTATAACCTTCTTGAATTAGGTAATCAGCCTGAATATCAGTGTGTACTTATCGGGCTAAAAAAAAGTTCTTAAAATAAACATTTTTATGAAGGTTAAAATCTAAAAAGTAAGGTTCTAAACTAAGGCATTTACATCTAAGACATGGCCTATAACTTTTTAAAATCTTTATATTATTAATTTCAATTTAAAATATAATGTTAGTTTCCTAAGGCGGCTTTCACACCGAAGTAGGAAGTCGCAGGATGCATGCGTCCTGGTGGCAAGATGCATGCCACTTAAACACCAGACTCTATAACTGAACGAGAGCTTACACACCGAGGATGCAAGTGCGACGTGCATCCTCGGTGTGTAAGCTCTCGTTCAGTTATAAAGTCCGGTGTTTAAGTGGCATGCATCTTGCCACCAGGACGCATGCATCCTGCGACTTGCTGCTTCGGTGTGAAAGCCGCCAAAAGATTCATTAAGATAAAGGCATTATTAAAAACATACATACAACATACATTGAGCTATTTATAGGTATATGTTATAATGGTTTAGATACACCACAATATATCTCTATTGCAAAATGTATGATACAAATAAAATGAGTAACTGACATATTCTACATTGTGTCCATCCTAATAATGAAGTCATCATTTATCATTTGTATTTAAGGTATGCTGATGCTGACCCAATGTTTTGTTTTTTACCTAAGCAATTGTGACTACTAAAACACAATACATCTGTCATTTGCCATACTAAATAAATGTTGATACCCAAATAAAAACATGTTTATTTTGTTACTGTTTCAATATTGCTTCAATTTTAACAAGAAAATTTTTAATTATTACCACGATACGTAACTTAACTTAGTATAATGGTTATAACTTAACTTAGTATATTGGTTCAAAGGACTTGTATAGTTACTATTAATTATTCTTGTCAATTATGCTGTTTTATTTTTAACAAAAAATCTTCAGGATCAATTTGGAGTGCTTAAGTGGTCTTAAACATGTTTCTAAGTCGATATAATATTTGATTTGTAAATAGCAGAATTTACAAGACAATATTCTGCAACTATTTTAATTTTAGTGAAAGTTAACAATTAGTTCATAGAAATAGTAGAATTAGAAAATAGTTTTAACTAATTTCTTAGTTAAATTGTATTAATCATATTATATCTTCACTAGCGAAATTAGATAAACATGGATTAAAGGCTATAATTATCAAAGTAATTTTTATATCTTCTAATAAATTAAATTTTTATTGAAACAACTAAAATTTTGGTTAAAAGCAAAACAATGGAAATGCATTAGCAAACAATTAATTTAAACAACGGATAGAAATAAACAATTTTTACATAAATAATACAATACAGAATACTTAATATAAGTAATATTTCATTTGTGTTTTTTTACTTAAAACGTGTGAATAAAAACAATTCTATAACGATACATAAACAGTGTCAAATGACCAAAAAAATAAGTATATATTTTCCAGACACATACAAATATGACATTACCACAAAACATTAAACAATTCACAGCACATAGTGTTAAAAATTTGACCTAATTTAATTATTTTCCTAGCAGGTTCTACTTGGAAATTAAATTAACTTGAAAATGTATTTGTTCCTGTGAACGAATGATTAAAAATATTATATTGTATTTCTCAAGTGAGGACTGTAATTGAATGATTTGTGTATAAAATTGAATAATTGGAGTGGTCTGAATGTAAGTGAATTATGAATTTAATGTTTAAATTGGAACTGTTTTTGTTTTTTGCGTGGAATAAGTAAGTTCAGGTAAGTTTTGATTTACAATTAAAAAAAGTTTTATTCAGGAGCTTCAATATAAAATAATTGTTATTGAGACTGTGCAAACTATTTTAATTAATTACAGGTATTCATATAAACTTAAAATTTCAAATGAATCATATTATTTGTAATGAATTCTACCGACAGAAATCGACTATGGCGATACGATATGATCAGATAAGCGATTCTAATCTTAAGGCATGAATTGCATTTAATTTAAAATTTAACAACTAAGGATAATAGCAACAACAAAAAAATATAATAATGGATAATTTTTCCATTTTATGATACTTGAAATATTGTAAATAATGGTTACCTTTGGATTGAGTTAAATAAAATACTGATAAGATATATTAATGATATAAAAATAAAGATTTTGTATTTAGTTAATATATAGCTAAGTTAAGGTAAAATTGTTTCTAATAGTTTCCCAAAGATGCATTTATTTACGATTAATTAGTGTAACATGAAAAGGCTATTACAGCCATTTTATTTAGCAACGAAATTGATTATTTAAGGAAAAAACCAAGATCTATAATAATTTTATTAATTTCGTTAACTAAGCAGTATGGGATATAAAAAATAAATGAGAGATAAAATATAATAATAAAAAAGGATAGATACAATTCTTCTGGAAGGAAATGGACTACTGCAATGTAAATTTTATTTAAAATGTAAATATAAGTTTTGTATAAATTAAAAAAGGAATATAAGCTAAAAAATGAATTGAAAGATAATTTCGAAAAAATTTTAATATTTCATGAAATATTAATTTATTTGCATATTATATTAAAAGGAATTTTAAAAGGACTCTAAATAGTAAAGATTGAGCATTTTAAAGCGTTATTTTGTTTAATATTAATTTTTACTGCTTATTATATAGTACATTTAAGAAAATATAAAAATAAAAATAATTATATATATATATATATATATATATATATATATATATATATATATATATATATATATATATATATATATATATATATATAGTATATAGTATATATATAGTAATTTAGCAAGGCTTTGTTACTTAAAACTAGAATAAATTATTAAAGAAATTACTTGAGATATACCACCAAAGATGAGTTAGAGAATTCAAAACGAAAAATATTTAAAATGTTACGTTATTCATAGTAATAATTTAAAATCTAATTACTCATAGTAAAACTTAAATAAGTAAAGTTTAAAATCTAACTTGTGAGATAAAATTTAAATTGAAAATATTTAACTAATCGAATTATATTCAAGTGATACTCATCAGTTTTGTCTTAAACAATATTAATTTGTCTTTTTTTGATAAATAAATGAATACATTTTTCAAAAAGGTATTTAAACAATGTATTAATAAGTTTATTGGTTGCTCGAGAGATCTTACATTAACAATAAAATATAAGTGAATGCATAAAATGTAGGTTAGTCTCAATAAATAACAAATAAATAACAATAAAAAAAAAAAAAAAAAAAAATACATATATATATACATATATATATATATATATATATATATATATATATATATATATATATATATATATATATATATATATATATATTATATATATATATATATATATATATATATATATATATATATATATATATATATATATATATATATATATATATACATACATATATATATATATATATATATATATATATATATATATATATATATATATATATATATATATATATATATATATATATATATATATATATACTTATATATGTATATATATTTATTATATGGGAAGCTATGTGATTTCTAAAGAACGAAAATTTGTTATGTCTCCGATTTCAAAAATTCATTGTTCAGTCATCAGCAATTTTGATGAAATTTTGGTGGTAGATCATAATTAGACCATGACGGGTCACATGTAAGTTTCAACATTTTGCGTCTACATGAGCACAAAGTATTTTTTATTAACACAATAGTTAAAATTATTATGGGATTACCTATGAGCTATATTTGACAAACCATCCAAATATCTTAAAAATCTAATTTTCTTCTAATTTTCTTAAAAGTGTTACTTTTTTCTTTTTTTTTATTCCCACCGTCAACCCGCGGCTGAAAGGTAGGAGGCGCTTCTGCCTTTCAGCCGCGGGTTGTTGGTGGAATAAAAAAAATAATAACTCAATAGATACCTATAGATAAAGTGCACATCTGATTTTTAAGAAATTTGGATAGTATGTCGAATATAGCTCACAGATAGTCCCATAATAATTTTTACCATCTATGCTTATTAAATTTTGCTAAATTGATACTTTTATTCTTATAAAATATTTATAGAAAAATAAACTTAAGCAATAATGGTTTGTAAAAACATAACAGCAACAGCATTGAAGTACGGGGGAAAGCTAAGTGCCAAATAAATTACTAGTCTACTTATTAATCGCAGGTGACACTTTATTTTAGATTTTCAAAATCAAATATATTTTCATCAATATCTCAGAAACTAGATTTTTCCTGTGAAATACTACTTATATAGTTCGATATTTATTCAAATTTATAAGTTTTAGGTAGTATTCATACTACGGAAAGATTAAATTTTACTTAAAATCAAATTATAATTATCATTAACTACGGGAGACTACAGAGAAAAATAGACCCCCGCACCGGGACTTGATCCGCGGGCCCCCTATTAATCTTCTAGCAAGCCAAATATTCACGGCAATAGAACTAGACCGAGAATTAACGCTTATAAATGAATATTTTGCTTGCTAGACTTGTAGAAAAAATTGAAAGCTTGGATTCGGGGAATTTGTATCGGTAACGGCAGAGAAAAATCATTCTCCCGTATAGCTCAGTTGGTAAGAGCGCCTGTAACGGATTAATAGGTGGCCCGTGGTTCAAGTCCCGGTGCGTGAGTTTATTTTTCTCTGTATGTCTCCCGTAGGTAATGATAATTAGATATTTATTTAAATGGACTGCTTTTTAGAATGTTAATAATTAAAATCGTTAAAACCCTTTTTTGTGATTTTTTTCGGGGGGGGGGGGGGCGCCCCCTGATCTAGAGCTAAAATTAATTTCTCCACTTCACCTCGGGTTATGATTTTTCTGAAAATATTTACAAATTTCATCAAAATCAGCCTAAAAGTTGAAGCTACTCGCATTTACACAGACTTGATATTACAGACTACCACTTTTTTGGCTCGAATTATCCCGCCATCACAATATTTCTTATATATGAGATAGTAAAAAAGATATTTTTTTATTTTGAGCTGTGAGGAAATTGATGAAGCTCCTTGGGTAATTTTAAGCTTTTACATATGCATGAAAAGTATCGTAATTGCGAGATTTTTTTTATTTTTAAATTAATTAACACTTTAGGTCCACTAGGCTCAAAATATTGGTTTTAAAAAATTTACTTAATATATTTTAATTAAGTACCATTGAAGTGCTAATAAACTGAGTAATAGATTATTCAAAATTAAAACCAACCCATACATTAGGCATCAATGAAATGTCAACTAACTTAAAGGTCAACATCAGTGTATTTTCAAAAATACATTTCAGTAAGAAAACAAATGATAAAATATATAAAATCAAGTTAAAAAATAAATTTACTGAATTAGTAATCCCTTTGCTACTTCTTATCTGAGTCATTATACAAATGATTTCATTAAATTAAAAGATTTTTCATTAGCAGTCGCATTCCAAGATGATTTATAATAAAATAAGTCTTCTGCAAAGGTATTTTCATTTCGGCTTGAGCAATTCCTTGGAAATTAAATCCACTGTTGGTTGTTTTATCTAATCGATCGAGAATAGATCTACATGTTATTATGGCGCAGTTCTTCGTTGTAACGACAGTAGAACCTTGGAGGGAAGGTTTTTTACAGCCCTACACGAGACAAATATATTTGCATTGAAGAACAATCCCTTATTCTTAGTAGTTTTTTTTTTCATTATAATTTAAGGAAAATAGAAGTGAATTTTTATTACTTATTGAATATTTAAAACATTTTTTCTTTAATGTTTCGAATTAAAATACTCTCTAGAGTTTAGAGTTTTTCACTAGTATTTGATAACTAATAAAAAATTAGTAACTAATTTTGTCTACTTCTGTATCGCTTAAATTAAATATTTCTTATTCTAAATTTCTCTACCTTATATGCAATTAAAGATTTACACCCTAAAAAAAGAGTATTAAAAATATTAGTACGCAATCAATCATTATATATATATATCAAGAGTGCCGCAGCCATAAAACTTGGTAGAGAGCGTTCTCATAGTTTTGGATTCAAAAGGGAGTTTTAGGGGTTGATACAATTCATTCCATATTAACAATAGTTAAAAAATAATAATGGTTTTTTTTATGATTTCTCTTACTTGCTATTAATTAAAATAGCGATAATTATATATGTGTTTTTTTTTTTTTTAAAAATGTATGGTTGATAAGTAGATTAGACACTTTATTTTGTCCGATTTTGAATCGGTAAATAGTGTAATTGACAATATTGAAAGATACAGTGAGTTTTGGTAGAACTATATTTACCGATCATCTAGAAAGCGATGAAAAACAATAAAGTTATAGATTCCATTAATATATTTGAAAACGAATGGAAATCTACGCCCAAAGAATTCATATTTATTGTCTCACTTCCTTTTAATACTCATTATTTTGTTAACAGATTATTTTTTTACTGTCTTTGATGGTTATAAAATCTAAACATTTCTAAACCCGAAGTGGTATGTCTTCATGTTTATAAACTTTAAATTATTGATCCTATTTTTTGGCCAAACATGCACAAGTTAATTTTTGCTTTATTGAACTAGACATTACCTGTAACCTCATTCATTTCATTTTGGCATTGGATATCCGCAACAAACGAGTGAAATAATATGAAAAAAATATAATATATGAAAAAGAATATAATATAAAATAAAATCGAAAATAATATAACGTTGTTGAAACTAGGATGCAATAAAAACTGCATATTTTTTTAATTATTTGTTTTCAATAAATTTATGTATAGATAACTGTTTGGTAATTTTGATTGATTTGAAGCAAAAAAAAAAAATGTGTATAATAAACATATGAAATTATCCAGAAGAGAATGGATAAAATTGATGAATGCCTTTAAAATTACGCTTTAAGTTTTAAGTCTTTTGGAGGCCTATTGATTTTGATATGAATCAGTCGTACATTTTAGTTCTAACGAAAAAACGCACGACAAGGACTTCTTACAAGCAAGGGCTCAGTTTAACCTTATAAAAAGGAAGAAAATGAATGGTATTCTAATGCAAATTCAGTGTTATAGCCCCTAGTGGTGAATAATAACTCAGGTCAGGGTTGGAAAAATAGTAACTCGCTGTAATAATGAAGAGATTTTCGTGCAGGTTAAAGGTTTTTTTACCGAGGGCTTTGTAAGTCGTGCGAAGAGCCTATTACCACACTTTGGAACAAAAAATAGGTTGTTTTTTTTTTAAAAAAATGGTTTTGAGCATAGATATGTATTTTCGCTAGAGATCATAGTAGCTTAAGAACATTGTTTGCACTAAAGATACTTTGTGCATTTTCGATGAATATTAAAATAAGAATTAAGGGATTTCTTAGAATATGTACATTTAATTCGTATTTATTTTATATAAGTTTTTTTTTTTTTAAAGAAGTGTTAGTTTCCTTAAAAATGCTGTTTTGAATATACAATAAACAAAGAAACAAAGCGAATAGAATAATTATAATAGAATGAGCTGTGGAGGTAGTTAATACTTAGGTTGACCTAACTAATCCAGTTTTAATGTACAATAAACAATATACAAAGAATCAAAGAGTAAAGAATAATTATATTAGGATGAGCTGTGGAGTTAATTGATACTTTGGTTGACCTAACTAATCTGGCGTATAAAGGATTAAATGAGACAAATTAAGAGAACAAAATACTGAAGGAAAAACAACAAGGAATCATTATAATTATAAAGCATGAAGTTCAGTTTACACTAATTAATTAATAAATATATTAATGGTTTAATTAAAACTAAATTTAACTAAATTTCATTTAATATTAGATACAATCCAAATAATAATAAATTTAATCAATAATAGTACAAAAATAAATTTAAAAAATCATAATTTTTTTATATTTCAATATTTTATTTATTTTAATATTTCATAATTGTTATTACATTATAGTTATTTCATTGTATTAATTTAATTTTAATGCATTATACCATGCAAGATTTTCCAAGTTTAAATGATTTAGTATCAAGTTCCTCCACAGCTAATCCTAATATAATTATTCTACAAGGTTGTTTTTTTTGTATATTGTTTATCGTAAATTATAATCATACTTATAATGTTAGAATAGTATAAATTAAGAACTTTTAAGAAACAATATTAAAATATTACAGATGGATGCAGAATTGATATTAGGGGGAGTCCAGAGAATTAATGTTACTTTTCCATGTAAGAAAACTCTTGAGATATTTTTCCTGGTATAATATATTGAAATAAAATTAATACACTTACTTACTTAATCCTAATCCTCATCTACCAACGGGTGTCGAGGAGCGGCAAAAGGCTTTCCAGGCTGTACGGTCTTGAGCCAGCAGGACTGCTCGACTCCAAGTACAGCTTCTCTGTCTCAGACTGGTTGTTATATTGTCTGACCATGTTGTTCTTCTTCTTCCCCGGGGTCTTCCTCCTTCTGGTCTAGCTTCAAGTGCCTGCCGAGGGTACCTGTTTTCGGGCATTCTTTGAGCATTTCCAAACCACCTAAGTTGCGAGGACTTAACATTTTCTACAAACGGATCCACATTTAATGATGTTCTTATGGCAGTATTCCTTATTCTATCCCTTCTCGTTTTCCCAACAGCTGTCCTGAGGTATCTCATTTCGGCTGCCTGGAGTCTCTTCTCTGCTTTAGATGTTAAAGCCCAGGTTTCACTGCCATATGTGAGGATAGGGACGTATGTGGATCTGTAGACAGCCATTTTCGTAGGCTCGCTTACTTCCTGCTTCATGAGAAATTTGGATGAAATTGCCCGAAGCACTCTTCCTGATTAGTTCATGGCTTAATTTCCCATCTTCTGATATTACGACCCCTAAATACATGAACTCGCTTACTTGTTCCAGTACTTGTCCGTTCAGCCTTACACTATGACTTCTGTGATCCTTTGCTACTAGCATGGTTTTAGTTTTAGACTGGCTTACTTTCAACCCAAGTTCCCCTATAGCCAATACCAGTAAGTTCAGGTTATGCTGTAATATCTGGGCTGACTCTGCCAACAGAATTACATCATCTGCATAAGACAGTGCATTAATGACTACCGGCTTGAGGTTCCAGTTGCCGATTTTATACTTTTTAAATCCCTTACACTTCTTCATAGCGATGTCCATCACCAAAGTAAAAAGCAAGGGACTTAAGATGTCTCCCTGTCTTACTCCGGCCTTTGTGCTAAACTCTGAAGATGTGCGGTGATTTGTCCTTACTACATTCCTGCACTTCTTGTAGAAGGTTTTTATTCTTCTAATTAGTCCTACTGGTACGCGGTGTTCTTCTAGGGCTTGCCAAATAGACCGCCATGGAACATTATCAAATGCCTTCTCTATGTCTATAAAGCATACATGGGTTTCCTTACCATATTCAATACTCTTTTCTATTGTCTGTCTAAAATTAATACAATCAAATTAATATAATGAGATAATGAATATTGAATATGAAATATTAAAATAAATAAATAAAATATATAAATATAAAAAAATTATGAAATATTAATTTTTAATTAACTAAATTAATAAATTAATATAATGAAATAAATGTAATGCTTAGCTTTAGGTATCGTTAATCAAGTGTTTTAGAGAATGTTAATTCTTAAAATGCTTACAAATATATAGGTATTTAAATTTAATTAAGTGTATCGATATATTTCATCGTACAAAATGGTACGATCGAATGGTGGTGGTCGTATTTTTTCGTATTCATTGTGTGCAAAATTTAACGAACTTTCGGGCCCCAAGAAAATTTTATCTAAACTTTATGTTTTTGAGGTTGCTGAATCCGAATCTGAAGTCAAAATTTCTCCTATACGTAAAGTTCGGAAAAATTGTGTTTTTGGGGGTTTTCAACTACAAGAAAAATGGGAGGGGGGGGGATATTGTATTTCAGCATGTCATATTTTATTGGAAAGGTTAATAACAGTGGTGGTTTTGCCCAATTTTTTTTTCTTTTGACTTTAGATTCGTTAAAACGCCCAATAATTTATTTTTTCCAATTGTTTTGTTATGGGCGAATAATTGGGTCGAAAAACACAATTTTTCCGAACTTTAAGCGCATTTTCCGAGAAAACTGTACGTAAAGGAGAAATTTTGACTCCAGATTCGGATTCAGCACACAAAAATACTTAAGGAAAGGACATTTTCATTCTGAAGCATTTTTTTGCAGAACAGTGTTATTCTCGATGTGTATTCCTATCCTACAGGCTTTATAGGTGATACATTTTTGATGTAGTCATCAAATTATAGACTTAAATGTAGTGCTATAGATTAGATTTATTATATTTATATAGACACTAAGTTGTATGAAAATAAATTCGCTCTTATTGAAATTTAATTTCAAGTTATATGTTAAGGGACCAAAAAAGATTTTAGTTAAAACGGTTTGAGGTCACTAAGTAAGAAATAATATTCAAGTAGAGCATAATAGACATAGAGGTAGTACTTTAGATGTAATAGATTTCGAAAATATTCGACAGAATATTAATTTACACATATACAGATTAATATTAATATAATTATACCTAAATCATGTGCTATATAGATTTTAGTTATAATATAATAGAATCTTCCTATCAAGGAATGTGGTGTTTAGCAGGTTATTATTATTGTTATAAGATTGTACCATTATTATTAGGTTATGAAGGTCTGAGCTAGTTTGATGTTAGACTTTAAGATACTTTCGCACATAGTCTAAAAAAAACTGTAGTTAAACGAATTATGATTTACATTTAGTTGTTGATTTTCATTATTTTCGTCAAACTTCAAGGCCATTGGAGGATCCATGGAAGCTGGTATTGTTGTAGAAAGATAAGGGAGTTGGAGTTAATAGCCTGCTGTATTCTGGCTTTGAGCCCACCGCGGTCGGCCCACAGGTAAAAGGGTTTCTTCCCGATGATTACCTTCGTGTGTGAGGATGCCGAGAAATGGTGGAAAAGAGCGGCTAGTAAGTATTACACAGAAGCTGGAAGCATGTTATAAAAGAAATGCTGTTTTTTGGTATGAGGGTTATCAAAATGTCGTTAGAGACACAGGTCATTAACGCCTTCTCGTTCCCTTACGGCTTTCTTATTTTTGGCTTCTTCCAGCTTCTGCTTCCGTCACGGTGGCACACTTTTCCTTGAACCAATAAGAAGCATTCTTTTTCCCTTCGATGATGCTTTTAAGCATTAAACAACTATTACTGTTATTTTTCGATCGATTAAACTTTACCGTAAATCATCTTGAGGATTTGAACATAAATTACATGAGTTATCAAATTCAATTTGATGAATAAATTTCACCGCTTACACATTAATACATAGACGGTTTTAATTGTAGACTGATATTAATTAGCAATTAACCCAAACGTATTTTTCTGTGCTGTTTTCTCATATTGCTCAAACGGCATCATATGATCATGCAAAACTCCACCACACCTACTTATTTCTAGAATGTATTGTTAAAAATATTAAGTAACTTCGTTGTTTGCTTTCAAACATTAAATCGTGTTATGTACTAATGAAGCAATCTGAGGTCTGAGAATGTTTCAGATATCAATGTTTCATGGGGTTTAATTTGAAAAAAAATAATACCCTTCTTGTTCTTCTCTTAATTATTGTCATGAATAATAAATATATTTTAACTATAAATAAAAATATTATTTAAAAAAGTCAATAGAAGCGTTTTACTTTTTGTGTTTTTATTTTTTTAGTTATTATATTTGAAGAAACTTAATAACATTGTACGGTTCAGAGTGAATGGATTTATTTTAAATGATTGTTGAGTGTTTGATAACTATGTATTTAGAGTATTTTATACATTCCTAAGTCTAAGCTTTCAACGAAGCTATTATTTCTGGTATATTGTACGAGAATGTGTCATTATTGAACAAATTTTTAGCGAATTAGTAATGTACCATTGTATTTAAGTGAGTGAATATATTCTTTAATTAATTTTTTTACGCGAATGAATGTGTTTTACGAGACTATGTGGCGTCATTATGAGGTTGAAGTGTGTTTGGCCCGCACTGATTGATAGCCCCCTTCCTGAGGATGACACCAAAAGAGTGGAGAAGTTAAAAAAATAAGAAAAAAAAAAACAGAACTAGGCGTGTATCATATCGTCGGTATACAAGGGAAATCGACTAAGTCCAAAATACTAGTTCTGAGATAATCGACGTGGAAAGTTTGGTTAGCATATTTGCTTTATTTTTCTATTATTAGGAATGTCATAAGACCATAATAATTTTTGTAAAGGTAACCCACAATGTATAGACTTAGACCACCTAATCAAATTTGAATTTAATCTCATGTGGTTTTCTGTAAAAAATCCTTTTCGGAAGCATATCATGGACTTATTAGTTTTCTCCTGTTAACATGGACTTATCTTGTTTCACCTGTAGTAAAAGCAGTATAAAGTCGTATCTTTGTGTGACTTGTTCATTTTAAATTACATTATTTAATCAACAATGATACAGAATTTGAAAATTATATGATGTGAATTGAATTAATTTCTTCAGCCCTTATTCTACATTAGGAATATCATTCATTTTAGTAGTGGTTAAGAAGTATTAAGGCAAAAAGTTTAATAATTACAAATAATTTTATAAACAAATGTAATAATTATTAGGTAAGTTTAAATATGTACAAAAAACATTCCTTATCTTCTTCACCTCAGTCGTCCTCAGTGTCCCTGGTGTTGGAAGATGTAGGTAAACCTTAAAACCAGGGATGCAGTTGTTGAGGAATATTTTTTCTGCACAACTGAAGCAGATCATTTTTCTTTTGCACTGGGATAGGCAATTTCTTGATATATAACCGCGGTATCGAATGATCGCCCGGTGCGGATTGTTGGGATCTCCTTCCCCGCTTTGGAGTTATTATCTTATCGTACTCCTCATCTGCGTAACCATACCTGTATTGGATGTCAGGTTGTCCTTTTTTCAAATTTGAGGCATTTGATTTTTAACCAATTTATTATGTTGCCATTTTCGTCTTTCGTTCTATTAGACACCGTGTTCCTGACAAGTTCTTTAAGATCTAGGAAATCGCTGTAAATTAACTCCCGTGTATTATATGACTTCTTTCCCTTCCTGACTTCGCCATTTGGAATACATTTTGCAACTCAAGCACGCTGAGAATGTCGACAAGCCTCTTTGCCTTTTCAATTGCACTGTGGATAATATCCACTTCCATGAAAGTGAGCCCAGAGTCCAAAAACTTCTGCTCTCTAAATAGAGTGAGGTGTTTTACTTCTAATTTTAATGAGCCGATATTGAAAGCCAGACCTGTTGCTATTTCGGAACTCCCGCGTTTACCATTAAGTTCGGTCCAAAAATAACAGTGAGCATCGTTGGGTTGATCTGCCTCATAAATTGTAAAATTGAACAAGTTAATTAATCTTTCGCGAATAATAGAGGAGACTAACAGAAGATGACGGTGTTAGTAGTACACTTTGCAAATCACAGGTTATACTGATCAAATTCGTTTATTCCCTGAAACGCTTCTAAGACAGGAGCACTGGACATACACAAAGTTTTCAAGAAACATTTGTTACACACCTGGATCCTTTTACCATCCTTAGGAAAATAATACTTTTTACAACTTGCCCTCAGAGTAGTACCAGATTACTTTCTTGGTCTTCTACGCTGAGTAGTGGTTGACTTCACATTCAGTAAGATAAAATCCTTTTGCCTTTCATAAGAAGATTCCCGGTAGAAAGAGCAAAGCTTGTTCCTGTCATCATCTGAGAATATATGAATGCATTTACGACAGTAATTGGAGCAGATTTAGGCAACTTTGCAGACATCCTTGCACCTTTGGTGCTGTAGTAGTCCAGACCTATCTTCATCTTCTGTTTTTTGATACTTCTCTTCCAACCCGCAGGCTTTGAAGTTTTTCACCGCTTTCTCAAGTGGCTTTTATCACTTTCGTCCTCCGTGCAGTTGTGGTCATTGTTTTCAATGGCCTCTTCAAATAAAATAGGCTTATAAATAAATATAATAATAATAATTTGACTTAATCATTATTGTTGTCAGGTAAAATCAATTAAGTCCACACTAGTAACATCGATTCTACTGGAGAAACTGAATAAGTCCACTGGTGGACTAAGGTGATTTCACCTGATAAACAATTCTACAAAATGGGACTTGTGAAAACTAAAAATATTAGATAAACTGTTAAATATAACCTTCTGGATTAAACTACTTACACTGTAAGATAGAGCAAAAAAAATGTGAACTGGTGATGTAAATATCTCGAAATGACAAAAAATGGACTTAGCCGGTTTCTCTTGTATGCCGACGATATATTATCAAATATTGATATTAAAAATTAATTTTTAATAATTTTGAGCTAGAAAATACCTCTATATTGTTGAGTAACAAAACTCTTGCGGTTATTATAACTAAAAATAATTTTTGCTGCTATCCACACCAAAGAAGTTTTTCTTTGGTTAAATTTTGATAAAAAGTGTAAAAAACAAATGTTAAAAGTTTACACCCCAATCCCAGTAGCTTACTCAGTAATAAAAAATAATGCGTATATCAAATTAAAGCTATTATTTGAAAGAGTCATATTTTCGTCGGCAATAAGTTATTCACTTGTGTATAAAAGCTACCCTGCATATTGTCAATAAGAATCACATTAATATTTAAAGGTAAAAAAATGTGTTATTTCTTAAAGAACCACTTCAATAAGTGATTGAAAAAGGCTACACTGTGTATTTGTCTGCCTATTGCAATAATAATATAATTAAACAATGCAAACTTAATTTTTTAAAAATATAAATATGTAGGAATCTTATAATAATAACTGAAGGTAAAAACTACCCTATCTAATGACGTAAAAGCGACCCTGTCCCTTATCAATGTGATTCACTAAAATAATATAATTTTTTCAAAGAACCTTTCTGCCTATTATCCCTAAAAGTCACTATAATATACACTTATGTTGTCTGTAGGAATTACGATAAATATTTATTGTTTTAATGCCTAACCTTAACCCTGAGATTGTGACTTAATATAGACCATTGAAAAATGCCTTGAATCAATAAAAAAACGGGTCTGCCGTTACAACCAATGATAGTGACGCCATTTATTAAAAAAAAATAATTAGGGCAAAATATTAATTATAATTAACCAAATTTAAAACAAAAAAAAATACACTGTACTAATAATTATGTACTTTTTGGTCTTAAAAACGTTTTTACTTCGTGTTCTTTATATAACACATAGAGTTATGGAGAACTGTCAAATACACGATGAACGAGGTATAATACAATATAGCTTAGATATTACGTTTCTTTTACGATCTCCTGTTTTCTTTGAACTACATTATACGATATTATGGACTATTAACAAACCCTATAACACGTTAATAATACATTAAAACAACTGTCACGCACAATTTTAATATAATAATCTAATTTATGAAAAAATGCATTAAAATATTCACACGAAACATTTATATCAAGAGACAAAAATCTTCAAACGTTTTAGGAAAAAAATAAATTCAAATAAAAAAGAAAGGATGACTAAAATAAAAACATTAATCGTGTCCATGTCCATATTTTAACATACAAAGAGAATAATTGTTTAAAAAAAAATACATTATTTATTATTTTATTTTTCAATTAGTCCACAAATAAAATGCTTTTCTTATTATATTAAAATAAGTTCACTTAGTTACAATCCATCATTTCACTTTTAATAATTTGAAAGAATTATAGAACCTAATGTACATACATTTTTTTATATAGATTTGAAAACAAAGAAAGAATAACAAAAAAAACTTAGTTATTTATTATCTTATTTTAATAAATTAAATCAAAGCGTATTTTGTAAATGAAAGCAAGTTAATTAAGACTAGATTAGACTATACAATATTACTAATAATACTACAAATAATCCATGAAAGAACCTGGGTTAACATTTTATATTTTATATATATTTAATTATTATTTATTTTTTATTTTATATTGATTTAAAAAATATGGAAACGACTCTATCCTGAATAAACTACGTCAAACAGGAATTTATAAAAATTATTAAATCTGCACCTATTAATTTTAATTATACCAAAGCACCGACTCGTACCTTGAAACAATTAATAATTTAATGCTACAGATGTAAAAATCTATACCGTAAAATAATTTATTAGTGTCCAATTAATTTTATTATTTAAAATAAAAAAATTGGATTTCTTACATAAGAAAATATTTTAATATATCTTGTTGTGTATTATTTCTATTTGTGTGCAATTGCGTAGTATTGAACAAAAAAAAGAATAATCTTTTGCCCAAGAAAGATGCATAAACGATTCTGTAAGTATAAAGATAAATATTTTATTTTAATGATGTATTACAATTAAAAAAGAATTGAAGAACTTCATGATTCAATAAGTTAGGGACATTTATCGACGTTTTATAATTTAAATTTATTAGTAGGTTTTTTTTAGATGTTCAGTGGACTAACTTGATTAGGAATAAAGAAATATGTCTTTCCAATAAAAGAAGTTTATGGTACAAAGCAATAGTAATCATCTTCAGCTTGGTGAGATGATTGAAATGCGTAAGAGAATTCAACGACGTAGGGGGTAAGCAAGACAGATTAGAGCCTGACTCAGACTTTAACTTTTGTCTCTACTCCTACAGCTGGCTTTGTCCAATAAAGTTTTTTTAATGGAAGATGAGCCTTTCTTTATTTCTTATTAGTGAGAATTTTTGAAAATTGATTAAATTATAACATAAAACTTTATGTACTGGAGGTTTGGTTATAAATAAAAAAATCCTAGTTCTAAAAATGAAACTTTATTGAATCAGAAAACTCGATTAGAGTGCCTGAACATCATCTATGATTTTAAAAATATGTATGATATATAATGCAGCATTGATTGTAACATCAAAGGTTTCTTGAATTTATCATGTAAAAATACAACTTTGGAACATCTACTTTTTTTCTTATAGACGTTGCTTTATTATGTATTAAAATTGTATGTATTATGTATTCAAATCTTTTAAACATGCTAAACTCAAGAAACTTTTGATATTATAATCAATTTAGCTTAATAACGATGTTTTATGCTCTCTTAAGGAAAGCTCTAAGTCAATAAATATTCATCTATGGAACTCGGAAATTGCATAGTCAAGTTAAGAACATTCCACTTAACTATTCATATAAAACATCATAATTTTATTTTTATTCATTATTAATTTAATTTTTTTGGTATGTTGAGTTACGATTAATCAATTTCCATTAAAGAAAGAAAGGATAAAAAGAAATTATTGACAATAAGTCATTAAAGAAAACAACATAATTACAATTGGTCTTACCCGAGAGAGATATAGGGTATCGTAACACACATACTGACATAACAAATACACAAATACATTTACACATTCAGACTGAAAACCAAATAATATATTTTATTTTCTCTATTCTTCCATTTTTAGTTTTACTTGTTCTAAATGTTTATTATTTTTTTTTATTATAATTAAATTTATTTATTTAATTAAACAATTTTTGTGTCACTGATAAAATAATTTTTTTTATTTTTAAATAAAAAAACAAGAATGACTAAATATTTTTTTTTTTTTTAGTCATTATGCTACGTAGTATTATTTTAGATTTACTTACATTAAATATAGTTTTTATTCGAGCTTATGTGTTTCGTCTTTTATTTTGATTCAATGTTATAAATTTAGCCAAATAAATAAATATTATATGAATAATGTTTATTTATTTAAAATATACTTAAATTTGTTTATTCTTTTGTTTTTTTAATTTGTTTGTGAATGTAAATATAGTTGCATGGATCTGGGAATGATATAAATGTTTAAAAAAATTAGTAGTTTATATAATAATTAAATTAATCGATTTTTATTTTAATATATATGTATATTTTTTTTTTTAATAAATGAAATTATAAAGAAGAAAAATAACTCAAATTTATAATATTTTAAGCTTAAAAACTTTTTTTATGGAGATAATTCAAGGAAAAAAAGAATTAGAACAGAAAAACAGAATTTATTTTAATATGAACCCTAATTGAATTAATTGGAGGTTTATTGTACTAATTAATACTAGTTTTATATATATACACACACACACACATATATATATAATATTATTATGTATCTGTGTGTATCAAATAATATAGTTTATAAAATCAAATTTCCTCACATTTTATTATAACCGTTCCCTTAAACGGTTTGTTGGAAGGGTAAAATGGTTCCTCTTAAAACTTTGGTCTCAATACCGAATAACTGGCATCGATGCGAGATATGCTTCACAAAAATGACAGTGTATCGGTTTAAGAAGTAGGTTTAAACAGTTAATCATGAGTCTCAATTAATAGGCTATTCAATCACCTATTATCGGCCCAAATGAAGTAGGTGATTCTAAACTTCTGTAATTACATTTACTGTCTTAACACATAAAATTTACAGTCGTCAAAAACACATAAAAGAAATAAAATTAATACAATTTTTGAATGAGGTTTATTATCATTTACCACTCTTTTTAATTATTTTGATTTATTATAGGGAAAAAACTATTACTAACTAGCTGGACAGATTTAAATCAAAGAAATAAATAGTTTGTTTTTTTTAATAAAAAAAAAATTATACTTGGGAAACAAAAAATTAGACAATGATTTTTAGCCAATTATAAAATTGGACTAATATCCATTAGAATAATGGAATAAACTACCAATCTACATAAAACTAAAAATCTACAATCTACATAAAAAAAGTTCTATAAATAACAGAAAAGGAATAAATTAATATATATTTAATAAAAATATTTTTTACTTAAACATATTAATTCCTAGTCTTTGTAAATTCCATAATTTTTTAACATGGGACGTAAATTATAAATTTTATTATTTTTCTTAAAACATTAAAAGAATAAAAATTAAAACCTTTTTTCAAAAATAAAATTAATCTAACGCATTGATTACTATTTTATTTTTAAGTAAAATATAAACTTATGCATACTATAGAATTTGAATTTAAAATTAGTTTTATTTTCAGAATGCTTAAGGAGATAATATTTGTAGAAAATAGTTTTGAATTTGGCTGTTAAAACTATTTCAAACTTAAATATATTTAACTTGTGTTATGTATTCCATCTTTAACTTTAATAGATTTTCCTTATATTAGAAAATCTTAGTATTGAGCATGCTTTAAATAAAATCAATTTAAAATAGAATGACGATGATTTCAACATTTTGATACAGTTTCAAATGATGTAGAAAAATTAATTTTAAATTTTATAAAAAAAAACAACTAGGAGAGTAGGGATAAGAATAAATTATTCAAAGATTTGACTTTTTTTCTGAGATGGCATTCATTTGTTGTAGACAGCCCCTGATATTTTTACAAACTTATGATATACACATACATTTTTAATACTAAATTAACTATTACATTATTTTAAAATACAATATTTGTATGTTCTTATGTTCATTGTACAATGTTCTTACGATGTATAACATTACAATGCTAAAGAAGCTCTTAGAACAAAAATGTTTAACTTATAATCCACACTTATTGTATAGAATAAATGTATTTAACAATTTAATACACACACTACTAATATGATGCACCTGTATACACTTAAAAAGTGTTTTTATTGTGTACACATTACAATGCTAGAGGAGTTCCTAATACTTACGATGAACGCTTCCTTTGTTTATAGTTAATTACTTTACTATAACAGACCTGGTATCGCTACATAAATTTCATAAAATCTTTGTTTTAGAAAGTATTTTAAAAACCTTGTTCTACAATGTTCTTACAACTTAAACATTACATAAATAATAATAATAATAATGATAGATAAGTTGTTAATAATTTAATTTCGTGTAATAATTTCGTATTCTTTGTGATGTAGCAACTAACGTCAGAAAGGTTTCAAATACGGCAAGGCAAAAAGGTTAAATATGAAAACTCGAGCATACGCATCAACTTATATTAAAGCTTAGGTGCGCCTACCGCAGGTAACCTCCGTCTTTCTCAGAGACAAACCTCTATTGCTAATGTTGGTGAAAAACCTCATAAAATACCTAGTCCCAAAACACAATTAATAAATATTTAAACAATCGTCCAAATATATAAATATATATACACATATATATATATATATATATATATATATATATATATATATATATATATATATATATATATATTAATATTGACATAACTATTAAAATAATAATATACAACAAAAAAATCTGAATTTTAGGTACTTTTGTTGAAACGAAGTTGAGCATTATATGATTTGGAATTTCCCGATGTTTAAAATTCTGATGGTCATATTTACCAACTCTAACTGGTATTTCGAAAGGCAAAAGCACAATAACGCTTTATTTGTCTTAATTTGGTAATTAATTATTTAATTAAATTAAACCCCTCCTATTTTTCGGACTCAGCCACGGAGTTCTATGTTCTACCACGATTAACTTAAAATTTATATACCTATGAATATCACATATTAAAGATGATTAACACATTAAAAACCTTTTGAATCATCAATATACGTTTTATATAAATAATCTTTTCAATTGCGATTTATATTTTATAGTTAAATTCTTGTTCTAGAAATATTTTTGACAACTTCGCCTAATGATAATAATAAATATCCTGCAGCGCAACAGCCTATGGAAAGTTAGAAGAAAAAATAACAAAACTTCAGATATTTTTAATCTAAATACATCGTTATATCTCATATTACAAAAAAGAACTTTATCAGATAATGTTTAATTTCAACGATCAACGTTTGTCCAAAAGATATCACGGCTGGTAACACAATGTTCGAATCTAAATTTGACCATGTTTAGATAAGAAATGTTTGTCGACTTGTGAAGGGAATCTGTTTGTAATTTTTACGTTCGAATACAGCTTTGTTAACAGAACATCTGGTGTCCAAACCCGGTGTGATTCATAGCAGAACAGTATTTTTCACATATGAGATCGATCTTGATGTAAATTTGTGTCAAAACAAATCCGTAATAAATTTCATCTGACATTATTGACCACCGAAGAAGAAAACATAACATATTTCCTAATCTATTGAGGTATTTACACCAGATGTATTTTTAAAAAGAAAGATATGGTGAAGTAGTTAAACCGTTTTAGTCTAAATATTTATTTAGTGACGATAAAGTGGCGATACTAAAGAGTTTCAGATCGCTGTAGTAAATTGATGTTATAAACGAATATTTATTTATAAAAGCACAGAAGCCTTACTCACCAGTGATGCACCTAGAGGAACTATGGTGGGACATAGTCCCTTTAAATCCCGATGTGCATGTCATTATTAAAAGCAACTTTTTAAGCAACAAAGATGTTAGCAAACAAACGGCTTGCATGGTGTTTGCTATGAGTATTTTATAACGAGCATTGATAAATATATTTCTAAATAGTAATTAGTTACTGTGTCAAAATGTTGAAATTCATTAAGTCCTTAGAACGAAAAAAAAATTTGAGTATTATCTTATCTGATTGGATGTATTTTGGGGTGTTTTTCCTTGGGGACTTTAGGGTACGGAGATCCCGATCTATATATGGTACGACAGCTATCCGACACACAGTGGGGAGGGCTACGAGGGCAGGGTGTCCAGGGTCAGCCCGGACTCGCCCTACGGACTGGCTTCCCTCAACCTTACAAACATCAGGGAATCGGATCAGGGCTGGTACGAGTGCAAGGTCGTCTTCCTCAACCGACCTCCGAAATCACCCAAGAACGGCACGTGGTTTCATCTCGATGTACACGGTAAGTTTAGTAATAAGTTATTAGCAAAGTTTCTTCATAAATATTTTATTTTGAAATTTGAATACTCCTAGTGCTAATATACCTACCCCCTAAATAGAGAGAAACTAATCGCTGTAGCATAGAGCAGTAGCAAATAAAGTTAATTGATGTTGTAAATCAATTAACAGCCATGTGGACAGTGATTATCACTACGCGTGTTTCTTTACAGACATTAGATTCGTAACGGGTTTGTATTAAATCACTTAATTCGCAATTACTCCATATCCCTCATAAATTTGTATCCTAAACAAATTGTATTTACTATTACAGCTCCTCCGAGGTTCAGCGTGACTCCGGACGACGTCATCTACGTGAATTTGGGTGACGCCATCATCCTTTCGTGCCAGGCCGAGGGAACGCCGGCCCCAGAAATAGTCTGGTACAAGGATGCTAACCCCGTCGAACCAGCCGCAACGCTGGGCGTCTTCAATGACGGAACAGAACTTCGTATATCAAACATTCGACACGATGATATCGGAGATTATACTTGTATCGCAAAGAACGGAGAAGGGCAGATCAGTCACACAGCAAGAGTCATCATAGCCGGTAAGTATTCGAGTGTATTTTTGTTTAGTTCTAAACTTCGAATGTATTTTGCGTGGCAAAATAGCTGTTGTGTCTCGTACCGTACAGTATAATCCCGGCTGAAAGTAGATCTTAAATCTTTTTTCTAACTCGGAACTGACAGTATGTGGGAGGCAATGGGATCATTGTGTATAGTTGAAAGATTCCAGCAAGAACAGATATTAGCATCGCGTTCTCGTCTTTTCTTTTTTAAAACCTTCCGTAGGTTTAAGAAGGGTAATTTAAGTGCTGAATCGGACAGACGTATATCCCTACTAGTTAAACTTTTTATTTGTTGTCAAATTAAAACTAGTTTAATAAATAAAATGAGATTCGACAAGTCTGGCTTTCCCAAAACAACACAAATTGCATTCTGCCAAAGATTGTGTAGAAATAATAGAGCAAATCAATATTCTATGCCCACAGTTCTGTCGATTATCATAACATTTCTTATATCTATTTTTTTTCTTTTCCAATTCAAGATTACTACTTAAAAAGATTTCTTGCACATCTTCAAGGTAAAAGCTTACACTGTTTATTGAGGTGAAGATAAATAAATGTTTAACATTTAAAAGAAAAAATTGAATTTCTTTAATACGAGTATAAAGACAGCTTCGTTTAGGCTATGTTTGAAAATTTTAAGAACCCTATATTTAATACGCAAATTGAACATTTTTCACTTAGATCGTACTGGTAGATTTCACGTTATGGGTAGGGTAGTAATATAGGGGATACGCATTTACTCAATTGTTATTTTTTTATCTATTTTCCATCTACCAAAGCTTAAAAAGCTCTCAATAAAATCATTAAATTATAATTACGTTTAATTAATCAAAATAAATAATATTTTAAGAATTAAAATCCGATATGAAAAACAGTTTCGAGTCGCATTGCAGCGCTAAATGCTATTGCGACTGTAGATTACTCGAAAACCCGTTTCCAGTAGCCGCGTTTCTTCCACTATTCACTTAGGTTGAAATATGTAATGCAAAAGTAACACAATGGTTGCACAGAACAGTGCAAACTATCTGATATATATGAGGTCAAGAGGCACGGCGTGCTATTCTATTGTTTACCTGCTTGTTAAATGTAAACACTACATAACTAAAATAAACATATGCAGGCTTGAAACCGTTTGCTAGGTCAGTTAGCCTTGTACAAAGCTGCATAATCTGGCCTTTAACGGTCAATAGAGCATTCGTGCAACTTTTTAAAAGCCAAAAACTTCTAATATTCTTAGTTTATGAGGTTAAAATAAATAAGTTTTATAATTATTATTTGTTCGAATGATATATTAGTTGTAGGGGTGATGGCAAAACCTTTTTATGCAGACATCCTAATGCTATTTTAATATCTATTTTGGTGTCATAATTTAGTTACAATATCTATAATTCACATAAGTGTGGTCAAGAATTTATGGTTCCTTATAATTAAGTTCCAAACATTGAATACACTCTTGTACTTCAGTTCGTCCAGTATCGCGAGGTAAGTGGGTTGGTACTCGACATGGACATGGAAACCATACAATAGGGCTGATGAGACACATTAGGGTTAATAATGGGTTGAAACCGGGTGGTTTCCCCCCATCATTACTTTAGTAGGGAACCGTCAGGTCAACCTAGCCTGATACGCCGTAAAATACTCCGTAAGTTGATGTGTTATAATTTATATAGTTCAATTTAGGAACGACACAAAGATAATATATATTATAGCCATGCATCGCCAGTATAGTTGCCCCGTAGTTGTTGATCTGAATATGCTAAATGAATCCTCTTTTTCAGTTGCTTTCGCATAAATTTAATTATATTGACTGACAATCATAATTTGTTTCTTTGTCATTAATGTCTATAGCTCTTGAAACCTAGCAGATTTATAATTAGTCTCAAGTTGTAGTCTCGAGTTGAAGTCTCAAGTTATATATTCACATAACATTTTTTCCTCTATTCATTCTTTGTTATTTACATAGGCAAAGTTGTTCCTCTTGGATTTTGAGTGCAGAACGTCTCGTATGAATACAAATTCCCTTCATTACGCTTCCACTATATGAAGCAAAATATTACTTCTCTCTTCGTCCTTAGGAAGGTCGCGGGTTAACTAGTTCAGATGGTATAACTACAGATTACGAACTGCATAAAGTTTAATCCACATGGTCAAACAAAACATGGTCAACTCAGGATATTAGTTCCGAGTCAAGGTTTGTTTAACTTGACTAGTTTGCCCTTTAAGGATGATTTCAATTATGTATGAAAAACATTGTTCTGAATTAGGAAACTTTTGCATTTCTGATCAAATTGATGCTTTCTTTCACGGTAAAATTTATACTTATATATGTCAAACGAAAGAACTTTTTACCTTTATTACTTCAAAAGTATATGCGCTAGATAATAAAGGATAATCCCGACTAAGCATTTCGTAGTATTTATTTTTATCTATAATAATCTAAGAGCATTTGTCTACGGCTATTTTAGCAAGCGGTCATTTGAAGATTAAAATAAAAACATGTATAGTTAATGTTAATTTTTCATAATTCTTATGTCACCAGGTGGAGCAGTGATCATGGTACCTCCTACAAACCAGACCAAGTTAGAAGGAGAGAAGGTGGCGTTCTCATGCGAAGCCAAAGCGATGCCAGGAAACGTATCGGTATCATGGTCACGTGATAACACGCCGGTCAAGCAAGTGCCGTCCCTCGAGACTAGGGTTACCATTAAAAAGGACGGTTCACTTGTTATCAACCCCGTCGCCGCTGAGGACACTGGTTCATACACTTGTCAGGTATGACTTCCTGTTGTGGTTATTTAGATTTATCGATTGTTTTATTCTTGAGGTGATATAATGCAATACTTATTTAACTATAATTTCTAAGACTAGGCATCGCGTGGCTTTATTATTGAAGCGAGCGTAACGCAGTAAATATTAGATATTATGAAAATAGTTAGTTAATCATGATGAGTTGATAGTTAAAGAAGATGATTGTAATAGAGAGCCTTAGTGGGGGAGAAGGGTGCCTTTCTACTTATTTCAACTTACATGTTACGTCCATCTTCATTTCAACTATTATTAAATGTCAAATGTATCACCACTTCACTACTCAAAAACTTTTGCTTGTATCAATTGAAGATTTACATGCCTGCTTAAATTGTACTTTAGACGATGTATATGTTTATCTTAATTACCAAATTTCAACTAAATCGCTCAAGTTATAGTCGGACACTTAAATGTTACTGACAGACAGACATGATGCACATTTGGTTGAATTTCGCTTCAATTATAGTTATGGTTACAATCTATATCTAGAATTGAGATAGGTATAGTGGAAATTTCTATGAATCATCTAAAAGACAGTTTAATAACTCCTCATATGCCGGAAGCTGCGTTTATTTATCTTTAGCAACAACAAAGTAACAAGAACGCACATGAGGATAGCGTACTCGCAACTTCGCCACCTGAAACCTAGGCCTTGCCTTATCAACGACTAAAATGGTGAGCTAGAGAGGTGTGATATGTTTCACACTAATGATCACATCGAGAAGATGAGAAAAGTGGCCGAATCTCATCCTGTAATAACTCAATGATGTGATAATCGGGACGGCAAAAGAAAGCGCACACTATTGTAAAGACTACCTATCCTCACTTACTTAGATATTTGTGCAATATCGGTGTGATATACATAGTACACTGGTGCAACTCTAGCAATGGTCTTTCCGAGAAAACCTTCCTATCTACGTCGTTTTTTTGTCATTCTGAATGCTAATAACTAATCATCGTTTCGTATTCTTTTAGCGAATTTTCGAAGAAAATTAAGCTATTGCAATGGCATCATCATTTTTGCAATACGAATTTTTTAAAATTGTCTCCATGGCAATCCGTTTTAGACAAATCTTAATCGATTCCTGAAATTTAACACTTTTTTATGTATGTTTATATTCATGTATGTATGTGTAATATGTGTATATGTAATATGTATATATGTGTAATATATATCCAATCAAAACACACTTAAAAAATCCAATCAAATGTCAATAGTACCAAAAGAAAGGATGAGTTCATTGGCCAGAATTTTTGGAGTCCATTTAGAGGTCAAATTTTGACATTTAGGGTCAAAAATTGCATAAAAACGTGTTTGTTTTCATTTTACCCCCCTCTTATATGAAAAAAATGACATAAGGGTAATAACAACTTTTACTGGCCTCTGAAAATTCGCTTATTAAGTCATGGTGCATGACTGGACTTATTTCACCAAGCTTTCAATATTTTTTTATGAAGGTTAACTAAATCGGCTTGTTGTACAGACCACAAATAACTAATGCTTTAGACTCTGAAGACCTTAAAGCGTATAAATCCGCAAGAATTTAAAAATTGAATTTTTGTACCTTACGAATAAATTTCTTATAAAGCTTCTTAAAATGTTTGTAAGGGCAAACGATCTCGAATTCTGTGAAGATTTTGCGTAATCGTTGTATGAAATATATTAATGTTGAAAAGGGTGTGGCTTAGCACTAAGTTAGTCTTTCTCTCAAGCAAAACTCTTTCACTACTTAAAATCCATAGTAATCACAGGATATCTAGGAATGTAATGTTGATAATATAATTGTCATTGTTATAATATATAATGTTAGTGAAAAAAAAATACATAGTTCCGAATTTATTTACTTCACATAATAATGACAAGCATCTAGAATCTAGAGAGCTGATCTTAAACCTATAAATGGACAAATCTTTTTACAACGGATCTCACCAACACCGAATCTAAACCGCGCCATTGATAATGCCCCTGTGTAGTGTGTAGGGACAGTGACAGTAAGAGAAGACAAATGGGTACAAGTAAAGAAGTACAGATGCAGAAAAATTAAACCTAAACCTAGGGCACAAGTGTAAACAAACCTGGGTGTCAATAACGTTTGTGTAAACAAACCTGTGTTGTAAATATTGAAATCTCATGTAGACGTAGACCGTGATCTTCCTCTTGCTTTGAAGGTTAATTATGCAACATTTCATCAAACTCTGAATAAAATTGTAGATTTGTATAAAAAGCGGTAGAAATTACTAATGGAGAATGACAAAACAATAGCTAAATCTAAATACAAACCATTTCGGCCACTATAGATGTGAAGAAACTTTAGCTTTTACAGTTATTTTTCAATTAACTAATATTATTATTTTTTTCTCTTTGAGTTTTATTCACCATAATTCACGCAAAATCTCGGTACCAGAACTAACTAATTTTATCTACACTCAACAAATATTAAGAAAACTTACGAGTAAATAAGAGTTACCTTTTTATGGCTGGATTTGAATGTTCTGAGATGAGACTGTTTTATTATCTGAAACAAAGAGAAAAATAAATTTGAATAGCATCTTCAAACATATAATTTTATTTACAATAAAAAACCCGAACTTTAAAAGAAGCAATTTAATTTTAGATTGGATAGTGTCTGTTACATTATTTTTATTACTTCTATAATAAAGAAGAGACTTTATAAGGAATTTAATTTAAAATATTAAACCTTCTTTATTTCAAACGACATTACAGTTTTCTAGTAAATTATAAATTATATAAAAATAAATAAATAAAATAATAAAACGAATGTCAACAGCAATCAACCTTTAATCACCTGACTCCTGATGAACTTATTTTGCTTCCTGATGTCATACACTCGTTAATTACTTAGTTATTTGCCTAAGCAAAGTGTTAAAAATGAAATAAGTATACAATGGAGTAGATTATAGTAGAAATAATTAATATAAAAATACTATTTTAAAAAAACTGGTCTTATTTTCAACAATTTTTTTTTTCGGTATTCTTCACCAAAATTTTTTCCATGTGTAAAATTTGGGGAAGATTGAAAGACGGGAAGTGGATCAAAATTGGGGTAATAGGTGTGCGATGAAACTTACAAAGCAAAGTAATATAAGACCAGTAATAAAGAAGTGTCAATCCAATACAAAGCGTATTTGAATTGAAAGTGGTTTCCTCCAGATCTTGCTAACAAAAGCATACTATAATTCGTGTTCTTGGACTTACCTAGAAAATCAGATCTAGAAATGAGCTAATGTGACAGCATGATGGAAGTAATTAAAACTTATGAACCACTATAATTCTACGTTGAGCATATAAGAGGCCACAATGGAAATTCCTGATATTTTAAATTAACACATATTAAAGCATCAATTTTTTCTAACCCCTAAAGAATCACTGGCATATTAAAATGACAATATGTATGACTAAATAATAAGTTATTGATGAACTAATTAATGGTAAGCAACTAACTAGAAACTTATGTCTCATTAATTTGTTTTAGGTTACCAATGGCATCGGTGAGCCTCAGTCAGCTTCGGCATTCCTTAATGTAGAATGTAAGTAATTTCTGTGAATCAATAAAAATAATTTTGATTCAATATACATATTTGTTAGTACTTATTTTTAAAGTTACTTCGAGTTGTGTTATTTTAAATGAAAAATAATAGGAGCTGAATAATTCTCTTTTGTATATTTGCAGATGGCAATATACAAAATTAATTGGTTTTGTATAATATGGGCAGTGTTGATTATTATTAACTTAATCCTTATATTAATATAAGATGTTTTTCAAAACTCAAAATGTATTTTGAATCCATGAATGTAAAATAGTTAAAGATGAACAAATTTTGTCTGTTGCAGATCCCGCAAAAGTAACTTTTACACCAACTATCCAGTATCTTCCGTTTCGCCTTGCTGGAGTGGTCCAGTGCTTCATCAAGGCAAATCCACCTCTTCAATATGTTACCTGGACCAAAGACAAAAGACTACTCGAACCCTACCAGACCAAGGACATTGTCATCATGAACAATGGATCTCTTTTATTCACTAGGGTAAGTATAATGCTGCATTAAGTAATTAGTAAATTTTACATTCATTTTACTTTTTATTATTATGCAGGGATTTCAAGATACAAATTATCCCAAGCATTAATTAATCAAAACGTTCATGATGAGCCATAGTTTGACAATATATGAACTACTTACAACCTTACATTTTAAAATAGCTCTAAGATGAGTTAATCACATCGATGTGTTACGATATTATCTATATTTGAAAATTGATATTCCCAAAGTATATAGTTTGATTATAGAAGATTTCAAATTTATCAATTTATATTCATTCGGTGGAGGACTTCTTTTCAGATTTGTATTACCCCAAAAAATAGATAATTATTTATAAAATTTAAATTTATTCAAATTAGGGTCATAGAGACCGAGTTAGTTGATCTAACCAAGATTTGTGAAACTTATTTCTACTGAATATATCTCATTGAACTTATTAAGTTTCTATTTTGAAATGTTATTTGTTATTTAATAATTCAATGAAAGTAAATTATAACCACTTTTTTTATTTTATAGGTAAATCAAAATCATCAAGGCAGGTACACTTGTACGCCTTATAATGCCCAGGGTACCCAAGGTTCTTCAGGACAAATGGAGGTACTCGTCAGAAAGCCACCTGCATTCACAGTTGAACCAGAGCCACTCTATCAAAGAAAGGTACTTGATTTAATCCATACAACAATATTATTTATAACTTTTTTCTTTTTAATTCTATACATAATTAATTTTTAATAATTACAAAATAAAAAGAACTTTTTATATACTACGTTTTTAAATTGTCTGTTGAATCATATGTAATGTTGATAATATAATTGTCGTTGTTATAATATAATGTTGGTAAAAACAAAATAGTTCCGAATTTATTTACTTCAGATAAATGACAACCATAGAGAGCTGATCTTAAACCTAAAAAAGGACAAATCTTTGTACAACGGATCTCGCCAACACCGAATCTAAAGCATCTAAAGCATGATGAATAATGCACTCAATATAAAATATTTATATATATTTTTACTAAACAATTACTAAAAGTATTAAATATATCTTCTATTGCTTACAATAAAAAAAGTAACTCGGACAAATAGCTAGTCTAATCTAGAATGATTTCAATAATAATATTAATATGCATATTGGATGTTTACATGAAGCTGCAGTGTGGCGAGTGACTCCGCTATTTTTTTAATTAAAGATCTACTAATCATTGAACTTATTTAACAGAATTAACTAATATAAACATATTATTTTATTATTAAAACGTTAATTTATTCAATATTACTTATTGAACTATAATATATAATGTTATAAGATAGAGATAGAGATAGTATTAACTGTTCTTGCCAAAATAAGAGGTTATGACACGCAGTGGTAAACACTGTTACTTTCTTTGCCTAGGCAGGGAAATATTTCCCTGCCTAGACAGAGAAAGTGTTTTCCTGACTGTTTTAACTACTTTCCTGCCTGTTTTTAATATTTTAATGAGAAATCAGCGAAATAGTACTTTCCAGCCTAAAAACAGTTAAGTAATGTTTAATTTTGCTGCCGTAAGTAGATAAACGAATTTTCATCCCTGAACTCAAAAAGAAGGGAGAAAAAGTAAAAGTTGGGCGAAAAAGTAAAGTAGGGATAAAAAGTAAAGATTGCAACTTAATTATTTTATAAATAGTAGAAAATGAATGGCTAATGAAATGAAGTTGTTGAATCAAGGTTGGCGGCACTGCGCTTTTTAGACAATGTTTAAATGTTTATAGAGATGATTAGTAATGACGTCACAAGATGGCGTAAGCTTTCGATAATTTATTCGATTCGGTTTGTTATGTTCCTTTTCCTTATCACCTGTTATCAAACCCATGTAAAATGAATGGGAGAATTTTCTCAACTTTTTAAATAATTAATTATTAAATTATTATTAATTTATAAGACTTTTCAACCTTTGAACGTTATTATACTAAGTCTATTTTAACAATGTAAGATAAGAAAACATTAAAAATTGCCGTTCTAGTGGTTTAAAAAAGTATTATTGTGAGTGTGTTTTATTGTGGTGATACCCTCCGGGTCCGATCTTATTTATTGTTTATTTTTTAAATCGTTTTTCTATTTTAGTTTGTATATTATGTCTTCCACCTTCTCGAGCGTTATGGAAATTTCATCTATACTTCATTTTTTTCGGAGGACAAAGCTATTCTTCGTAAAAGTATGTCAGAGAACTTAAGTAATATTAAATTATTAGTATTAAATTAGTTTTTTAATCAAAATTTTAAACAAGTATACATGCGAGGCACTCATATCTTATATTATTATACTCGTTAATATAGATAACAAAAAATACACAAATAATAATAGTAATAACAGTCTGCTCTTTGTCTCGTCATCAACGTCTTTTTCCTAGGCTGATCAGTGATCTATTGTATAGTATATAATTATGTTCCAACATCGGTTAAATATAATGCACATTGTAAGTAACCAGGAACAAAATATTATTAGCAAATAATCTTTTATTACCTGGCAGATTAAGTATCACTATCTTTCTACAAGTCCTGTACCCTATGAGTCTACTTCATTGAGTTTCAAAACTTGAGGAAAATTTATTTTCGGACACACAATATGAACACGAACACACCCTGTTAATTTCTATGGCACCAGGAAATACAAAAAATCAATTATAAAGATTGATAACTCAAATAGCTTTTTCCATGATATGACCCTTCACACAAATACTCATTTTAAATAACTGAAACGAAAGTTTTTAATGTTTTCTTTGTTACACTCGTTAAAAAAGACTTGGTACAACTATGTTCAAAGGGTGAAAACTCTTATAAATCAATAATAATTTAATAATTAATTATTTAAAAAGTTGAGAAAATTCTCCCATTCATTTTACATGGGTTTGATAAGAGGTGATAAGAAAAAGGAACATAACAAACACTGAGTTAAATTTTCGAAAGCTTTTGTGACGTCACACTAATCATCTCTATTGTTTATTTTTGTTTATAACCTGTATCTAATAATAAATAACCTTCTATTTGAGTTTAATTCCAATTATTTAATTTTAATTATTGAATCTCTTATATCTGCTATTAAATGTGCTAATAATTATTTTTATTTATTAAAATAATAAATAAAAACTGTGCAATGGACGAAAATGTGTATTTTCTTCCTACTGGAGATAAAATATTGTATGTACCTCGTGAGTAAAGTGCCATTATTCCCCTCGCGATAATTATCTCCCGAGGCGCAGCCGAGGGAGCTAATTAGAGTAATTCCCTCGGCTGCGCCTCGGGAATTAAAAAGTCTAATTCCCTCGGCTTCGCCTCAGGATTTAGGGACCATGGTTCCTTCAGCTTCGCTTCAAGAACCAACATTTTCGCTCAGGGAATAATGGCTTACTTTACTCCCTAGGTGCATAAATAACTATTAAATACCATTTTTCATTTCTGCAATATTGAATTGTTAATGTTACAGGTTGGCGAGAGTGTGGAAATGCACTGTGATGCACAGGAAGCTGAGGGTACTCAGAAACCATCTATTCAATGGCAAAGGGTAAACTGTTTTAGAATTAATTTATTTAATACATCAATAATAATATGGTTCTTGAAGGTTATCATCAAAAGCTGCTTGTAAAGTATAAAATATCTAGAGAGAAGTTTCTTTACATCCTTCATTATGGCCTGCACTGATTCAAATCTCTAACCAATTACACTATTTGACTACTGATACTATTTTTTTTTTTGTTTTTCTAAAAATATATCTTAATTGGTTAGTAGAAGTTGTTTTTGACACCAAACTTTTAATTTTACAGAGAGATGGACAACCACTACAAAAGTCAAGGGTTCGAGTAACAGGAGGTAACATTACAATTGAATCTCTTAGAAGATCTGACTTCGGATACTACCAGTGTGTTGCTAGCAACGAAGTAGCAACAATAGCTACTGCAACGCAACTAATAGTTGAAGGAACACAGCCCCATGCTCCTTACAACCTTACTGCTAACTCCAGTGAATTCTCTGTCACACTTCAATGGCTACCTGGATACTCAGGGGGCCCTGACTACAAGCAAGACTACACCATATGGTATTTCGATATGTCACCTGCAAAACTTAACATGATCTAAACAAAGAAATTGTTTGAAGTAGGGACTATGGATGTCTGGAATTTCAGACTTTAGATGCCGATATTATATTGATATAACAATTTTTAATTTTAATTTAAGGAAAATTAGGAAAAATGTTGAGATTCATCAAAATCTTCGTTAATTGTGTACAGTTCTAAATGAGCAACAAAAATTGGAAGTATTTCCTAATGTTTTAATAACCTGGTCGCATTTTTTACACTATGCTTTAATTACTCCAATATTATTAAATCAATATTAAAAGTAGACCCATACTTTACGTTACTTCATTTTTACGTTTTTTATGTTTACGTTAATAACCTTTTGCTGTAGCAGCTTATTTAACAAGAAATAAATCAATAGGATTAGCGATGAAACACAGCTAACCACACTGAAGATTTACCAGATGGATATGCGGATCCTTTTTTTCGATATATATCGATCTTTGAATTAGAAACCTATACTAGTGAATTACTTGTAGAACCTCACATTAAGTGAACTATCACTTAACTGAATGAGCATTATTTCTTGAGGGAATGATGATAAGAAAGTCTTGGACAAGTTGGCATGCTAAAGCTATTTTCATGTTAACAGCATTTCACTCTTAAATTTTCCTGCACATCGCTATCTCTTGGATTCTTTGATATATAAACAAATTAAATTCTGTATAGGATTTGATTTTTAGCATAGTGTTTATTACAGTCAACTATGTTAACCCTCCGTTCTAAGCAATTGAAATTCAGTTTACTGGTAGGGAGTTCCAGATGTCTCTCAATTCAAATGAAATATTAAGAAGGGGGGGGGGGGACTTGCATTATTATAATTTAAAGAAGGAATAAAATAAATATTCTAATTAATAAAAGTGCCTGAATTATTAAGAAAAAAAAAGGTCAATTCTGAGTTGGATCAGCAAAGAATGACATCAAACTCTTACAACCCAACTGGAATTGTTTCAGGTATCGGGAACAAGGTGATTCAGACTGGACAACGATTCCAGTTACACCTTCAGGTTCGACTCTCGTTACCATCATGAGGCTGAGCCCTGGAACAACCTACGAATTTCAGGTTGTCGGCAAAAATGCTCTGGGTGACGGAATGCTCAGCAAAGTCATAGTCGTTAGAACTCTAGGTAAATAAACCGCTCAATTTATAAAATAATAAATTTAAAAGAAAATATATGAACAAATTTACAAGTATGTGTAAGCAGATTGGATTCACTATTGACTTGATTTTTATTCAATTAATAATAATGTAATGGTAATAAACAGGATCTTAGATTTACAGTTCTATTTTCATTATTCAAATAGCAGAACAAGATAAAGCTTAAATAAAGATTTATTTATATGGTTTATCGTTTATAACCAATCTGTTAACCTACTTGCAATATTTTATAATATATTTGAAAGAAGATTGATTTTTTAAAATATCACCAGGATAGCATTATGATACAGCAAAGCAACACTTTTTAAAATAATGTATTTGAGTTTAATTCTTACTTGCACATAAGTACAAGTGTGACTTAATAAACACTAAACACATACCTCTTAGGCTAGGCGCACACTGGGGGAAAAACAGTGCACTGGGAGGCTGTCTCCCAGTGCAAAAGATTGTCGCTGAGCGACAATTTCTTGCCCGGCGACAATCTTTTGCACTGGGAGGCGTCAGCCCGCAGACAGTCTGCAGACTGTTTTGCCCCCAGTGTACGCCTAGCCTAAATACTGTTAAATGTATCTCTAATATTATGTTTTGTTTGTTTCAATTTTACCACTCACTAATGTCAAATTGTTAGTTTTTAGGTCAAGAAAAAGTATAACTATTATAAAAAAAAATCAAATTTGCTCATTATCATAATGTTTTCCTGTCATACTTAATTTTATTTTTTAAATAAAATATTAATAATGTTTCTTAAAGCAACAGTACTAGGAATACCATCCTCTAAAATCAAAGTTTTTTTCTGATTTATTAATTACAATAAAATTGCCATATTTCTGCTTTTGTACATCTGCTGCTTTTATGCAACTTATCATTAAAAACTTAAAGAGTTCCTTATACTTATAAAAGCTATTATAACTTATAACTCACTTATTATAATAAAAGTGAGGAAAAACCTTCTCCCACTGGAAGACTGTGTAGTATCAGTTAACCAAATTTATTTTTTTTAAAAGTTGGGGTGGTTTTTCTTTAATGCTTATGTAAATTTTAATTTCCTCTTACAATATTATAATTTTCTTTTAAGGTCAAATATGAATCAGGACTCTTGTACTGTTGCTTTGACTTAGGCGGCTTTCACACTGTGTGAGAGACCGAGCGAGGCCGATTCCGCTTGTGAAACAAATACATGTATGTATTAGTATGGGTCTATTCACTTTAAACGCTGGGCGAGACCGGGCCGAGCAAGACCGAGTGAGACCTAACAGACTCGGGCGTTTTTTTTCAAGCGTTTTCGGCCGCCGAAAAGCGTTTTCGTTTGCTGAAAACGCTTAGCTATCAAAAACGCTAGAAAAAAACGCCCGAGTCGGCTCGGTTTTGCTCGGTCTCACTTGGCCCGGTCTTGCTTGGCGTTTAATGTGAATAGCTTCATGCTAATAAATGCATTTGCTTCTCAAGCGGAATCGGCCTCGCTCAGTCTCGCACGCAGTGTGAAAGCCGCCTTAGAGTGTAGAGTTTTCTCAGATATTTACAGTTAATAGAGTCTTAAGTTGGTTAGTGAATGTGAAAGTTCTTTTAAACATTTAAATGAACATTAACTGATGTATTTAATCACTACTCTAATCATAATTTTAATTTATTTGGAAAAATAACTTATTTAGTCTTTCTTTTCTTCATATGTCCTCTTTAATTATTATACTCCTTCGGGAGGAGACTGCATTAGATACTTTGAAAATCCCAATGTTTTGAACTCATTGCAGGCATAATATCGTGAGCCCTACAGATAATGAGCAACTTAATTTCCTAATTATGTATAGTCATAAACAATTCCCTTGAAAATTATCCTTTGAAATGGTTTAAAATCCAGATTCACTCACTCTCTCTGGTGTGGTCTCTATTAGTAAGATCTAGTTTTACCTGTATTTATTAGACAACTAATTTAAAAGAGGAACTAAGGTGTCCATTGCCCAGATTAATAGATCCAAAATGGCTGATCCGTCAAATAAACCTTATTAAACATTTGATTATTATAATTATCCTAACCCGACCATAGTATTCTTCCAGCTGTTAGACACCTAAAAAATGTTAAGTTAAAAATTTGACCACAATCTAGAATATCGGCTAGGTATTTAGCAAGAAAGAGCATTTCTGTAGCACAACTAAAAGTAGACTTTTTTTGTTTTTTTTTTTACAATAAACTGATCAATTTCACTTATCTGTTCTTTGATTCAAATGTTTATGTCTATAGTGTAAGCTTCCACGGCTAGAGTCAGATAAATCTAGATCTACAGTAGGATACTGAGTCAGAAATTTTGTGATTTGCCCTTGTGTGAATCCTTATCATGAACTCCCCTGAGTATGATCCCTGTAATAGTTTGAAATGTTAGGATTCACAAAATCTCTGGCATAGTGTCCTCTGGAAGATCTACATTTATTATCAACTATTTAAGGCTTTATTTGTAGGTAGTAAAGGCTTAAATTTACTATTAATATGTCAAAGCCCTCTTAACTGTGGTCCCTTGTTAATCTAGAACAGAGTGTCCAATTTAATTTTGTAGAGGGCCATATTAAACTGTCGAATACAGTAGTGAGAGATGTTTACATTCAAGGGAGAGTTTGCATAACACGGTGAGTTCTGGACAGCTGTTTGGGTTTTATCAATAAACTAAAGCTAATTGTTTATCACATCCAATCAGTAAACTGGTACTAATTTGACATAATAAAATAATATGTAATTTGATGCTGATTGGTCATCTTATTAATTTATTTATTACATGACAAATTAGTCAATCAATTAAATTCCATGATTGCTGTCTGACATTGAAAATAATTTTACTCTGAATACATTGTAGATCAAAGTATTACATGATTATTCAATCATAATCTCAGATTTAATATTTCTTTAATACATAACTCTTTATTACCACAAACCAACTTAAGATCTCAATTTGCTAAGTGACATTGTATAATTAGATCATTGCAATTATAATTAGTCCACATTACTTCATAAAAAATTATTCATCCAAAATAGTGTGTCTAAATGCACAACCACAATAATTCATTTGTGGGTGGTTTTATTAATTATTTTTTTACTTTAGATTGAGTTTAAAATTCAAAATAAAATAAAAATAATAATAATAGATTTAAGATAATTTGTTTATTTTTTTTTGAAGATGTCGAATAATAAAAAAGCACTTTTGTATTTGTATATATATCGCACCAAATTAACATCACACGCTGGAATTCATGATGCACCCTTGTTAAGAATATCTTTTTAATAGGTTATTTTTAGGTGTTAATTAAACTGCAAGGTAAAGAAAAGTGCTAGGAAATATTCCATGATTTGTTTACATTTTAATAGAACAGTTATTATTAGAAATTATTAGAATATAAGTTAAAGTGTTAAATAACTTGCTTTTTCCTGTAATATAACGATGTTTAACATATCATACACCTTTTAAGAATGATAAAAATTAGAAAAATCTTACTTACAACACAATAATTGTGTAAAAACAATGAAAGTTTGTCAAAAGTACACAAACTATCATATCCATTGGCTTAACAAAATTCATAGAACATAACAATTTATTATTTTGTTTAGGGCACATCATCTTATAATTACTATATAACTCTAGTCCCTAAAAAATTCTTCAAGTTGTTTTTGTACACCATTTTAATAAGTAATTGTTGGAGTCCATTAATTTTAAAGATAAAAAAAGTATCCCATTTTTATTAATGTTATAACGTCAAGTTTTAAAAGTAAAAAATAATAAATCCCAAGCTGACTTACTGGAATTAAACTTGATGTAGATTATTATTATTATTTTCATTTATTTTTTAATTTTAATTTAATGTTTATTCTTTTAGGGTAACTGTGTAATGACTAAATTTGTGACGCTTTACATTCTTTTCTGTTTTTTATTTTTATTTTTTTTTTTTTACATATTTAATTTTTTAACTAATGCTTTATTGTGGGAATCATATGCATTTTGATGTTATGTGTGATTCATGACAAAGGCAAGTTAAGTGGGCTCATTGAAAGACTGGGTGATATAAATTCATCACAATTATGTGATAATAATTTATTACACCTTTAATTAAATAAAAATTAATAAGTTTTTTTTAAGATTAGGTTTGTATACACTTGGTTCACTAGTTGTAATAAATTGTCTTGGTATCTTTTGGCTGTTACATGTTACTCTGATGTCTTTAATCTTATTGAGTGTATTAAGAAATGTAAAATTCAATCAGGTACCAATAAGATACATAGCAAATCAGGAACATACATCAATATCTTCAAAATTGAAAATTATTGGTTTTTGGAAACTTGAGAGAGAAAATAAAATATAGAAAACCTAAATAGTAAGTATGTTTATTAAGTACAAGCTTTTAGAACTTCTTGAGGACTCCATGTTCGAGATTGGATAATTCCTTAGGGTTTGAACCCATTTCAATGTCATCTATTAGGAAATTCTCATGACACAGAAGCAGCTTATGATCTTTCTCTCATCACAAACTTCCATGAATCTCTGTTCTTCATCTTCTAAAAATTTTCAGATTATTTCCCCCATCTTTTATCCATCGTTTTCTAGGCCTGCCTCTGCTTCAAGGTCCGAGGGTTGAGTACTGATAATTAAAATGTTTTTGGCATTCTGTTTTACCCATTCTCATGATGTGTAATAGCCATCCTAATCTTAATGAATTCAAGGATCAAACTGTACTATCTTCTTCTGTTTTGTTAACCTCTTTATGCTAGTGTGTATTCTGTAATCTTAAGCTGAGCCTTAAGATTATCCAGTGGTTTAAAATATAGAAAGAAAAGACCATGTCTAAAATAGTTAACCTATTGCTAGTATCATTTGCTATAAATCTCTTACGGCATTGGAAGCAACTTGAAATTATTCATTGGATCAAATTATCTTAATTTATCCAACATCAGAAATAGTCCCTTGAGGACAATCTATTAGCTTAAGTTTTGTTTCTTTTATTGTTCTCTCAGCATGTCATTCTAGAAGCATGCATGTCAAACTAGAAAGTTGGATCAGAAGTAATTAGGACATCATATAGAAGCATTAGAGAATATGATATGATCCACTCTGGGCTTAATTCTTCCATTCTCTGACATATTCCTAGAAAATGAGGATTTCAACAACGAATCCAAGTGTGTACTCCATAGTGTTATGTTGGTAAAACTAATTTAGAGAAAATTGTATACAAATTCAAGTTTTTAAGGGTGAGATCTGGCTGACTTGAAACACATAATTTTTTTACTTGACAAATATATTTAACTCAATATAATTAGGGATGTGCTCAAGTTTTTACATTTCTTGTTGAGTTCACCTTTTCAATGCTAACAACATTCTTCTACAACAATTGAAGCAAGAATGTTGTCATGCTGTTATTAAGATCTTATTAGTTTTTAAGTCAACTGACAATGTTATTGTTTCTACAAAATCTTTAGCTACTTACTCATAATGTGGAAAAAACCACTTAATCAATTTAATTTTTTATATGAGACAATAAACCAATACATTTTGAGCATTTCATTAAGCGCTTGTGAACTCTCAAAAACATCCTGTTTAGAAGATTATGAGTAGGTTGGTTGCTGATCAGAATGTAAAAATGAGTAGGTATTTGTTAAGACCTATTTATGTTCCTTGTATTTGATCTTAACATTTAAGTTGTAAAATTTTAAGCCTTATAAGAGTATAGAAAAATTAATGGGCTCAAATTACTAAAGCCAAGCAGTTCCATGGCAAAATATAAAAGCTTTTCAGGTGTTCCAAAAATATTGTTGGCTATGAGCTGTGATTTTAATTGCCACCGATTGGCAACTAAATATCTTCATTAATTTACTCTAATTTTACTTTAAATATGTTAATTTAGTATTTTCACAAAGGGTGTAACGCTATCTACCAAAGTAATGTAGAATGTTTAAGCTGCTCTAAGTGTAGAAAACCATGCACAAAAATCAATCTTACCCACTTAAGAGTGTTCATAGAAATCCCCAATAATAATGTTTAAACATTAACTGGGTCTTATCAATGCTAAATAGGTTCTTTAAATATTTTTTGAGCAATCTCCCAGACCCCCCACCTATGATTAATGTAAGGTACTGTTGGGTGAGTGTATTTTTATTTAATTATTAATTAAACTTTCATATTTACTATACTGCCTCAAACTAAGTTACTTTATCATCGAAACAAATTGAAATATCTCAATTATGAAGCCATATAGGAAGTTCAAAAAGTTCACTATCTCAAAAATCTACTTATTTTAATATATTAAATTACTTTCAAGATTAAATATAAACTGTTCTATTATTTAGAATCAAATATGGTCATAACAATTGAATTTTCATTAATAATGAAATTTCATCCAGTCTTTATATCATAGTCCACAAACTTGCCTCTTGAATATTAACAAATAATAAAAATACCATGAAATCAAAAACCCATTGATAAAAATAATTAGCTTGTAAATTCTATGTGTTATGACGTTGTTCTCTTCTTCTTCTTCTCCCTGGTAGATGGTGTAACTAAGAACAATCCTCAGCCCAACACTTCAGAAACCGAATTCAAACCTTCGCCGGAGGGTAAGACTAAAAGAAAGAAATGCACTTTCGAAACATTTTGAAACACTTTTTGCAGCACTTTGCATGGAAACTAACATGGCTTCGCTAATAATTATAATTGCTGGTGGCTTGGGCTTCTTAACTTTGTAGTTATTAATCCGCTGTAACATTTGCTTTTATGCAAAAATTAACAATTCTTTTTGTAGCTTGAGCTTGATGTATTGTTTTCTTTTTCTTTTGATTCTTTTTTATAACATTTTCTTTTTCTGTAGATTTAACTAGTTGAGAATCAAAGTGTTTTCTGTTCGCTCGTCATTGTTTTTACCAACTTCTGTAAAAAAAAAAAAAAAAAAAAACTTTTTTTTGTTTTCTCATGATTTGATTTGATTTTTTTTTTTTTTTTTTTTTTCATATTAAAAATATTATTGTTCCACTCTTGTTCCTCTAAGTCAGATATGTTAAAGGAGTGTCCTTTTTATCCTGATCACCTATTTCTAAATTATAGAATTTGAAGAATTTAATATGGTTTTGTTTTATTTTTCCCCCCTCCAAGGATTTCTCTTAATAAATCAAGTAATTATTTATAATTAACATTTTAAACAATTTAAATCCAAAGCTACAAAATAAGTTATAGATGATTTTTTTTAAAAACATTTTGTAGGTTGCAGCTTGTTCAGCCTCTAACCTTTGAAATAAAAATGTGAATATCTTTAAAATTATTTCAGTTAGTTTTTACTATGAAGTTATAAATTAGGTTTTTTAACAGTTAGTTAATCGGATTAAAAATTGCTACTAGCTTCATGCTTTTTTTTGTTAATTGAAGAGCGCTGTGTTTATTGAACCAAGACAATAATTGTAATTTTAATTTGCAAATGCTAAAAATATATTACGTCAATTTTTTACCTATATTCTGATGTACAAAATAATATCAACAAAAAGGATTGATTACGACAGGGACTTGTTACATAAAATATATTTCCCAAATATTATTATTTGTTCCTTGCTAATATACTATATGCAATGTAGAGAAGATGTGTTTTTTCTTTTGATTTGATTGATTTAAAGAATATACATAAATAACCTATCCAAATAAGTATTTAATTAAATTATATTTTTATTAAAGAAATAAAATAAATAATTGGAAAAAAACTCAATATAATGTTCCTTTAGCTGAGATAGAAACTTAATGAGTTTCAGTACACTCATACAGTATAATATTTAAGGTACATTTTTTATAGTTACTTATGTTCAGGTAAGTTTGGATCTTAAGACTACATTTGAAGCATTTCAAACAAAATGTTTGAACGTTTAGTTCTATTATGACTCCCTAAATGGTTATGATTGTGACGGAGATAATCTCTACTGGTAGTAGTATGCTCCACAAAGTTGACAGAAACCAAATAATGTGGTTGTGTCTGAGTAAAACATTTTTTTTACTTACTTTTACAGCTGATGTTTTGAATGTAAATTAAAATAATCCAGTTCTATATTGGCTAAAGTGAGAACTTAATGGTGCATCTTCCTTAATAATGACTTAAATATTCTTATTTATACAACACTAATAAAAAGTATTGCATCAAATTATTTTACTCAAATAGTTGGGTCAAAACGGAATTTAAAAGAAGTATTGCAATAGTTTAGGCCAAATTGCCTGAGGATTTCAAATTGAAATTACAAAATTTTAATTTACGAGTAAATTGCTTCTATCATTTGGTAAAACATTTTTCTCGGAGATGCATCTCTTCTTAAATAACTTTAAAGCTGTCGTTTAATTTGGCATGAAAAATGGAAACTGGTAATTTAATTTTTTTAATTATTTGTTATAATTCTCATAACTAAAATTGTTTGCTTTAAAGATGCAAGTGTGTTTGATAAAAACTTGAATGTAGCCTTAAGATCTTTCCATAACTATGAATGTAGTAGTGAATATAATCCAAAGAGCAAAATCAATCAGTTATTGTTGATGATTTTGACCATTCTAGTTGAATTAGTTGATCATCATTGGTAATAAAATAAATCTGAGATTAAAAAATAAATACAAAAAATTGCTGTAACAGTATTTTTCTTTTTTCAAATCCTTTGTTTGCTTTTTGAACATGTTTTCTCTACTTAAAAAATTAAAATCAAAATATCAGTAAAAACAACCAACTTGTATTGTTTTATAACGTGGATTAGCAAAACTATAAAATTTTTGATAATTTAATTTTTACCAAAACACTAGAGTTAATACTTTTATCTCATTGGTAAACACAATAAAATATTGTAAAAATAAAATCAAGGTAGGTTTACCGTATGAGACTGTCTTTAATAGGATGTAAAGTCAGACATTTCTATTTTATCTTTGAGACATTTTAAGAAAGAATATTTCAATGAAGAAAACTATAATTATTTGAGATATATTATCATACAAATTATACACTGTTCGTCATATTTTTATTTTATTTTATTTTTTTCAAAAACAATTCTTATGCTACACTGACATTAGGAGAGAAATTTTGTGTCAATTTTAAAACTAGACTTTAATTGTTTCAAACTACCCATAGATATTCATTACACAAAAATAAACAATCAAACATAGAAAAGAGATTAGAATTGGGCTTTTAAAATAGGTTTCAAACTATTTATTGACTCACTACACAAAAATACATCAATATAAAAAAGGGATTAGAACTAGGCAATTTTAAATGTTTCAAACTATCCATAATATTAAAAATAATCTGTTTAACTAATGTTTTATTACTAATATTAAAGCGATTCAAACTATTCACAGATATGTTTAAAAAAAATTAGCATAAAAAAGAGATTAAAACAATAATTTTTGACTACTTTTAATTCTCCATAAGATCGTCAAGCTCAAAAGGAAATTATTAATATAAAATATATTTAAGCAGAACTAGACTTTAAATTTTATAATAACTTTGACAAGCAGGGCAATGAAGTCCTGTCTTCGTGTAAAACTAGAATATTGCACTGGCTCTAGCCTGTGGAAGCTTATATTATAGATTTTTAAAATAAGTGGGTTGTACGATTTTGTGAGTTACACAGTGAGAATAAATTAAAGTTGAAAACAATCAGTTATAGCCACACCATAATAGCAAAACTTTCTTTACAGAACAGTTTTCAATTTATTATAACTTTGTTCTTTTACTGATTTATTAATTAAAGGGATTAATTTAGTCAGTTTTATGCATTTACCATCGTCAATTAACAATAAAATTTTCATTTTTTTCTCCGTTTTTTTTTAGGAAAATAGGTGTTTAGGATATTTTAACTGTAATTACCATATATTTTTTTCTATGCAATAACAAAAGGTCCAATTAGGTTGCAGTTCACTCAAATATTCAATTTATTTTTATAAATAATGATTGATTTTACATCAAATTTTTCTAATTTCCCCACAGTTAAGTTTAATGAACAGAAAACATTTTTTTTTTAATTTTATATTCTCCGTAATGTTTTAGATTGTAATGTGTATGTTTTTTTCTTTCTTTTCTTGTTGTTGCATTTTTTTAAAATTTGATAATGGGTGTTTAGTGGAGAATGCAAGGAGAGGAAGAGGGGAAACAAGTCGGTAGTTAAAAAAAGTTGTATTTTGAAAGCATGTCGTTTGTTTTTTTCTTTGTTTATTACAGACGCTCATGAGCCTATCATTATGTTCCCGACTGATTCCACTGGATCTACCTTGTTTCCGGCAATTTTTAGACCCAAAGGTAACACAGAATAAATAATTTTACTTAAAAACAAAAAAAAAAAAGATTAATAAATAAACAAAATAAAGAAAGAAAAAAAATTAGAATAACTAAAGTATCAGTAGTTAAATAATAATTAACACTACTAACAATTTTAATCAACCATTTTTAACAAAATTGTATAACTAACCTGATGTAGGATTTTGTTTTGATCCATTTATCAGTCATTTGGGAACTTATAACCATTTATTTGCATTATTTATTCAGCAATCCAATGTTTTTAAGACTAAGACTTAAAAATATCAAGTGGGAAAAGAGGAGCTTCAAGTAAATAAGTACAACAATAAGTGGAATGTCACATACTTAAATCAAAACATTAATTACGAATCTGGGAAATAGAAACCCTAATCCAAGAAGTTTTAAACGGTGAGGTCTTAAGTATATTAATTTTAAGTGTACCCTATATTCTGGATTTCTGAGATTTTATAAAATTATAACAAGCTTGGTCCAATCTAATTCAAATATACAAAGTCTTTAATGAATCTACTATGTACAGTAAATCCTGCTAACGTGACCGTGACCATCTGTGTGAGGTGACCACATGGACAAGTTGATAACTTTTGGCTAGTCCTTTCAGTAGTCGCTTTATGGAGTTTTTACTGTATATAAATTAATTAATTTTTATAAGGGTTGAATCCAAGAGAGGTGTTTCTCCTTGGATCAACAATGTGTGAAGAGACTGATGACCTATTGTTGTGTAGATCTGGACAAATAAAATACAATAATAGATTTAAAAAATACGATCGGTGCCGCGGGACACCCGGTAGGAACGAAGTTCCTTACGCTTTTCATTAAATATACCTTATAAAATTACACTGCTAAGTATACAATGCTAACTACTTATACATGGCGGAGTTAGAAAATAGACAAAATTAAAAGTAACTAACTATTTATACTTAGCGGAGTTAAGGCACATTAAAAGAAAAACATTTTTCTTATCATTGAAGCGAGCGTCTTGCAATAAATATGTATTGAATATTGAGAAAAAAGGTAATCATGATGACTTGATAGTTAAAGAGGATGGTTGTAGTAGAGTAAGGGAATAGGACTGTTCCCTAACCCTCATGCTTACTCCATTTTAATATTATTATAAAATATATATCACTTTACTATACAAAAACTTCTGCTTGTATCAGGTTGAAATTTACATGCCTATTTCAATTGTACATAGACGATGCGTATGAAGTTTTATTAAAAATTTTACGCTAGAATGTAAGTTATCAGTAAAAACGTTGTTTTCTCTATTTTAAACGTGTTAGTCAGCTTTAATGTTTTTAGCGATCTTGAACACTTGAGCGGATAAAGTTGTCCAACGAACTCCCTGGGCATTGTTAAAATGAACATTTATACCAAAGTTCAACTAAATCGGTCAACTTTTACTCAAGTTATCGTCATCTGTCGATTTCGTGACGGTTGGTTTTTCTAGTTTCACTCCTGGGCTCCAGACGCTGTAACGTGCTAGTTGCCATAAGGAACATCGTTCCAATAATTGTAGGATGGAATAATGACAATCCTCATTGAAATTTGTAAAACGATTTTGTTATTTTGTGTTAAGTTACTTTGCTCTGCTCTTGTCTGCAGCATATTTTGCAATGCTTATATGCTATTATACTATTTGATTGGTTAAGCAGAACTTTCATTTTTTTATTCTCTTCCCTCTATTTTATAAATGTTTTAAAAATAATTTCTAATTTCTGTGTATTATTAAGTTTTTTTTTTTTTATCAGTTAAATTATTATTAACTAAACTGTTTGCATGGAAACCCAAATTTCTTCTTGTTGTAACTTTGTTTTTTATTCACATTACTTTTCTTACTAGGTATTAATTTATTATTTTTTCTAACGTTAATTTATTTATGCCACGAAATATAAAATTTTTCTCTTGTTTCACAAGATGCTTTTACTCTTTTAGAGCCATTTATTTGATTTTGTAAATCACAGTTCTTTTTATATATTATTTATCCCTTAATGGCAGATTCTATTAATCTTAATATAATATAAATACTAAATTAACAATTCTAGATTTACTTGTTGTATTTTAATTTTATTAGAATTAGATAATTTTGTAAAAAAGATATAGCTAAAAGGTAATGTTTTATTATTTTATAATGAATTATTTAAGAAAATATGGTTAAAAGACTGGTCATATGATTAAGGAGCAAATTAAAACTACTTGATTGACAAGATGATTCTTAACAGAAGAAAATTAATGCATATATATATATATATATATATATATATATATATATATATATATATATATATATATATATATATATATATATATATATATATATATATATATATTGATGCCAATATTGAACTAACTCCTAACTCACATAAATATTAATACGGAAGAATTTCTAGGCATGGATTGCCACTAATATACATTTTTCTTAATCATTCACATAATAAGGGGAATATACTAAGTGGTGTTACATTTTTTGCTGTAAAAGATTTTATCTTTACCAGCTTGAGCTGGAAGCTTTGATACATGAAAATTTATTTTTAACCGATGTTGAAGTGATAAAACTATTTAAAAAGATAGATTTTGAGCCAAATCAACCGAGATAATGTCAAAATAACTGCTAACTACTTAATAATCATATTAAGCAGGCTTCAATGAATAATTAAAAGTATTTTTCTACTTGTTAAAAAACATTATGAAACAGTGTTTGTAATGCATTATATCTTTTCAATTAGGTCCAAAGCCAGGGCAGCCTCGAAACGTGACAGTGACTGAGATAGACTCAGGGTTCCTGATACAGTGGCAGCAGCCTGCAGATAGGGCTGATCTAGTCCAGTACTATACCATTAAGTACCGCACTGATGGACCCTGGAAAACCCTCAACAAAGTCACCATAAGACCTGAAGATTCTTCTTATTTGGGTATTTAGTGTTTTTACTCTACTTGGCTTAGTTTCATAACTGTTATTGTTTCATAACTGTTTCTTGAAATTATTTACTTTCTGTTCACAGTTAAGAACCTTGTAGGAGGTCGTACATACTATTTCCGAATACTGGCCAATTCTCTCAGGAGTTATGAAAGTTCGGATGAAGTGAAGTTTGCAGTTCCAGCACGAGTCAAGCACAAGGCTATTACAGCTGGAGTAGTCGGTGGCATACTGTTCTTCATAGTAGCTATCATTCTCTCGGTGTGTGCCGTCAAAATATGCAACAAAAGGAAAAGACGCAAACAAGAGAAAGGTGACTTTTTTTAGTTCTACTTTGAACTCTTCTTTACAACATAGTTTTTTTTTTAAAAAATATATTTTTTTTTGTTCTTTATGATCATTTCTTTAAATTCCCTTTAGTACAGCTTGTTACTCATGTCTAAAATTCTTCAATATCCTTTGTGGCCCCAAAAGTATGGGAGCACTACTTCTAATGTGGTATTCACTAAACCAAAGATAATTAACAAATAGAAGTGGATAGGCCAATAGCGATTACTTTTCTATAGTACATTTGATTTGGCTCTAACAACTAATTATGATTGCTTTTCCTTTATGTTATACTTAATTTATCCTTTCAGGCATTCATCACAAGGTATTTTGTTGTTCTAATTAACTAATGATTAGATTATACTGTAGTTCATTATTATTTAAGTTCTCAATGTTTGCTGGAAAAATATATTATCCTAAATAGTATTTAGTAATGAATCCTGTTGATTTTTTTATGTTTAAGATAAATTAAATAATATACTGCTCTGTTAAGACAACAAAAAAATTAACATTTTAGCCAAAAATGAGGTTATGTCTTACCACTGAAGAGATATGGTGGAGATGTGGTGGTTATGTTTATCACTGATTATAGGTTTTGTGGTTTAGTTTTTTGTATTTTAAATGGTCCCTATACATTATTTCCATGCTATTTTATGAATTTAAATAATTTACTAAGCCGAAATAAATTATTGACCTCATCATATTTATAACGACTAAGTTCTGTGTCTACATCCTAAGAGTTTTTAAAACAATATCGGTTTAAAATCTAGGAACTTTGATAAAAAAGTTTATTTAACCTTTGGGCGGGCGAGTAATATTGGTTAGCAGCAGCGGGCGCGCGGTGGCATTTACACCGCTTTTGTTTCCTTCCATATTTGAACCTTGTAGGTCCTTGGTTTTGTGGAAATTAGTTTTGTCAATATGTAGTAATAATATAACATTCATTTCGAATTAAAGAAAGTTTCATTGAACACATTTTTTATTAAAACGAATTACACTTGTACACATAACCAAAAATGTATCAGAATTGACAAAAAAATAAAAACGCAGCCTTAACACTATCTCTGCTATCCTGGTATTGTATTAAATATGTATAAGTAATTAGAAAAATTAACTCTTAAAATGGTCAAATTCTTTTGCATAAGAATAAAGTAAACAAAAAAAATAAATCTAATATTTACACCTTACTGACATTTGTAGTAGATCTTGTCGATGTTCAAACTAAAGTGAGGGCGACCCGCTCACGTTTCGGGTATACCGATGGTTTTTTCAAACCTAGGAAATAGTAATTGAAGAATACCTAAAAGAGCTGATAAGCTGAAATACTGTAAAATCACAGGGGGCGTGTTTTTCCGAAATGGCGGTGTAAATGCCGCCCACGCGCCCGCCCGAAGGTTAAATAAAAGTTCCTTTAAAGTAGTGCTTTGTTTGGAACCTTCCTAATAAGTCATGTATATTGTCACTTATAAGCATTAAGTCTGAGTGATTAGTTGTAAACAAAGGTCATTAAGTGAGGAAGGAGTGTATGTAAACATGAAAGCATTATACATTTTTATGATTAAAATTAAATTTGTAGATGGTAGAGTTCATTAGATTTATAATTAGAATGAAAGTCTGACAAGCTTATAATTCTATGAATGTGATTTCTAACCTAACATCCAAAAAGGGGGCCGGTGTAGCCGAGGGGTTAGCGCACTCGACTCTGAAACCAAGGTCTAAACCCCGGCTGTGAGTTCGAATCCCAGCGGGGTAAGACATGTTTCACACTGATGATCTCATTGATTAGATGAGTAAAGTGGCCGGATAATCCCCGTCCTGTAATAACCCTGGCAGTTGATCGGGACTAAAACCCAAAAGAAAAAAAAAAAAACATCCAAAAATGTAATAATTTAAATGTTTTATTCTCATTGTACCCAATATATACAATTGACTTTATATTGATCATAGTGTAATAATTATGAATATACTTTTATTATTCTACAGAATACAACATGGTGGCATGTCGCCTCTCGGATGCGACAACGAGGAACGGAGGCCAAAGTGCCCCACCTAGTCAAGTGCCTTTGAAAAAGTAAGTTAATTTCATTTATTCTTTTCATAATCCTTTGCTTATTTCATTAGTGAATCAAACGTGTTTTGTTTAGTTTCACTAACACGTATAAAATGGTCCATTCCACCATCTAAAACAATAACTTATTTTTTTATTGTGTTGCATTTTTTGTATTATGTGGCAAAATTAATTGTTATAATATCACCTAATTGTTTTTTGTTTTTTTTTATCTAGGTTATTATTTAATCTTCAATATTATATAAAAAAGTAATATGTGTTGTGTATTTTTTGTATCATATCGTTGTATTTTTATTAACAATTAAAAATAATAATAATAATTTCATTTGTTTTCTCAGAAAACACACTGTAGGCTTAAAAAAAGAAGTAAATATGGTCAATTTGAGAAGATGTAGGATACGCTAAAGTTCATTCGATTTATTTCCTTTAGTTGGATTTTTACAGCTAGAAGACTGGCAGATAAAATAAAATTATCTCATGATATAATAATATAGAAAATTATCTGAAGATATTAACAGGATTCATTCAATCAAATTAATTAGACACAGAGACCTATGGAGAAGATTTCAATATATATCTTCTGAGAGTCTGATATATAACAAAAAAATTGAACTTAAGTTAGGGCTCAAAACATCTACTAATATTAGGAACTAATAATCAATAAGAATAATTAGGAGGAGACTGAAGTGGCCAAGTGGTTACTGTAGTATCGACTCCACCACCTGAAACCTATCAACACCGACCAATCAAGTTTATTCGAGAGGTAAGACATGTTTTACATTGATGATCACATGGTGTAGATGAGTAAAATGATCAGATCCCCTCCTGTAATTACCTAATGATGTGTTGATCATGTTAGGAAGAAAAAGAAACAGCAAAAAAAATCATAATAATAATTAGGAAATAAAAAATTTGAAACTTAGTAAAAAGTGAATTCATCAATCTCTGCCTCTACACATAAGAGCATATGAGCAGAGTTTTATTTAGTCCCATGGATAAATTGTAATAAGTGTCAAAATTTTAACTTATGAGTGGATAATTAAAGCATTTTAATCTTGATATTAACTTGTTCATACGTTTGATTACAATTACTGGTTAACACTCAATTAATTGTGAACATCTTAAAATTTAAAATAAATAATTAAAAAAATACAATGTTTATTAGGAGGAATGAGAACCTGGTGAAGCGCTTATAATGCTAAAGAAGAAGGGATAAAGGCATAATTAAATAATTCACTCCTGTTATTTGGTTTTAAACCACAAAATCATTGTTTATGGTCCAGCTATGTTATAACACAGCTACTGGCACTTAGGCATAAAACAAGGGATTTTAGCTTTGATTTCATTGCTGGGGTGCATTTCTATTTCTTCCTTGCATTTATATTGTGACTTGTTATCAGAGAACTTTAATTCACCTCTGGAATATAAATCAACAAATCAGATTCTTACAATCATAACGACCCACAAAAAAGAAGATAATCTAAAATAAGGAACAACAAAATGAACATAACAAATTAGTATTATATAAACACACATTTGGTTCTTAGTAAATATTCACTATAATTTAAACGTAGTTAAATTATTTATAATAAACTTATATATTAGCTTAATAAGTTTTGTAAATCTTAAAAAAAAACTTCATATAAACATCAAACTTCAAGTGAAAAATTCAACACTTGAAATTTATACTTTATCCTGTCCCTTCTCTTATTGACCTAGGATTAATAATAATAGTTCATAATACTATTCAATTACAATTTACACCTAATTTATTATTTTATTAATGCCACATAATTTAAATTTAATGTTTTGGTTTTTCTCAAAAATTGATCTTAGCTTTTTTATATGAAAAATAAAATATGTGATGTTTTTGTAAACATTAATATGTAAGCGTTGTGTGGTATTACATATTGTTAATTCTCCTCTTGTAGGGTTGTTGGAACTTATCGTGATTACCGGCTTGAGTTGCCATAAAGACACTAAAAATGACAGTAAGCATTTATATGACATCATTTTATCATTTTGTCCTAATGTTTTCATTACTTGAGTAAAAGCCACACGGAAAGAAAAGAAATTCCCTTTTGTTATTAACCGCTTTTTGTTGGATGGTTTCGCTTTTAAATATTTTTTTTTTTATTGTCTGTGTATTACTTGTTTTCACTTTCTTCTATACCAGAATTAATCTTTGTTCTTGTTTCTATGGTTTTATTTTATGAGTCTGTTACAATTTTTGAGGTGTATAACAGTAATGACTTTCCAGACAGTCTTAAAGCTCATTATGTTAGTGAATGTGATTTTATGTTTACATTCTGAATCTTCCCTTATAGGAAGAGTTACTTACTTATTAAGTAGATCAGTTTTCAGTTTTAAAGAATTATATCTCATTTAAGGCACATTAAAATATGGCCTATTTAACTCAAAAATCTGTTCTATTTAACGATAGAGGTCAGGGACTATAATAATTGTGCATGAAAAATTTTATAAAATGTTTAAGGTTTTATAATTCAAAGGTAAGGTAAAAGACTCAAATGTCATTTCTAAAATAATTTACGAAAATATCGTAATGTACTGAAAAAGGCACATTTAGAGTATAATTTAGGTGCGGTCAGTTTGTTCTATTAGATAATGAAAAAAACACTAATCATATTCCTGTATCCAGAGGTGAAGGCATGACTCCTTGAAGCCTATACAACAGTACTAGTAACAAACCCTCTACTCAAATGTTTTAGACCAATGTCCAATCACTGTAATTTGTTCGACATTTCAGAAGTACAAATCAATTTATAAGATATAATCCATCTTAAAATAAAACCTCTTTTTGTAACAGCTACATTATTATAAAACAGATTAATTCTATTAATTTATTTATTTTGTTACCCTGGCAGAACTGATTAACCCTTAAACTTGCTTAAGTGTTTCATTATTATTTTTTGTGTTTATTTTCTCTGCTTCAGATTTTGATGGGTGTATGTTAAGTGTTACCTTTTACCAAATTTTCTTTATGTATCATCAAATTTTTAATTAGCATATAAATTATTGTGAAGGATTATTTTCACTAAAAAAGTATAATTTTGAATCAATACAATAATAACTGTTTATAATGCAATTAATTAAACTACTACACATTTAAATGTGAACAAACGTCTTTAATAAATGTCTTTAATTTATGAATCATTTTAAATAAATAAAAAAATAATACATGTTAAAAAATTTGATGATGTTAATTTAAACAAATCAATTACCTACCTGTTAACTAATAATATTATTATTTATTTATATTATTATTATACATTTGCTCCATGGTGGAAACTATTTACAAAATCCCTTTAAAAACTAATTTAGTTGTATAAAATAAACAGCATAAATCAATTTTTTTTAAAAAAACATCAAATATAAAAGTGTAAAATTGCAATAATTTAGAGTTTTTTTTATAACACTTTTATTAAATACAATTAAATTATATTTGATAGTTGAAATCAATAAAATAATTAAATCTGGTCTCCATATATTTTTAATAAAAAAAAAACAACATAAAATTTACGATTAATAAGAAATTTAACAATTTATTTTGCTCAAAAAAATATACTTCAAAATTATGAAGAATACATATTGTTAAATAATTATTTTTACTTAATGATATTTTATTTAAATTTACTAATATATTTAATTTATTTATTATTATAACTAGGTATATTTTTATTTCTCTGTTGTTATATTTAACCTTTTTACCTTCTACCTATCCAAATAAAAATAATTAACCTATAGTTAAAAAATAACAAAGTATGAATCCTTTTCTCTGACCATGTACTTATTATGATGGAATGATGTGTTTAAGTAACATAATATGTTTACTTTCTTGCTTTTGTGAGGTGGTACCCCTGCACGCTCAAAGCACTTTTAAATAAATACAATTTTATGTATTACTTTTTTTCTCAAAATGATATCTAATTTGTTATGAACAACATGATGTTATGTTTACTGAATAGCAACTACTTGTTCAGTAAATCTTATTTATTTAACAAATTATCTGTATTTATTTAGAAATAATGTGTGTATTTTACATTAAGCATATGATTAAATGGTATGAAAGCCAACAACTCTATAAAGAGGTAAGGATTTATTTATAATTTATATTCAATATTCACTAAATGTTTACCAAAATGAATCACAGTAGCACTTATTAACGGCATTTGTTTACTAATCTGATAATAAAAAAACATGTTCAGTGTGAAGGATTTTGTGGCTGAAATTTTTTTGTTAAGTGGTAGAAGTTTCACTTCTACTGCTTGAAAAGACTTCAGGGGTCTAAAACATCGTAATGTTAACTTAAAGCAAAAACAAACTAAAAACTGATACAGTTCAGTACAATGCCCCTCTTAATACTTTCACATAATGGACGCCAAATCCTTTAAGACACTGTCTTCAGAAGAAACCCAAGATCGCTGTGATGATTCCAGCATAATCCTATGTGCCAAATAAGATTTATATATAAGCAACTCTTAACTCTGACGGACTATTTAGCCTGTATAAACTTTTACTCTGACTAATTAGCTCTGAGGCACTTCCTCACTCACATTAAAGATGACCATCTGTGGTTAAAAGCCAACTTTGTACATTAAATAATTAGTAAGGAACATTATATAAATAAGAAGCTCACTTTCACCACTTCATTTCGCCTCTTTTCATGGGTTTTCATTCTAAAACTATAATTATGATTTTAGTCAGTATTAAATTAATATGCTACTGGTCTGTTTCTAAAATTAAATTATTTTCCCCCACATTTAGTTTTATATAATATGCTAAATACCTATTATTATTTTATATATTAACTGGTTTAGCAGAATATAATAATAATAAATAAAAATAAAAAATACTGTTGCATCCTATTTTAGTTCTTTTCCTTGTGTATTTTTAATCGTGGAATGTGTCGTAAGATCAGTAAATTATGTTTTGGAGTGTGAAATTAGAACTTATTTGGCTTATTTGCTTGCATAGACTTATTTTTTCTGTTAAACCAGTAGATATTTTAGAAAAAAAGCATACTGATCTCTTCTGATTGATATTTGGCATACTTATTTTTACTTAATTAAAGTATACAGTTCTAGATCTTCCAGTAGCTACCATACCTCAAAGGGAGTTAAGCTCTACACCTAAAGAGACAGTCGGCTTATGTCCCTGGCTCTTACAATGCAATCATTCCAAACATATACGAGGTCTGATCAAAAAGTATCGAAACTGATTTTATTGCTAGACAATGGATTGGAGGGGGAAGAAATGACTGAGTGGACATTGACTTTATACTACTATAAAGCCATACGACTCATCTCACTGCTTCAAATAGTCTCAGTTGGCTTCTGTGAGTGATCATGTGAAAGTGTATTATTTTGTCTCCTGTCGTATTTGGCCAGAAGCTTGGGATACCGCTACAGAGACTATGAAATGCTTTCTTTAGCCTATGGTGATGATACCATGTCACGTGCCAGAGTGTTTGATTGGTTTAAAGAAGGCAGGACAAGTGTTGAGAGTGATGAGCGTGGAGGACGTCCTTCGACAAGTCGTAATCAGGGGATGATTGACAGTTTTTTTCGGCTGTGTCGGAAATATTTATCATGAGTTCGCTCCCAGGGGACAAACCATTACTAAAGAGTATTAAATTATTATCCGTGTGACTTTTTCCCATTTCCTAAGCTAAAAATGGCACTCAATGGACAACATCATTTCCAAATGTGGAAACCATAAAACAAAATACGACGGACCAACAAAAGCTAATACCGAAGGAAGCTTTCCAGAGATGTTTCTCCAAGTGGCGGGACCTCTGAAACCACACTGTTGACTCAGAAGGGTCCTACTTTGAGGAGATTAAACTGTTACTTCTCTTCTATATAAATTTTATTTTATAAAAAAAAAAGTCTCTATACTTTTTGATCAGACCTCGTATAATCGCAATATTCTGTTATCTTGTCAGCCCCACTGAGGGCATGTTTTTTCGAAAGACGACTTATTTTTTCATACACGACGGTGGTACTACATCTATATGACAAGATAACTTGTCAATAGCAGTAAAATGGCGAAACAACCTGATCTTTTTTTAATATTTTCCGTGTTTACTATGCCAATTATTTAATTTTTTCATTAATTCCTCATTGATAATAGTGAACCACTAGTCTAGTTAAAAATGAAAATTAGCAACCTGACTTGTTAATAAAGAGCCCCTATTAAATTTAATTTCAGCATGAATTACTTACAGTTAAAAATATATCACAAATAAAGCCAGATTTTATTCTATTCTTCTGAGGCGGTTGGGAAAATATGTAGTTGAATTTATTATTAATTACAACTGTTCTATACTAAACTAGCCTTCACCCCTTGCTCCGCACGGGGCTCATGCCAGGTATTAGTGGTTATGTTTTCTAGTATCATGTAGGCCTAGCAATTAAATGAAATGCCTAAATAGTTTTGTTTCCAAGCCTTTTTAGAATAGAATCAGGACTATATTGTACTATTCTATTACTAAGAATACTCTCCAAATCTTACTTTGGAGTCTTTTTTAAATATAAAAAAAAATAGCCAATCGAAACTAAGTAATATAGTAATAAATAAAAATACTAAAAAAAATATAAAATAAATGAGAAAATAAACGCAGTCAAAACCAATCAGACTGAGAAGTCATAGAAGAATCATCAATCATTCGTGCATTAATTTAATTACCAGACTCTTCTCAATACGGCAGCTGCACCAGTAAATATTTTACAACTCTGGTTCTAGGATATTAGTATGAGGTTTAAGCACCTCAATTAGAAATTAAATCGGTCAACAATTGCGGATGTCATAAGAGCTCAAAGTCAAAATTTTTCACAAAAAAAAATGATCAAATTTAGCTCTATTTTAGGTAGAAACGGTGGAGGCACGACAAAAAGTCATAGGACAAAGTTGTAGATCCTTTATAACCAGTTACCGCTGGTGTAATCTGCTTTTCGATATGACTAATTTTTAGCCGCAATAAGCCTCCCAAACTTTAAAGTTGCTTGGGCTACCTTTATTTTTTTTAAGGGGGGGGGGGAATAAAATATATAACTTTTCTGATTTTTTCAGTTTGGCCAATTTCCATCTAAACACAAAAAACTGCGAGTCTCTAGGTGGTCTAGAAGTATCCAAACATTTTGATTAGGGAATCATTGTGATTTATCACTTAAAATATTTAGTCAACCTAATTTCTAAGATAATTTTTTAAATAAAATTGTTAATAACTTTGGTTCTACTCAATATTTTTTGATGAAACCAAGCCTACAACTGGGCAACATGTTTGTGCACACCTCTGCGAGTTTAATCGAATTCGTTACGACAGTTTTGTGCCTATAAAGTCATACAGCAGTGGCGACAGACACACTCAGAGATAAAATTTTAATTTCATGTATATGTATATAGATAAAATAAATTAGTAAACACACAATGCCTCATGGTGGTTTTCAATGCAAGGAATAAGAGCTAAGACTCAAGATAAATGTTTTATGTTAAGAATTATTTTCTAATTACAATTTTTGTCTAGTTCAAAATTGTAAAATCTGTAAGAGATAAATTAATAGGTGTAACTATAGACTTAACAACACCTCCGGTTTGAAGTTGCTAATACCAAATGATATTTAGAGTTTACTTAATTATCAAACATCTACTTTTATGTTTATTTAATTTATCAGTTATTTAACTTCTTTAAGCCAAATGTATAGCTTATTTACCAATAGTACTCTATATTAACCTCCTTTAATGACTTAAAATTAACAGTAAAAAGTGTTTAGCACAAGTGGAAAAATTTTTCAGCTATGACGAAAACCACTGCCAAGCCCTTAAAAATTTAAACCACAAAAATAATTAATAGAACTTGGTTTATACCACATTAAGAATTAAACAGTTGTTCCAAGAAAAGTCTTTTTAGAAAATGTTCTATTACGTATTTAATTAATTAACCAGATATCTTTAAAAGACAACTTTTAAATTTTAGATTTATAAAAAGGTCTATTATTTATACTATTTATTTTGAAGGGAAAAATTTCATATTTCTATTGAACACAATTTTAAAGAAATAAAATGCTATTTTTTAGTTCATTTATTATCCATTCACAATTTCTCAAGGAAAACTTTACATTTTTTATTAATTAACTCTTAAAAAATGCACTATTATTTATTAATTTAATAACTTTCTAACTTTTACAAAAAATTGATTTACTTTAATAAAATCATCTAATACTTCTTTTAATTAACCATTTATTTTTAAGGAAAATAGTTTTATTTTGAGCAAATTTACTTTTAGGTATTGGTATTTATTTATTCATAGTTAAGGGACAATTTTCTGGTTTTTATCAAAATTACTTTTAGGAAATGTTTTATTTTATATTTATTTATGAAAAAATAATTACCATATTTATTTTATATGTTTAACTATCAGCAAATAACAATTTATCATACGACAATATATTTAAACATAAACCACATAGCAATTGCATTCATTGCAACTCCATTAAGTGATGGGTTTTTTTTATTTTTGTCATTTTGCACCAAATTGTTTTTTGTTTTTGTTTGATTGTTTAAATGTTTTTCTCTATGTGATTTTGTCCTTTTTATTGCTGCACTCTCTAACAAAGGAGGACTAAAGGTGAAGAACTAGCAGTCTGTTGAACAAAACTGGGTACATTACATAATGCATGCACGAAATGAAAAGAAAACAAAAATCTATTACTGATTATTTTCTAATTGTGTTTTTTTTTAATTAACTGTCAATGGAATGACTTAGAAAAACACATTCACAATATATTATACATAGAGGTGTTTATTATTGTTAGGAGTAAAGATTAGAATAATTAAGATACTAATAGTCCAGGTGATAGCGTGCAAAAAAGTGTCTGACTAACATCAAGCTAGAATTTTGTGTATAAATAAATGTTTTGGTGCCATTTAAGAATATGTGGTCGGCTAAGTTTGTCTGCAGGACATAGCTTGGCGATAGGCATTTGAAAAAACTAACAGGTGGAGAGCGGCAATGTCCTGCCCTTTTTGGTAGAAAATGCAATTTTCATGATCCTGAGTACTTACTTATTTAGTTAACCAAAAATTAAGTTGATAGTAGTTTGTCGCTTAATAGGTGACCTCTATGATTTGGAGTAATTTTAGACTAACTAACCTATTAAGTGAAAAACTGTCATTAACTTGATTTTTGGTCTACTAACTAAGTTTTTTCTCAGGATAATGAAAATCACATAATCCACCATAAAGAGCGGGACATGGCCGCTCTCCACCGGTTTGAATTTTTCAAATGCCTATTGCCAAGCTATGTCCCGTAGACGAACTTAGCCGACCACATATTCTTAAAAGAAAACAAATCATTTACTTATACACATAATTCTAGCTTGATGTAAGTCAGATACTATTTTGCACGCTATCTCCTGGACTATAATAAAAAGCAAATAGTAAATTTTTTATGTCTAGTAATGTCTAGTACATAGTTATTATTAACACATTCTGGGATTCCCGACAGCTCATTGCTGTTGCAATTAATTATTAATTACAGCGCTCCCCACACTTAGGGGTTTACCCAGCATTGCTGTATACATAGCATACTTCTTAAGTGAAGTGAGTATGTCATTTATAAGGTTTATACAGATGATGGAGCAACATGCTAAACACACATCATCCCTTACATAAATAGTTGTATAAAACCACACACACACACACATCCAAGCCCTCCTCAGCATGGATGTTGTACCAAGGATAAACACATCCACATAACCATAGAGAAAACTTTTCTACTATAATTATAATGAATGAAACCCAAAGGCAAAATTAATTACATTATTATTAAAAATTAGTAATATTTTTTAATGCAGTTTAGATCAGTGGTTCTTTACCTTTTGGTAACTATGGCCCCCTTAAAATTTCCAAATGTAATAAATATAGTACCTAAATACCTTTCGAGGCCCCCTGGGGGGCCGCGGCCCCCCGGTTATGAACTACTGGTTTAGATGGTTATTAGCAATGCACTTAAATATTACCTATTGTGGACTTTTGACAATAAACAGACTCATCTGTGAGTCTTATTGACAATTTCTAAGTTCCAGTAAATCTCGGTTGACAGAATTAAATTATTCAGCCAAAACCAGTCAATTGTTTCAATTACCATAATTTTTTGTGTGAAGACATAGCTTGGTTATTGAACTACACCTCTTGCATGATATAATTATTCAGCTGATTCTAACCAATGGTTCAGTTTATATAAAATAAATACACATTGTATTTAAGCAAAGCAGTGTTCTGGAGGACACATAATAACAAATATTTAATTATTTTATAATAAGGACAGAAATATTATATATTAAAGAGATTGGCTAAGTGGTGTGAAATTGTAACTCATCTGAAACCAAGATCCAATAAACAAATGAGCAAGCTCGTAGTTAATTTAATTTTAATAACTTTTAGGCTAGGCGTTCACTGGAGAAAATGCATACACTGAAGACAGTTATGTCTCCAGTGTGCACCTAGCCTTTATGTTAACTGTCATATTTCAGGTAGGCTAATTTCACATTTATTAAAAATTAATAAGTGTTTACAAATACATATAAACACCTCTATTACTTACATACTAATTAAATTTGATAAATGACATAGTGTATTTTTATTATTATTTTATTTATTTATTTTATTTTATTTTTTATTTATTTATTTTATTTTTTTTTTCAATAAATCTGATAAAGTAGTTTAAAAGAGTTTTAATTTATATTTATAAGTATTTATGTGTGTTTATTTATTTATTACATTTTTCATCAATATTTATACTTATTAAAATAGGGGCATTCTCAACAATTTTTACAGAAATGCCGACACAAAACCAAAAATGTTCTCTGATCTCTATAACGCCTTTTGGTTAAGGAAATTTTAAATTAGGAGACAAAATAATTTGTTCTTTATAATCAATATGCTTCCGTTACCTCTAAATAAAAATAAAAATTTAGCAGCGTATGAAACGATATACTTAATGAGCTTATAACCTCTCTGTGACAGAGGTAAGATATGTTTCACACCGTGATCACATTGAGTAGTTATGCAAAGAAAAAACAAACTTACAAGCTAATCAGCTAACAAGTAAACATGCTACCAATAAAACAAATTAACAAGTAAACTAATAAGCAAGTTAACAAACCAACAAGTAAACTATTAAAAAAGTTAATGAGCTAACAATAAAACAATGTAACCAGTAAACAAGATAGCATTAAAACAAAGTAACAAGTGAATAAGGTAACGAGTAAACTAATAAACAAGTCAACAAGCTAACAATAAAACCAAGTAATATGTAAACAAGATAATTAATAAAGAAAACTATAAAAACTCAACTGATAATCAATTTAGCAAGATAACTTGTGAAGAAACTAACAGGTAAACATGCTAACAAGTAAAATGCTGTTAGTTGAAAAAAGAAAATATAAAAAAATAAAATATATTGAGATTTATTTAAAAATTGGGTTGTACGTCCTGCATGTCTGGGACACATTTGTCAAGCAAATTTTGAATTCGGAGATATACAAAAAATTAATTTTTCAGAATAACCTCAAATGTATCTGTTACCAACAATAAGCTCAGAAGCAAAATTACTATAAATTATTGTTAATATACATTTATTTTCCCCCTTTCATATTTTTGGTATTACACACATTGAATTAACCTGAGTACCTAAAAAGTTAATTAATTAATTTATTGTTTAGATAATTTTTTTTTTAATTAATTTTTATTTATAATTTATTTTTATGCGAGTTTTGTCTATTTTCACTTTATCAATATACTTATTTATTAGGATAGTCTAATGTAAGTGCATGATGTGATTATGCTTCATGCATGTGTGTTGTGTGTTTTAATTATATTTAATATTCTGTATTTTGTTTTATACTTTCATTGTGCAAGAATGTATTTGTAATTTTCTATTTAATTTGTATAACAGTAAGATTCCTCTAAAAATGAGCAAAATTTGGAATTATGTTATTTAATTTACAGTCATATTACTGGGGAATCAAATAAAATATATTTATTAAAAATTAAAATAAATAAATAAGCTTTAAAAAAAGAAGGAATACGTTAAGAGGAATTTTACTATATGAACTCTAATACATTAAATTTTAAAATGACAAACTTTGTGTTAAGTGTATTATTATTATTATTATTATTATTATTCATTTATTTTATTTTATTTTATTTTTTTGTTTGCTCTTTTAATGCTGAAAATTTTGTTCAAAAATCTTTCATTGTCAAGTAAATTTAAGCCATAATAATATTGTTATTGCTTGTCTTATCAGCCAAAACATGGGCCAATATCGTCATTAGTTAGCATTTCAATAAAAACAAGGGCATGACAAATTGTGACCCTGAGTGATGGAGAGTACTGTTTTGGTAGGCCTTATTAGTCAAAATATATAATGGGATTGCCATACTGAAAGGGTAGTCAATAACAAATTATCACCATGAGAATGGCGAAGGTTATTATAAATAATACTTTTTTAGCCCCATCAAGAATGTCACAAATACTTTATATTAAATCTCCAAATTCTTGTCAGGTTCCAGCAATAAAATAACATTCTTTTGTTTAACAAATAGTTATATTCCCCAGGCCACCATAAGAAGTGAGTCGCTGATTGATAAAGTTTTCTTACCTTATGGAATTGCTTATTTATGCCTTGTCCCCCGATGAATTGGATATATGGCAACTGGGCGCTGGGCCATTTTTTTTATTGACATGCCAAACATGCCCTTCTGCGGGAACATTGAAAAGAGATAGATAAAGTTTTGATTTTCACAGGATCGTTTAATTAAATTATTTAAAAAACAGTGGTACAGGTGGCCACCGATACGAGTGGGCCGTTTACTTTTCAACGCCCCCGCAGAGTGACATGTTTGGGGCGGTGGACCCCCCAAACAGCCCACTCATATCGGTGGCCACGTGTACCACTGTTTTTTAAATAATTTAATTAAACGATCCTGTGAAAATCAAAACTCCATCTATCTCTTTTCAATGTTCCCGCAGAAGGGCAAGTTTGACGTGTCAACAAAAAAGAAATGGCCCAGCGCCCAGTTGCCATATACCCAATTCATCGGTGGACAAGGCATAAATAAGCGATTCCATAAGGTAAGAAAACTTTATCAATCAGCGACTCACTTCTAAAGGTGGCCTGGGGACTATTAGATTTTTATATTCTAATAATAAAATACATTAATATTATTTTCATTCTAGCCTCCAATTCAGAAATGCTGCAGCCATTTTGGTCCAAAGAGATAAAATTAAATTGAATCGGAATTGAATTCTGCTTATTAAATTCAATCAAGCCTAATATAAGTACCATTACCATCAAACAGACAAACAATTATTTCAGTCAATTTTATTTTTATAACTTTAAAAGAGTAATTAAACTATAAAACAATGTAAATTGTTATTTTTCTAATTATGAAAACACATATATTGTTTGTTTGTCATTGCTAACTAAAACAATTAAATCCATTTTTTTCAGGTATAGACGTCATTGTTTCAAGAATTAATCTTTATAATATTTTAATAGAAATTGATTCTTTAAATGAAAGCAGTAACCTGCCATAAGAGAAAGAGCTTTTCTTCAACAATAATGAGGATATTTATCATAAAGATAATTCACTATCAAAGTCATCAGAATTATTTTGAAATAAAAATAAACTACACCCAAAAACTTAATTCTTGTTATCTTTGAAGGCTCGAAAACAATCATTTTAGAACTAGTAGTTATTATCAACTCAATAAAAAAGCCCTTCCTGGGACCCTTTTCTTTTATTTAATTTGTTCAAATAAATTATTCAAACCAATATTATTTCTATGTTTGAAAAAAATTAACATAAGGGTGATAATGATTAATAATTACAAATTATTCTAATGGTTATATTGTTTGTGTTAGCAGAAGTGACAAAGGCAGAGTACCAGGTGTGAGGTGCCTAGGGTTGGGAGAGGAGGAGGAGGAGTGGGACACGCTGGGCAGGGTAGGTTGGATTTCAAGGGACCCCAGCGGAAGGTTCGTCCTAGTGGATTCGGCTGAGAGCACAGTAAGTTCAGATGACGGAGGTTTTCTCTCCAGACCAGGCTTCAGGAATGTAGCCAGCTGGAGGAGGCCTCTTGTCGGATACCCTAGTGATCTGAGCCTTACCGCTGGTATATCAACGGTTTACCTTGGAGCCAACCCCAACTTCAGGTCGAGCAGTCCAGAGAGTTCCGTCTTCCCCGCCGCCTCTCCCGTACTAAACATACCCTACTTTCAAGATTTGAGTTCGGTGAGACAAGATGCAGAGAGGTCTCTGAGGTGCGTCCATGCCAGGTACAGTCAAGAGCTGCCATCTCTGACTGCTATACAAGAGGCAGAGAGAGGAAGGGCTAGGGGGAGGTATGTACCACGTCATGCCCGCTCTGCACCAGATTTGTTTACAGAGACTTCTCCGGAAAGCAGGTCCTCTTCTTCCGGGTTCGGTTCTAAGAACACATCTTCACAACCCGGAGTCATGCCTTACCACAGGGTGCCTCCACTACCTCCACCTCCACCCCTCTACCTCCCGACATCTCCTACCCCACCTTCAGTGGACGATCAATACGAGTTTGACGTGTTCCCCGCATCTCCCTCCCCTCCGGACGACTCCCCCACCTTTACCACTAAATATGACAACATCGAGGCAAGGGTCCAGGCCATGATGGAGGAGTTCCAAGCGTTCAAAGCGAGGCAAGCTCGACTCAGGCACTTTGACAGCGCCTGCTGACACAGGCGAACACGACTCCACTGCTTCAGCGAAACCATCATGCAACAAGTTTCCTACACTAACTACCGTCTGACTAAAATAATTGTTTAACAAGGAATGATCTCAAGATATGTTAGGACAGAGATCTTTACAGGCAAGGTAGATTTAAAAACTATACCATACTTGTATACTATACTATACTTGTTATTCAATATTTCTTGAACACACAGAGAAAAAAATATAGTTTTTTCATGACAGAGCAAGAGCATGAATCACAGCACGCATATCATCACGGTTCTTCAACCCTCCAATCAGGGATACTATTCCTGGGTTTTCAGGAATGTATAATTCCTGGGTCTCTTAATATTAAAATACAACCACATTCTCTTCTAATACAAAATATAAAATTATTGAACCAATCATACTCTCATTGTATTATAGCTATCCGAAAAATAAAATGTGGTTTGGAATATTGATTAACTCTTAACTTTTGACAATTGCAGAACTCTAATAATGATTAGAACCTTTCAATGGACTAACATTCTCTATGTGTTCATAGATTTTCAACCCTCGAGCATAGTTTTTAATGGTTGAAGGGGGAAAATATTTTACTTATATATGTATAAATGTATATTGAAGTTGACTGCTTTCAATCCACCTTGCCCGTAATTGAACTTATGTCTAAAATGCTTATGGAAAAATTATAAATATATATGTATAAAAAAATTATATTTGACTCTTCAGATACTCACAAAAAGTAAACAAAATTATACTTATAGAATTATATTATTAATGCTAGTAATTTTTTATTTTGTTTTCAATTTAGATTACATCGTGGATTTATAAATCCGCCGATGCTGAGCACTGCATTGAAAAATGCACAGTTCCTTAAAAAATTAAAAAAATTAAATTAAATAAATAAATAAATATAAATTTATTTTTGTAAATTAATTTGATCTAATTTGTAAAAAAAATTAAAATTTTAAAAGTGCAGCGAAGAGATTTTGGCATGATGTCATATTATTTTTAATTTCTTTTTTTTTAGTTAAATTTTATTTATTTATAGTTCATAACAGTAATATATATCAATGTTTAAGCAATTTGGGAGTATTCTGTGATAAGTTTATTTAATAAAGATTTAAATTAATTATTTATTTAGAAATTTTTTATTCTTTAATTTGTAATTTGTAAATTTCTTGAATAAATTTAAATGAATATAAGATAATTTTATGTTACAGTGCAAACGGAGTAAGGTTAAAAGCCTAGATGTTGGAAACCAGTTGAGTCGTTAAAACAAATATAATTATTTAATTATTTTCTGTTCATAAATAATAATAGATTTTGACTTCAAATAGGGACATTGATAATTTACCATATCCTGTTAACTTTTTTCCAAAAAAGGTTAGTGATCCTATATATATATATATATATATATATATATATATATATATATATATATATATATATATATATATATATATATATATATATATATATATATATATATATATATATATATATATATATATATATATATATATATATATATATTAATAATATGGCAGAGCAATCTTAATGCCTGAGAATATTAAATAAAACAGACATTTAAAATTATCAACTCAGAAAACTACGGCATTCTATGAAATATCTTGTGGCCTAAAGCAACTTTTTTGTTGCCAAAATTATAACTAACAAGACTTTTTAATCTTAAAAATAGGAATGATTGGTAAAGCACTCACTAATACTATATTCATCAAACCAAATCAATGTCAGATGTAACTTGAAAAAACTTAATTTTGGTCATAAATCTTTTTCAACTAATTACTTAAAGCAATAATTAAATCCAGTTGAATTATTAACTCCCTGTCTGAAATCTAAATATATTTATTATTTCCAATAGAATATTAAAAAGTCAACAATACTAAATAGATATTTATAAAAGTTAAAGCATTTGCTTGTCTCATTAAATAAAAAAGTGCCCACGAACCCAATATTGCACATCCACAACCTTGATTTTCTTATAAAATAACTGTTTAACCTTTTCTCGCAATACAAAAATGATAAAACAAAAATAATATAATATTTTCTTATAATCAGAAATAATTAAATATGTATAAATAGAAGAAAAAATAATTATATACATTTAATTAAATGTGTATAATTAGTTTAATTTTTTTTCTTTTTTCATTAAAAATCTCATCTCACCACATATCTCTTAAGCAGCATTTAAAAAAATATTATATTATAACAGAATAGAAATGATGTAAAGAGAGAGAGAGAATGAAAGAAACACATAAAAAAGATAATTTATAAATTTCACTTAAAAAGTAAATAAAGTACCTACTCTTGCTTAATCTAACATTCTAACTTTATTAATAGACGTTTTATTTAAATTACAAAAAAAATGATAATGATTAGGAGATGTAATCATTCTTATGACACATTTTTTTTAAAAAAAAAGTTCTAACGGTAATCCTTACAAAGAAAAGTATTGCTTAGTTTTTAACTAATTAACATTTAATTTTTATGAATTATTTTATTTACTAATTTTTAATAATCATTATTTGAAAAAATTGTTTTATAATTTTTGTAATTAAAAAATCACATTCTAATTATGAAGAAAATTCTATTGTACTATAGTGTTGTAAATATTATTATTAGGTTAGTTATTAAATGAAAACAAATTCTAATTAAAATGTATATATACATATAAGTTATGTATATGTATAAAATTCTAATAAATATAAATATATATATATAAAGAAATTAATAAATATATAATAAATTAAAATGTAATGTTGTCTTGTTTAGACAATAAAGAAAGGATTTATGTTTAAGGTTTGGATGTGCCATTTGGAAGAATTATTATTATTATTAAAAAAAAAAGAAAAAAAAAAGTTGAATATAATGAAAAGCAGATTTGTCCTGAAGATTTTGTGGAGTTTTCATTAAATTAAACTAAGAGTAAAATTAAAATTCTAGTTCTTTTAGTGGTGACAATATCTCACATTAAAGATTTCTTTACACACTGCAACTATAAGTCCTAGAATTTTATGACATTTTCAACTGCAAACAACAAAAGTCTAAGGAACCACATCAGGGTGAAAATTGACAATTTGTTAATTGTTAACCAAAATTTAGTAATAATTCTAATATTGCAGTTAAATTTTTTAATTAAATATGTTTACTCTTAGTTTTATTCCATATCCGCAAATTTTAGAAGTCTAATTATTGCAACATGTCTTGCCAAGGTAAATAGAAACTAATGTATTTGTTAAAACACTCTATGATGTACGTAAATAACACACAATATACCAAACATTAACTTGAATAATAATAAGAACAATTAAAAATTATATAAATAAAACATTAGAGAAAAAAAAAAACTAATTTTCACGCAGTTTAATAATTTATAATTAGCAACTAATTATCCTTATACCTATGAGTTAAAAGTTACAAAAGTAGATTTTCTCTACTAAAATTTTGAAGAACTTACACATAGCTAATAAAATCCACTAGAGTAAAATTTACCAGCATTTTGTATAAAATACTTTAATGGCCAATATTTAATAGAGATTGTTTTAAACCACTTTAGTTCATTGAAGACCGAAACAGATCTGTATTGAATATTAGCTTTTAAGGTTTTCTGATCATAAATTGATTAATTTAAACATACAAAAGAAGTTATTAAATTTAATCAAAAAACATCTTTAATCGACTAAGTAAAACTGATTGCATAATTTAGCACCTTGATCAAAATTACAACAAATTCTGTTTCAAACTTGTCAAGATATGTTGATTTGTTAAGAAATTGCTTCCTATTTTCTTGTAATTAAGTTGATTTGTTACATTTATTATTTTGTGTATTTTTTTATTTATGTTGTAATTGTGAAGCAACTTTTTAATTTTATTTTAATTAAATTAAAAGTATGGGATGGATTATTGAGGGTTTAAGAGATTATTGTAAAAATAAAAGTGAAGGATTTAAAATACGAAAGTGACCAGTAAATAATACCAATAAATAAAACAAAAAATAATTTTTGAGAAAATAGAAATAAAAATGATGAAACAAGATGCTAGTATAAAGTAACACGAGTAACAAATTTCTATGGCGAGACGCAATCTTGTTAGGTGGAGAGACAATTTTTACTATTGTTTTAAAATGACCTCTATAAACGCTCACATATTTAATATAAGATGCTTGTGTGTTAACCCCTAATACCAATAATTTTGGTAAAGAGTATATTTTTAAAAAATATGTATTGTTCATAATAATTCAACTCGTAATTATGACATTAATTTATTAATGTGTGTAAAAATCCACTTCATAATAATCTTTAATATATTATTCTGAGTGTAAATTATTATTAAGAGTTGTGTCTCTATCAATATTGTGAGGGACTTGTGGATAAAAACCAAAAGGAATTTTATTGTTAATTCTAAAAAAAAAGAAATCAACATTTGCAAATGTTCAATATAGACCAGTAATAATCACTTTAGTTGATTAGCAACAGTTCACTTATAATTGAGTTTAATTTTCTATTTAACATTTTGCACTTTCAAAAAAATAAAACCTTCTTAGAGATATAAGATTGCAAATTCTAAAAGCAAAAAAAAAATATTTGAATAAAAAACATAAATACTAAAATTTATTCTCTGATGATTCATTAATTGTATTTCATTCCTAGGAATAATAATTATTCTTTTAACAAGTACTACATGAAATCATCTATACATTAAACAATTATATATTCAGCATAAATACGCTAGTTTACTTTCCCCTAGTGAGGGGTTTGAAAGACAACATTGTGAATGAATTTTTACATTTAGATTTTTTATTTCTGAGATTATTAGTAAGTTAATTTTCAACTCAAAGATCTGTTATCACTGACACCTCCAAAAATTATTAAACATCTTGATAAGATGTTATTAAACACATTGATAAGATATTTTCAGTCCGAGTTAAATAACAACTCCTCTGGTAGAGTGACTAAGTTAAATTTTTCTGGTTGACTTATATTAGAAACTCTAGTAAGGTGGTTCTCTCAAGAAGAAGTGTAACTGGTACCCGTATCAATGTGATAAAGATGCAACATAAAATAATCAACAAGACAGGAGCGGTCCAGAAACAAAGGAAGAAAACAATAAGATGTGTCTTAAAATTGAAGTATTTCCTGTATCAACTGAGTGGAATTGTCAACAAAATTATTGTAGCATAAAAAGAACACAATAGCAAACAAACATTTAATGTAAAACCATTTGTGCATTTTAGCCACCAGTGAACTGATTAATATGTTGAAACTAGTCAGTATTAATCCTTAGGTACAGTGGTTTTTGACAAGAAACACTTTTTGCTCTTTGCAGTGGTTTTTGACAACTTTTGCTCTTTGTTCGATATTTACATACAATCGGGACTGGTAAAGCTGAGGTTAGAGCACACGATATACCTAGTGGTTCGAACCCCAGAGAGGTGACATGTTTTACACCAATGATCACATCGATTATATGAGTTTAAAGTAGCCAAAACCCCCATCCTATAATAACCAAATGATAAGTTTATCAGAATGTAAAAGAAACAGCAAAAAGCTAATTTTTTTCTAATATTTGCAATAAATAAGCTTGATACATACTTATAAAGGCGTACCTTTAGGGTTTTGGATAGTAAAAAAATTTCTGTTTTGACATAATTAATTGAAATTGTATGCATAATAATCCATCTCATAATAATTGTATTAATAATTATTGTACTTGTATTTTATTAATAAATTGAATTTTAGTTGTTATTATTAGTTGGGACTGTCTGCAAAGTATACTGCCATTGAAAGAAAAGATGTAATTCCTTGATTCAGCAAAAGATAATACCAATTATACTCGTATTATAATTAGTGTAAAATAAAATATGTACAGAAGAAGAAGAATATTGTAATTTAAAAATTAAGATAAAATAATATATCTCAAGTAGCACAATCTTTTTATTTCCATACCTGATTATTATATAATAAAATTGAGTTCAATATAAATAAATTATAATGTATGTTTGTACATTTTAAGAATTAGTGTAGTAGGGTTTAACGTTTATTCTTTTATTTCTATAAAAAAATAAATTTTTAATATATTAAATATATATGCAAATAAAACTTTTAAGTTGTATTGTGTTAAGATTGTGTTTAACTTGGGTATTTCATGGATATATAAAATATGTATAAACAAAAACAAAAAAGATCAAAGAGAAAAAAAAAGAATAAAGAAAAGTTGATAAATTCCGAGTCAACTTAATAAAAATACAATTTGGGGGGGTTAAGGGACAAAGACAAATTTCATTTGAAATTTGATACTAAAATTAATAATAAAAAAAACAAAAACAACAATTTATATAGAAACCTATTAATTACTTGTAAGTATAACATTTTTTAAAAAGAAAAAAAAAATAGAACTTTCATATTTTTTAATTTAAGAATAAACAACTTAATAATATAATACTTAATTTTTTTTTGTTAAATATAATAAGTAAATGAAAGTACATGTTGATATTATGTTGAAATTTTAATATATAATAATAAATTCAAATATATAATATATTCATGTATGAATGTATTATGAATCAGCCTTATCAAAAATCTTATGAATTTATTCAAACAATACTTTTCATTTACTGTCATCTTTGAAGATATTAAATATTCAATTTTTGCATCAGTAAGCTTATATAATTGAACTGAGAACTATTTTAAATTATTTTGTCAATTATTCAAGAGGGAAATGTTAAGTCAGAGAGCTAATTAGCTTAAATGAAATATTATCACCAAATAGTAATTTAGTATTTTTTTTTAAAGTACCACAAATATTTGTTTGTGCTTTTTTCTTCTTCAATAGAACTATTTAATGCAATTTTATATTTTAATGTTATTAATGAGATTTTATTAAAACATTCAAGTTTTTTTTTGGTCCAAAATATCAAACGAATCTCTAATAATATTTGTTATGCTGCTACCTCACTGGGATTTTAAATTGAATAATTTGACACTTAGAATTTAACATTATTTGAAGTTTTCTTCATATTCTCTTAATTATGTCAATCACACATTTATATTTTATCTCTTTTTTTTACAATAAGTTTACTTTAAAAATTGTTTAGCAAGAGTTTAGGAGATCATCAGGTATGCTACTTTCAGCTGTATGTTTTCATTAAAAGAATAGAAATAGGATACTAAATTTTAACTGAATTCAAAGAGCACGAAGGCTTTATTTACTCAAGAGTCACAAATCTATGAAGAGTTCACTCAAAATTTTCTCTGGCAGTGTTATTTATACTTCATAGAAAACACCTTAAGTTCATTTTAATGTTTGAAGCTCTATTTCATTTCACCTTTAACCACCTCATAATGATTCTTCTACTCTCAGTTGCTTAGGAAAAAAACTTAGTTTAACTTATTGTAGATTAACATTTTATTTTTAAAACTCATTTCATTCCGTTGTGAAATAGAAATCATGAAACACTTTGTTCATTCATTTGAGCTTAAGTTGACATTTAAAGCTTTATATCTTTCCACAATGAACCATATCATTGTAGATTAATAGAGATAATTTTAATTGCTACAGCTCTGTTTCATTCCACTTCAAATCATCTCATTGTAGACTCATCAAGTTAATTTAAATGAACATGATACATCTCATTATAGATTCATCAAGTTAATTTAAACTTTTAAAGCTTTATTTATTTCCACAATGAGCCATCTCATTGTAGAATCATTGAGTTCAATTTAAGTTTTAAAGTTTTATTTCTTGCCATCAAAAACTGTCTCATTGTTGATCCATAAAATTAATTTAACACTTAAAACTTTATTCATTTCCACAATGAACCACATAGTTTAAATTCATAGAATTTAACTTGTATGACTCTATTTATTTCCACTTCAAACTATTAACTGTAGATTCAATGGAATTAAATTTAACTATAAAGTATTATTTATTTTCATAATGCACCATCCCATTGTAACTTCATTGAGCTCAATTTAACATTTAAAGCTCTATTTTTTAGAACTCTAAATATTAAATTTGCTTTAGAGTGCCTAGGAGAACAGTCTGAAAGACTCAATTCCCTCTTGCACACTATCACATTGTAGGTTTATCAAATTTAATTTAACACTTAAAGTTCTCTTTAAAACTTTCCAAAATCTTAAAGTTCCATTAGCATTAGAGAATTTAAGAGACCTGATTAAGAACTTTAAAAGAGAGTCTTTAAGACTGAATTCCTTCAGTATTCATTGTGGCCTCGGGGAGTTCAATTAAGCTCTTAGAAGCTCAATTTATTTTTCTATTGATGATGTTATTAAAGCTAATTCTGGTTCATCGATCTCCAAATATATCTTACTCGTAATAGTTATCTTTCATATATTTTTTGTTAAACATTTTTATATACATATATATATAAACAAATTCTGAATTAACGCCAATTTTATATTCCTTTTAAAGGAATTTAAAACAATTAATAATATATTCATTACAATTTGCTACAATAGAACACATTCTTTTTTAGATATCTATATTATATCCATTATTTATGAGATATAAAAAAGCTTTTTTTCATATGCAAAAAAAAGTATATATAAATAATAATAAACTAATAATATTTATAATAATTATTTAAAGGTTGTGTAATAATACAAAGAAAAAATAAATAATAAAAGGAATACATAGGAATATTAAGAACTAAAGTGCTCAGTTCAAATATAAAGCAATAAAAAATAAAAATAAAATATAATTGGCAACCTTAATGTTTTATTTTTTATGCCATTAATAAACAAAATTATGAAATTTAAATTTAAAAAAGGTAGGTGAAAGATTAAAATAAATAAAAAAATAACCTATTTCTTCACACTTTTCTGTCTTATTAAAAAAATGAAATATTTTTAACTTCTTTCTGTTATTAGAAAGACGGTTATTTATACTTCATGACCCCAAAAAAGTAATTATTACTAACCTATTATTAATTTGTTTATTACTTTAATTAGGGAAAAATATTAATATGGAAAAAAAATAAAAATATAACATATTTTTTAAGAAAAATGTACCAGAATATATTGTACAGTTTGTTACTATAAAATGCACATTTTTTAAAAGAAATAAGATAAAAATAAAAAATTAATTTACCTTTTCATTTGCAAATATTTTAGATTGAAAATTTTGTTTCATTAAAAAAACAATAATATGTATGTATATATTTACATATATGATAAAGTGATTTTCAAACGCTTATATAAATTTGAAAATACAAAAATTATAAATACACAAAAAACTAAAATGTTTTATAAAATTAACATTTTTTTTAATTTACTAATTTTTATATATATATAAAATAGTGTAAAAAGAAATAAATACAATTAACTGTAATAATTAATAAATTAAATAAATTAAAAATATAGATTTTTTTTTTTTTTTTTTTTTCAGTTAAAAAAAATTAAAATAAGTAAATTAAGAAAAATATAATGAAAGTGTTAGTTATTATGAATAACACTTTTTTTACCAAATTTTTTTTACAATATCTGAAAGAATGAACAAATTCTAACACTTTAATCAAAATCTTCACAAATTAAAGAAAAATACAAACAAAATAAAGTATTAAAGAAATAAATATGAAAAGAAGTAAATAAATAAACGGAATGAAGATAAATATTGAAGTATAAATCGTCATAAAAAAATTTAAATAAAAATAACTATGTATATTACTAATATTTAATTTTTTTTATTAGGAGTAAAAAACAAATTGTATATTATAATTTTTCTCTATATGCCATGATTATTTTTTTTTTTTCTGTTTTTATTTTGTATGGAGTAGATATATAATTATTTTGGAATTATTTAAGAAAAAAAGCTTTTACACATCTGATGTAAAAGCTATGTTATGTTGTATCGAATATTTATTTTTATCTAATGTAAAATAATAAGAAGAAATATGGTTTTATATATATTTTTTCTGTCTTTTTATTAATATGCCATAGAGTAATTGCAGATGTATTATTATACTTTTCCAGAGTGGAGTTAAATTTTCAACCATAAAAAAATATTCCAGACTAATACCCTGAAGAGTTAAATTAAACATTTTATTGCTTAACACATTCACGGCGTGCGACTAATTGTGTGGCTCTGGCTCAGGGCGGTGCCTGTGAGGTATATACATAGGTATCAATTATTAAAGAACATAAAAAGCTAGGCGAGAGCGAAAAAGTGGGGTAGAACCGTATAAATGTGCTCTAGAGGGCAAAAGGGTTAAAAGAATCTGAACCGTGAGGCTAGGTATTAGAAATAAGGTAGAAGTGTAGGGAGAGAACGTTCCAGGAACGTTTTCAGCCCCATTGACCTGACCAGCACCACGTTCCGGGAACGTGGTCAGCCGTGAACATGTTAAATATAAAATTCCACAAAACAATAATGAAGACCAGTTTTGAACTATTCTAATTGGTCTTAATCTGTGAATTAAGATCTCTGACTAAATAATTAGGAAAATAATAAAACAATAATAATAAATTATGACCAACCCAAATCAAATTGTTTAATAATACTATTTATTTTGTACCAACCAATAAACTTTTACGCAGCATATGAAATGGCTCAATGTTATGAATTAGGCTGCTTCATGCCAGACCACATAAAACATATGGTCTTAATTTTAACACATTACTTTACAAAGTACACTAATTGGTCCTTTGTTTCCACATAATCACATAATTGGTAGAAAGTGTGGTACATGAAATTGCTCAATGAAGTGCATTGAATTCCAATCCACCTTTGAATAACAATATTGTCTTGTTTCATGTCAAAGTATGGGCCCTTAAATAACATGATAACCTTAAGTGACACAATTTGTATAGAGCTGTTTCATGTCAAATTACATCATAGATTATCTTTAAAACAAACCACCAATTCACAGAATGAGTGAATAAGTTGACATAATCAACCTGCCCCATTCACATTTTTGGGACATCATGGGCTTTTAGTCTAATGGATGGGTGATATTTATTCATAATGGGTGCACCACCTAATAAATTGGCTATGGGTACCCGGTACCCAATATGTTTGCATTTCTTTTACAACTAGCCAGAAATGTTTTTTGCTCCCAAAAGACAGCGTGGTGCACGGAAGCAGCTCAAATGTTACAGGTTATTTAATCGTCAGATATTTAGAATGTTGTGATTTAATAAAAAAATAAAAATAAATAAATAAAACTACCCACACTGCGACATAACACAATATAACATTGGCCATGTTAGACCCAAGATTTACCCAAGATAATATAATTCATTGATCTTGTATTGAATTGTTTTATCATCTTAAGTTAAAGAAGAAATTACTCTATGGCAATTAGTTATTAACAATTAAAAATTCTATGAATTCCTCGGAATTAAAAGCTATTAAAAAATATAAATATATATATATATATATAATTAACAGTAAAAATAAAATCTTGAATCAATTAAAAATATATATTCCAATGTGTCTGTGAAATTACATTAAAAAGTGACAAGTGGTAATTAAAAAAAGACTAAATCAATTTGTTTTTAATATGAAAAAAAGGCAAATAAAATAAATGATTGGAAGAAATACATCGAATTAAAAAATATTCATAAATTGCTTTAAAATCTATAATTTTTTTAAAAAAAATTGTATTTCTGTTGCTAAACAATTTTTTTTCTTTTTTAAAAAAATATCAAATATTGCTCAAAAATGTTTAGAGGGAAAAAATTAACACAAAAAGTGAAAAACAAAATTATATTTAAATAAAAAAAAACCCTTGTCACTTATATGCAGACACAAATAAAAGAATCATGAGAAATCAAAATCGTTTTTTTCATGAAAGATGATGTCAAAGTCTGAAAAATGTATTATTTTCATTAATAATTCAGAGAGGCAGAGCAGTAGCCCTCTTCCCTGCATTTTAATTTTAATTCTTTGTTTACAATTTTTTAAAAGCAAGATGTCAGTTTTGCCAATTGAGTTAGACCGTATTTTATAAAACCTTAAGGTCAAATGGATCAAAAACAAGATCATGTATTAAACAAAATGTTATGTCATAAGGAAGATCATAGATCGCTCAGTGTTATAATGGAAAGAATATAGTTCTGATTAAAGTTACCTAAAGCAACGAAACAGTTTGTCAAATTTTACAAAGTGCAGATGAGGTAAAAGTGAATATCAATAGAAATAATGGGAAAGAAATTAAACTTTAATTTTAAAATAAATACGCTTTTAATAATGTTATTCAAGTAATTAGGAATTTTTACATTTAACCTTCTGTTAAAATTAAAAACATTCCTTGAACTACTCTGACCTCTCTGAAACCTCCTTAAAAAAGCCTAATCTTAAGGTAAAAAAGATACTTTTGACAACAAATTTGACATCTTATTATTTTAGATTTTTTTCTTTTTTAAACTCCTTTTTAAACTTACTATGGCTGGGTCCATAAAACCACATTCTAAAACTACTTAAAAATAAATAAATATAAAAAAAGATCTTCACTTAGCATCATGGGTTAGACACTTTTCTATAGTTAACATACTTTTACTAAAAAAAAGTAATAATAATAATATTGTATAATTTATAATATAAAAAGAATAACTGATAAAAAAAAAAATAAAGTAATAAATAAGGTTAATTATTAATTAATTGTGTTTAGTCTTATATCGTGTTATTATAGTGGATAGATTAAACATTAAATACTTTGTTTTCAATGACAAACAAATAGAACAATGATTCATTTACAATATTGGATCGATATTCCATAACATGAGTGGATGTAAGGGGTTTACCGTAAATTTTGGAAAATCCTGATTCTCTTTAAGAAATTCTATAAGTAGGAATGTAGAAGATCAGGATAGAGTGAAAAAAAAAAACTCCTCTTAAAGTTTAGCCATAGATTCCGGCAGATCTTCTCTTTGTATGAATTGGGAACATGAATTGGGATTTACCAGAACAATGAAGTTAACCTGACAATGGAGAAGTAACTGCTCTCAAAGGTTTACTACAGATTCTGGTAGATCCCCATTCTTTTAAGGTTAATCGTGAATTTGGATTTACTAAGACAGATAGTAATCCTTTAAATTGGAATTAGGAAGACTGCTCTCTAAGATTTACCGTACTATCTGGTTCTTCCCTATTCTTGATGGAATGATTCTTGATTAAGAATGTGTTGGAAAAGTAACTGCTCTGAAAGGTTAAATATAAATTTTTCATGGGAATTCTCTAGTTCTAGAAGATAATGTATGGGAGATGTAACTGCTCTCAAAAGTTTACTAGAGTGACGAAGAATCATGATAACTTAAAATTGTTTAACAAAAAGTCCAGAATAACTGTCATAAATAAATAATAAAGGAATAACAGCCTTCAATGCCCTAATAGGTTCTCATAGATCCTAATTCCTCTGAGAGCCGGCGTGGCCGTGTGGATTAAATTACTTACCACGTCTGCCCGGCCATCACTTAATCAAGAGCGGTACGAGGTTGTGGGTTCGATCCCTCGCCGTGATGTTCTGAATTATATGGCTCATTAATGATCACATCATACTCGCTTCGGCGGTACAATGTACAGAGGTATGATGTGTGAAGTGGCTGGAACTCTCTACTACGGCGATAGTAAAATGGCCTAATTGCTAGGTTCGATCAAGTGGTTTGTCCTACCGTCTAGTACTAGTACCTTACTACTAGTACTCCTAATTCCTCTAGATTCGCCTTAAATAACTGAAAAAATAAATGCTTGATCCTTCTAGAAAAATTGTTAAACTATAAAATTAATTTCAATTTTTAATCTATCCACTATACATTTTTAATCAATTTTTATTATTATTTTGTTTTGATTTAAAAACAAAAAAAAACCAAGTTATGAAATTGTGCAATCTATTGCTCTGTTGTTTAAGAGTAATAATATTTTATTTTGTTGAGTACAAATTTATATGAAATTATTTATTTTTATTTTAGTAATTGTTAGAGATAATTTTAATTTTTATTATTTAATTTTTTTCATTGTAAATCTACTATACATTGTTATATGTAAATGATTTTATTTAAACACATTATATATTATATTTTATTTGTGTATTAGATTTTTTTGAAATATAAATTATAATTGTAGATAAATAATGATTATTTATTTGTATAATTAATGTCGTATATATATTATTTTTTTATTTGTAATTAAGTAGTTTTTCTTTGTGTTAGTTTTGTTTTTGTTTTATTGGATCTATTTTTTTTCTTTTATTGCTTGAAATTAGATTTTTTTTTTCCTTTTTATTTATTGTTAAATATACATTTGTATTATTTTTTCTTATAAGGCCAAGTTTTTCGTGGGATACATAATATGTGCTTTTGGATACTAATGATTGCATAACGGTAAATTTTTATTATGAATGGATAATATTAAATTAATTTTGGGATCTAAAGTTCCGAATATAAATCATTAGGGAATAACAGGCAGATAATAAAATGATAATTAAATATATTATGTAAAATAAAAATATAGTTGGAATCTCTCATCAATCTGAAGTTCATTATTGGTGAACTGCATTAACTTTTGAGGTTTTTTGACAACAATAAAATACACTTACCTGTATTAAAATAGACCAGCACTTGTGGTATTTTTAAAGCCGGAATCTAAAATGAGAATATAAACTAAAAACTTCTCATAATTATCATTATTCCAAAACTTTCTATCAACAACAATATTACAATCTAAAAAAAATGCTTTAAGTTATAAGAATACATAGTATATTTGAGAGCCTTAAGAGGCGAGTGCCTAAAGAATTCTTGGGAGGTATTCCAAAATAAATAAATAAAAAAAAACCGAAAATCATGTTGATTTAATTTCTAGAAAGATGAAACTGTCAATTTGGATTGGAAGGAAGAGATTAAAAGGGTGTTTAGAGGTACAAATCTATAAAAAAAATCTTAATGCCTACCATACTTCTGAGAAGTAAAAAGTAGTATTTAAAGCATTATTTTTGGCCCTGTTTTGTACTGAATACTACAAGACTACAAGTAAATTTAAACCTGAATAGATGGTCTTCTTAACACTATCAATTTAAAATTTCACTAAAATATAAAGGAATTTACAACTTTAAAAACACAGATATCTTCACTTAAAATTAACTCACGAAAAAAAACTTATTACTATTTAACATTTTTTCATTAAACATCATATAAATAAATTTATATTATTTTTTTGTTAATTTCAAATCATTGTATTCATTGTATTGATCTCATAGAAAAGTATTTACAAAAAAATAAAAATAATAATAATTTCTAATCCAGGACCAAGAGAGCCAATATAATTTACAAATAAAAAAAAAGAAAAAACTTGCACCATTTTTAATCTAACAAAATTATTCTCTTACAAGTAGGTGATGAAAAAAATAAAATTTAAAAAGGTAAAATAAAATAAAATAAAAACTTAAAAAATTACATGTTTTCTGAGATAATACACTAATTTTTTGTTATACTATGAATAAAAGCAATTTTTTAATTTCATTTCGAGAAAAAAAAAATGAAAATTAAATTTAGTGATGCCATAATAACAAAAGGAAAAAAAAATGGTAAAATTAGGATGTAAATAAATACTCAACAAAAAATAAGAATAAATAAATAAAAATGAGAAAAAAAAAAAAATTAGTACTTTTATATGTAAATGGTTGTTTATCATGTGATTGTCATTTCTATTTTATTTAATTATTGTATTAATTTGTTTTATTTGAACGAGTAAATGATAGTCATTTATTCTGTTTTTCGTCAATAAAATTATTTTTGGCTGTTGAAAAAAGTCAGCAAGCAATAAAAAGCTATTTTTATTATTTTTCTTCAATTTTTATTTTTCCCCAAAATTAATTTTATTTGTGTATGTTCCTATTTACTAAAATTTATTTGAAGAATCTCATTTTTTTTAACTATATTTTCTTTTATTTATTTATTTTTATGATAATTGTTTTGAGTTCTATTTTTTTAATGGTTGTGTAAAATTTTATTTATTTATAATTATTTCCCTTATGTGACTGCATATAAAAATTGTAAATAATAAAAAATTTATTTAATATTTAAAGTTATCAAGATTTTTTTAATTAAAATTCCATTCCTTTATTTTTTGAGCTATACATCTGTAAGTATTTTTTGTCAAGGCCTGGGATTATTTCTTCTGTTACACTTTAGGAAATCATTTGTTCTAGATTTGTGATCAAATATTCTACTTCTGAAGAGAATCCTGGTATTTTGTATCCTGCTATATCGTATATCCCAATAAATCGTATGTAATTGCCAGTCCCAAGAAAAAAATCTCGGTAATTTGTATAAAACCAATGTATTTCCGTCCCTACCGAGGTGAAAAAAAAGTCTTATTACTCGTATAATTCTGAGAATAATCTCGATAAGTACCAATTGGAGGGAACATTTTGCGGAGAAAAGCAAAGAGTTTCACCCAAAAATTAGGACTCTTTAGAGAGGACTTTCGGGCTAGTGAAGGGTGGTTTTGATCGGTTTAAGAAACACCACATTACAAATTGGGAGAGCGCGAGTTGTTCGGCCGAAATTTGTATAGAGTGAGAAGAAGAATTAGCAGAACTAATCAAGGACTACATAGTTACTGAAAAGACTACGTTGATGATAAAGTGTTCTCCGCGATTAATCCATAAAACTATTCATAATTATTTTAAACCAAGCATTTAATTGTTTTGAATTTCTTTAGATTGATACTCCCCTATGTTATTTTAGAATAGAAATGACATTCACTAAAAATAACTATTAAGATAAAGGGATGATTAGTCCAATGTAATTTGGGACAAAGGAATATCACTCTTCTGTTTTTATAAGGGGAGTAATAACACTCTAAAGAAGGACATTCCCTACACCTTCTTTAGAATGTTACTCCCCTCTGTTTTTTTTTTTGTTTTTTTTTTTTAAAGGGGAATAACAATCTAAAGAAGTGCCATTTTTTTATGTTCATACACAGTGAATCTTCTATAAATATAGTATTTTTTATGCATAAAATAAATTAAAGTTGTTACTACATATATTTTTCTTTTATTCCCCCAATATTTCATAATCACTATTTAGTGAAAATCTCAATATATCGTATTTTTCCTTCGACCCCTTGAAGATACAAATGAACAGGTCAAGTGTGTGCTAGTCAGCACACAGCGAGGGTCCGTAGGCAACACTATATAAGGTTTGTTCCAACAGCCAATTCGAGGACGGTTCTAGAACCAGTTCAGGATTTTTTAATGCGCATGCGTCCATGAGGACTGGTTCAGAACTGATTCAAAAAGAGGAGCCTGTTGGAACGATTTAAGAACTCTTTCAGAACTGCAACCTTCATGTTACCTCTCTTTATCTTGTTTTTATTTTCCTCTTCGTATCTCTCCACTTGTTTTGTTTATGTTCACTCAGAAATGGATTACTTACGTGAACATATTCTATTGTTAAACTCAACAAAGTTTATAAGAATGCACATTAGAGCAAATAGTTTTTAAAATTACAAATATATCACACTGTCAATTCTGAATGATTATATTTCGCTCTCACATTTGGGATTCGTCAGGCTCGTAACAATCCTGTCTTTTAGTTTCAGTTGCCTATTAAAAATTTGTTTGTATAAATTGTAATTTTTTTAAACATTAACTGTTAAATCATATAAAAAGTACCAGTGTGGAAATCCTACACATGACTTCCATGAAATGTTGTGGAGTCAATACGCGATCAAGAGAGAGCTCAGTATTTACACCCATTTTCATGGAAGTAAAAACATTAAAATGCCAATATCTCCAAAACCACTTGTGCCCAAAAAGTATAGGTACAATCTACCAAATAGGACACAATAATATATACCCCAAATAGAATAGAAATCAAATAATGTCTACTGAAGTTATCGTCGACAGACCGATTTCGTGCTTAAGTGACTACAGCTCCGAAACGTCGTGAGCTACGATGTTCGGGTTTGTCGCCATCAGTTTTTCCGACAAAAGTTGTAAATAATGTCGAAAACCGCATCTCAATACGATATCTTGAAGCGATATGTTATTAAAGGTTTAGTTACATACGAATACGTACATACAGACGTATATGAAACAGATTTTAATGATATCCCCGGGTTCGTAAGACCCCTCCTTCACAGAGATCTCGGAATCAAGTTTCGGATGATAAAATGTGAATTTTATCTTGGCTTATTAAAAATAAACCCTTATATAAGAAAAGGTCAACCACACATTAAGAAATATTTACAAATAAAGGGTTCAAAACTACAAAAAAGAAAATTATAAGAACAATTTATCTGTTTTTTTTTTCTTATCTGTAAATCATCGGCGGATGTACAGACAAAAAGATCGTAGGTAATTCTTATAAAGGACTCAAAGTCGCTATGAGAAATTTTAATTATCATGAGGAATAAATAAAATATATATTATATTTTATTATTCCAATATACTATCATGATAAAAAATAATACGTTAAGAAGAAAGAAAGAAGTAGTATAAATATTAACTGAGGAGAGAGAAACAAAACACGCTAGGAAACAGAAGATATCATGAAAAGAAACGAAAACAAATGTTAGGTTATAGTTGAACAGTAGTAGTAGTGTAACCTACACGCCTCCGTATATTAGTATTAGTAGTTCTGGTCGAGTTCCTGTTTCAGTCCGGGAACTGTTTTCACGGTTCTAGGACTGTCCCAGAACCGTTCGACTTTCTGTTGGAACACGGGACTAAAAGTTCCAGAACCGTCCGAGAAGCGTGTAGGAACGGTCTTTCGATACTGCGCATGCTCCCGGCAGTTCTAGAACCGTCCGAGGCTCTGTTGGAACAAACCTATAGTGTTTAACTGTAAAGTGTTATAAACAGTGTTTTTTTAAAATGCTAAAAAGCTTACTTTGAACCATTCTAAGTGTCTGATATTCTCAAAACACACTCTGATAAAGTATTTTTTTGCCACTGAACCGGACTACAAGCATATAAATACATCGAAAAGACCATAATTATAAAAAAAAGTATTTTGTCAATAAAAAATAAAATAATTTTTTTTAGAAATTTCCAAAAAGTGGTATTTTTACTTTTGGTCGAAGAATGTTCAGGAATTTTTCCAGATTTTTTGCACTTCACATAAGCGAGATAGAGGGGTGGGACACGTTTCACACCCACTTCAAACTTGCCTACGCTCGCCCTATCAAAGTTATAACCAAAGAATTATATATTTTTGTAATCAGCTCGACGTACCCTTTCATATGATACCCCTCACGGTGTCGAAAAAAAAAAAAAAAAATTTAACCCTTAAGTTTTTTTACCCTAATTTTGTTGAAAAATATTTTTTTTAAGTCGCTATATTTTTAAAATATGTGGGAAGGTACAAGACACATACATGCCAAATTTCAAAGTGATCGGACGAAAGGTGTAGCCGTAAGCGGCGCGAGAGGACGGACGGACAGACACACGCAGGAAAATATAAGGGTCCTTGGTTTTGCCTACGGACCCTAAAAAGAAACAAAAGACAGGATTTATCTGACAATGGATCCCTAAAGGGCCTATATACAACTAAAGAACAAACTGAAACTACTGCATCAAACACAGAAAGACTGTTATCATCTGGAGAGTAATGGCTTTCTGTTATTCTAGTATCTTCAGTTGCTAGTGTCAATGAGTAGAATGTTAAAGGGAACAAGTAAGTTGGTTTAAATGTTTAGTAAGAAACCCTTGAAACCTTGTATGCAGTAACCAAAAATATTTAAAATACAATGATTAAAGGTAAATAATAAAACATACAGTGGTAGTTTCTCAGTGAGACACTGATGATCTGAGGATCATTTCAGTTATTTATATTTCCTTTTAAAATTGTTATAAAGTATTTATTAACTATGTAAAATTTAACGGAAGCAAGGCTTTGAGGTCTGATGATGCCCTTAAGGGGTGAAATATAACCTTTTTTTAATTAGCTAATTGTTAATTTACTCACCTATATGATCCTTAAAATAAGTAGTCCTAAATAATAAAAGTAAGTGTATAAAGTAAAAAAAGGATTGATTTACACCCCACCGTGACGGCTACACAACCAGGCATGGAGAGATATTGTCTAATGGGTTTTTCAATGGAGTTATTCACGTTACACGAAGACGACTTGGTCCTGGCTCAATGTAATGAGAATGTCTATTGAAATCTCATTAAACAATACCACATTGTGCCTCCACTGAGGATTGGTTCCGCCCTGGCATGGTGTAAAGTAAATCAGCCATTATTGCCCCTACCTAAATTAATTAATCAATCTGTAACAAGTGCAATAAGTAGATAAAAGCAGGTTGTGGGAAATAAAAGGATTTTCATAAAGAGGAAACAGTAGTGAACCAAGAACATCTGGGGCCCCTGGCAAGAGTATATAACAAGTGCCTCCCTACTGGGGGGTAGCGAGACTGGCATATATACTAACAGGGGACCACCACCTAATAAAATGAGACTGGATTATTATTTCAAGAAATTTGTGGCCTCTGAGGCTGGCACCTCTGGCACATGCCAGCCCACTGCCACATTCTTGGTACACCACAAAGCGAAACCTAGTCATGAGGAGGTCACACAGCAAGACTGAAACTCCTTACATATTTAAGTGTAGGCAACCCGCACAACATTCATGTAATCCTAAAACAGTAGAATAGCTTACAAAGTAATAATATACAAATTGCTCGATAGGCAACTTCAACACCTAATTACAAGATTTAGAAAGGTGTCTTTGAGCCCCGTTAAACAACGAAAGATTTCTATATACAAAACTCCCTAATAATAATTTATAAATTAATGTATGTGTTTCATTATTCTATTATTTTAACCCTCAGGCGCGCGCGGTCAAATACAGACACGAGGACTCGCGGACCCCTGATAGGACTTAATCTGTTTTACATGCCCACACAATAGGTAAATAAATATAAACTTGAAATCATTTTAGCAAAATATTATAAAACATATTTAAATTGGTTTTATTTTTTATTATTTTTAAATTTATAAAATACTGTTGTTTAGTTTCATAGTTAATAAGCACAAAATTAGTCAGTCTCAGTTATAATTTTCAATTTTTTTATTTTTAAATTCAGGTACCATATTAATTTATTTTGTATTATATGTATAAATTTCACTAAAATTAGCGTAATACTAAAATTTAAGTGAAAGTGGTGGGTGTCCCCTGTCAGGACTATATGGGCACAGAATTGAAGTATAATCACGTACGATGTTAAACAGTCACTGATTCTCTTGATAAAAGCAATAAATGTAGCTAGAAAAATCCCCACCATCTAATCGCGCCCACATCTATCTCAATTTCATAGTTATATTTTCAATTTAGGCCTCACAGGACCGGGCGTTCCCGAGGGTTAAAGTGAGTTCTTGTGTTAAGGCGTTATTTTAATGTTTTTATTTTAATTTAAGAATTTACTAACTATAAACTATAATTCAAATGACACAAAGAAGGTACCATTAAGGATTGGCTTACAGGGTACTATTAAAGCTCAATGACCTATAGATAAAGGTAATTTCTGCAATTTATGGAACACAGACGCAATGGTCCACTTGTAGAGGTTACGATGAAGGATAAGCCAAGAAAGCGATGCTATTTGGTTGATACTGTTTTGGCCAGCATCAGCATTCGGTAAGCTCCTGCTAGTGGATTTTTTAACCATCATTTGCTTTTTACGGGTCCAGCAGTGCGAAGAATGTTATAAAATAATTAAATATGGTAATATTCTTTATATTAGGTAATACAAAAAAAAGAATCATATTGATAAGAAATCAAAATAGGAGGAAGAGGCATCGCGGTGGCAAAATCAAAGATTTCTAACAACAAGCTTACCATTTATTTTAATCTCTCAGAATTCTATAATCATTACAAGATATCGCTATTTTTTACAAATTATGATTTCAAAATAAAGAGGTATAACAAAATAGTCTTCCAATGAGTGTGGCAAACAGTTTCCTCGCGTAATGATTTTATACTTTTAAAACCTATTAGTCAAATTTATTTAATTCCCCCCCCCCCCCTCCTTTTTTAAAATCTGTCAAAATCGTTTTGATTTTTTTTTTACATGCATTAAAGTATCAATTTTTCAAAATTAAAAGAGCTCAGATGGTTGAAATTAATCTGGGGCAGTCTGCGGACTACTTTCCACGAACCATCAAAATTTCATAAAAATCAGATAAGTACTTTTGAAGATATAGGTGTAAATAAATTTATCTTTGTGTGCATGTGGAAGAAAAACAAATGGGCGCAGAAGGTTGATCCTTAAATGGGATCTACAATGGACTAATTATGACCTACCATCCAAAAACATTAATACCGGATGAGTAGTTTTAAGATATGTTGGTTCACAAAAATTGAGCTACAGTACAGACAGACACGAAACCAAAAATGTTCTCTGATGTCTGAAACGGATTTCTGCCTTAGAGTTTTTAAAATAGGTGACTACAATTTTTCGTTCTTCTGAATGATCACATAGCTTCCGTACATGTAGTATATCCTTTTTAATATAAATTTTACGCGAGAATTCATTTTGGCCCATTAAACTGAAAACAAAATCCATCAAAAACAAATAATGAATTTTTGCAAAGTATTATCTAAAACAAAATGACTAATTATAATTACAAAAATGAATATATAGAGTTCAATTCCAGATTTTTCCAATGCCACGAAATCTTCAAATACCTCACGGTATTATTATACTAACAGCTATTTATATGGATGTGTTGAGTAAATACTTTGTTGTTTTAAAAAAAGAGCCACATGATGCTTTACTTATTTCTTGATTCACTCAATTGGGTTTAAGATGACCATGAATTGGTTACAAGCTACGGAATTTACTTTTAAAAAAGTTTGAATAGCATTATTATAATTAGAAAAGATATTAAAAGAATACTGACTCACTTTCAAACTGTTTTTCTTCCCAGTACTTTACTATAAATATACCTAATTTTTTTCCACAACGGATTATAACTATTTCCAAGTAATACATTCGTTCGGGAATATTATAGTAGAAATATCTAGAAATAAGATTATTGTTAAGAATATAGTGAGTAAGAGTTCGAAATCGAGTTAAAGAGTTCTGTGGGGGTTTTTATGAATGGAAGAGTTTTGAGGTAGTAGTGATGTAGTGGGGGTAATGTCGGTTCCATTCTTAGAGTAGTGAGTCATACTAGTAAGGGGGCTTGGTATGACGTCATCACGGCACAACCTACTTCAACACACGGACACGTCACGACTTGCCTGCACGTCACCGTTATACCTATTACGACACTACAATCACCTCGCTTTGAAACACTCTACAGAAAGCCAAGTCAAGCACGATTTTTACCAACAGTTAACGCAACCAACACTAGTAATGGCCAGAAAGATGGACATAAGTAGAGAGCAACATATGAGTCTGAAAGCCGATTATGGACCAAGCCAAGGCCCATACCGTGCTATATTGCCTCTGATAAGTTACCACACACATTTTAGTTGAAAAAGGAATCAGCAAGTTTTAAAAGGTCATCAAACGTGCCGAAAGGTGGCTTTAAAAAGATAAGTAAGGACAAAGGAAAATTAACAGAATAGCTCAAACTTTAAGGATAAACTTCTCTTTGCATTTATTTAATCATGGACTATTGTAATTAACCTTAGGTTTTTAGTTGTTCCCTAAACCAATGGATAAGAACGGTTCCACCAACACCAACAGAACGATTAAATCATGTGGTGTCAATAATAAATTGGCACTTAAAGCGTTGCAAAAGAACAAGCAAGAAGGCATGTTATACTCTTTCATGAAATGGTGAAAGTCTAGTTGCTTAAAAGTACAATATTAAATAACCAGAACTACAGAATTCCCGGAATAATTATTGCTTTACCAGATAAAATCCACTTTATATTGCAACCTTCATAACCAGCTGTATAGACCAGACAGACAGCATCAACTACAAGGCCCCTGAACCAGACCTACAAAATAATTAAAATATCTCATATCTCTTGTTGAATAAATAAATATGTGCTTTTCGATGGACCCTCAGTTTGCGATGACATAAAAGTAATGTTGAAGTACAAATTGAATTTTTTTTTAGAGTCAAGGAGCCTTGAAAAATTGAAAATGAATTGAAATTTTAAAATTGAACTTTTGTGGCATAAATGTAGTTTCTATAGATATGTACTTAGTAATTGAGAAAGTAATAATAAAGCCTTTTTATTATAGCTTAAAACTACCTATAAGTGAAATAAGTGAATATTTCGGAGTCTCTTAACTTTTCCTGCATTCTTTCAAGCCTTATGTGTTCTCAATTCAACCATTACCTTATATGTTTAATGTTCTTCTTCCCTTTAAAAGAAGTTTCCCAAGTACATTTAAAACTTACAAAAAAACGAAATAAAATCTTCAAGTCTTAAACCGAAGTCTAAATACTTGAAACATTATGGTTTTATTCTTTTTACTTTGACCTTTTATTGTAGTCTACCTTCGCTGTTACCATTGAGCAAAAAGAGAAACAATCTTCACACGCTTTGAAACACCGGACTTAGTCATAAACTAAATATTTTCAAAAATAACTTTTAGTTTTATTTCATAACATTAATATCTTATTTCTACATTAAGAACTTTTTAGGTTCATTATCATTAATACACCTGCAAAAAATGATTTGGAATGAATTAATCTTCATTCAAATTCTCGGATTAAACCTTCTTTTTCTTTATCCAAGTATTATTAATACCGGGGTTTTGGCGCCGTTGTAAGAGCTGAACTTCCTGACTCAATCAGTTTCTGGTAAAACTATGAATGGACCTCTCGAGCCCCATACTCCCTCATCTGTAGTATTACTCATCCTCAATGAAATATTTTCTTATTTTTATCTGTTGTATATAAATAAATAAAAAAAAAAAATAGAGATTCATTCTTATCCCGGGTTCTTTTAAAGCTGAAAAACAATTTTCGAATCTCGTAACAATGTAATTATAAGAAAACATTCTTTTTTCTTGTTTTAGTGGCACCAAACTCAGGGTTGAGTTGCCAAGAATGTTTTTCTCAGTGAATATGTTTTTCATTGTCCCTCTTTTCTGATATGACTCAATAAATGTCTTAGTAAAAAATATAAAGAGCGCCAGTGTTGCCTCAGCTGTTTTGTTTTCATGTTTTCTTTAATATCGCTTAACTTATATTTGTGAATAAAACTAAAGGAGGGTATTGATAAGTGCGTCAAATAACCACAGTGTAGGTAATGTTTAATAACGACCACTTTAGTGGCAATTTAATTTATGTGGCACATAAGCATACTCGCGTCCTATAAGGTCACATGAGATTCGTATATGTTTCGATTCACAGGAGGTCACACTTATCTTCAAGCAATTTTTTAATTTGAGCATATGGACCAATAATATGGGACCATCTGTGGCCTACTTTCGACAAAAAATCCAAATCAGATGCCTAATTTTAAAGATATAGGTGTTTGTAAAAAAGTTTGTATTGTGCGCATGCGGCAGAGAAAAGAATGGGCTTAAAATGTTGAAATTAATGAGGAAATTAATTTTAGCTCCAACATTAGGGGTGCTATTTTTATAATAAATTTTGATGAAATGTTAAATAATTAAATGTACCTACGAAATCTAATTAATGAAAACACTGGGCTGAGTAATGAACTCGTATGTGAGATAGTTTGTCTGAGTTGTCTCGGACCGATTTTTAAATCTGTCAAAGATGTTTTGATTTTTGCTTCCGAGCTTAACGAAGGTAACGGAAGCTACGTGCTCCTTCAGAAGAACGAACTTTTTTGTCTCCAATTTCAAAAATTCCAAGACAGAAATCCTTTTCAGACATCAGGGAACATTTTGGTTCCGTGTCTGTCGGTCTGTCGCTAAATGTTTGCGAACCAACATTATCTTAAAAACTACTCGTTCAGTATTAATGAAATTTGGGTGGTAGATCGTAATTAGCCTATTGTTGGTCCTATATAAGTTTCAAGCTTCTGCGCCCATTTGCTTCTCTAACACAGGCGCACTAAGATACAATTTATTTGCACCTTTATCTTCACAAGTACTCATCTGAGTTTTATGATATTTGGATGGTTTGTCGAAAGTAGTCCGCAGATAGCACCGCAGATTACTTTCAACCACCTACACTTTATAAATTTTACTAAATTGATACTTTAATTCATGTAAAAATCAAAATAATTTTGACAGTTTAAAAAACGGGGGGGGGGATTAAATAATAGCTTGTAAAAGCACAATATCATTCAAATAAACGATATAGGACGCAAGCAAGCTATGTTCCACACTCATTGACAGACTATTTTAAATCTGTTGAAATTAATCCATGGCTCCCTGCGGGGTATTTTCGACAAACAAAATTTCATTAAAATCAGACGAGTAGTTTTTAAAATATGTTGGTTTGCCAAAATTAAGTGACTGACTGACAAACAGATACGGATGTCTAAAACGGATTTTTGAATTGGAGACAACAAATTTTCGAATTGAAAATAGCTTCCGTTACCTTCGGTAAGCTCAGAAGCAAAAACAACATTTTTCTAGTTACTAATAGAAATTATTTAAATTCATTATCATAAATAATTATTAAATCATTATCTGTCATTTAACACTAATAAGATCTGATAATAGCATGTCTTGTTTCTTGTTTCTCTTAAAAATACATTCGTTTCCAAAGAGTCTAAAGAAGGCGTGGACAGTCAATTTTCGATATGGTAGCTCTTTAGTAAAGACATAAGGGCGCGGAGAATAATTGAAGGAATATGGTAGAACTCAAGGCCGTTTTATTTAAATTATTCATACATTTCAAATACTAAGTAGGTTAACTAATTCTTAACCTTCTATTTCCGGTAAAAATATAAACGCTCAAACTTTGTTACAGTTTTTTAAATTGCGGTTACAAGATCTTATTTTTTGTTTGTTTCATTTTAAATTGACTTAACTCCAATTTTCTTAATTATTTTTGTTCTTCCATTCATCTTCCAAATCTTTCCGATAATTGGTTTCAACCACTTCTCTTCCACTTCCGTACTTCCTTATGTTACTTGTTACCCCTCACACGTTTGATTATGCGTTGTTTAATTTGAACATTAATTTTCCTTTAAACCATTTTGATATAAGTTAAACAAATGAAATATTAAAAATGTTATTTTTTAAAAAAAATTAATTATTAAATAATAATAATAATAAAAGCACGCTTTTATAAAACTTGCACAAATATATATAAATATATATATATATATATATATATATATATATATATATATATATATATATATATATATAATTTTTTCTACGAGCGATCACGAGTATATATGCAAGCGTGGGGCGCTATCAACAAATGACAAACACTATTTGTAGCGTTCCAAAATTTTATCTTTAGAGACATGCACATATTGTGATCGCTGTTAGTACCTTAGTACCTAGTGTGGCTGTTGAGCACAAATTATTTTTTCCTTATTAGTGCAAGTTTTATAAAAACGTGATTTTATTTCTTTTTAAAAAAAAAATAATTATTTTCTACTTTTTAAGCCTGGTCCAGATTGGCAAACACGAACAGAGCTACGAGGAGTATTTGATCTATACTCATGACTGTAGTCATCGACTTATTAAATCTTGTAATCTATTATAACGTTACTTACCTATCACTATCACTATTCGTCTTTGTTTAGAAATGTTTCGACTTTTTCCGTCAGCATTTCTCGGAAATTTATGTTTCGGCTAATAAAAAATATGTTTTAAAACTAATGACTGAAGTATTGTCATCGGAAATACATAATCCGTATAAGTTTCAGTTTTGTTGGTAGTTGGAAAGTGGGTTAAATATAGATTACAAGATTTCTCCCAGCTAAGTAAGCTACTGAAAAGCGTTGTAAGCTACTGAAAATCGTGTGAAGATATTTAAAAGCCTATAAAAAGAAGTAAATCTAGGGCTAGATTGGAAATATACAATACTTATATCAATTAAAGTATAATACATATCTTGCAATAATAGTTTTTGCTTTATTAATTAAATACCATTAAAGGAACTATAGTAATTAAATGTTTATCAAATTATTCAAATGTATGTAGATTTTTAAATATAAAAAAGTTGGAAATATCATTAAAATTATGGAAATATAATAATTCAATGTGGAAAACAATGGCCATGACATTCTAATAAATTCAAGGTCACCATTCTGCTACTATAAATAATTATTATAATATTAATAATGTATTGTTCGACCTGGATAATCTTGAGATAAACTCAAAGAAAAATAGCTTCCCTAGCTGATGCTGCGCTTCACACACGAGAGGTTACGATTTAGAATATAAGTGGCGCATTAATTAATTTACAAAAAAAACTATTACTTTGGTGTCTTTAATTCGATTTACACAAAATAATTTCCATTCGACTTCTCTTTATTAGTTGTTTATGCAACTTACATTATTTATCAAATTGAAACGTTGATGAGTCCATTCCATTACTAAATTCGTATTGTCTTTGAATTCATAAGCTCAATGTAATATGTAATACCCTACTTTGATATAGGAATGGCGCATAGCACCACAAACCACAACATTGAGCAGTGAAGCCGCTTGATATCTGCCGTTCAGAGGCCACCTTCGGGGAGTTAAGGGAATAGAGACCAGACCCTAAAGGCGGAGACACACCTGAGCATTCGCCCCGAATGAGCATGCGTTTCCGTTCGGCTCGTCCTCTCCATATCTAAGCGATTCGGGGCGAACGCTTGCTCATTCGGGGGCGAACGCATGCTCATTCGGGGGCGAATGCATGCTCATTCGGGGCGAATGCTCAAGCGTGTCACCACCTTTAGATAATAATAATATAATTCTCCCATGAAAAATTGTATAATGGAATATCCTATAACATAAATATAAAGGTGTAAACAAATAATATGTACTTATTCTCAAATAATTTAACTCAAAGAGAATAATTAATTAGTTTATTTGTCATTTTCAGTTTAATAACGCGATTGAAGCCAGTCTTCTTTAAACTTTCGCTTTATTGTCTTTAAAAGGCCATCATCAGTTCCGTTGTGGACTTAACTATAAAGTTAAGTTAATCAATAAATAAGGAGAAGGTGAGTTGAGAAAGGCCGAAATAGCTTTGATATTATAAACAAGCATTATTTTAAGAGGGGACACAGTTTCTTTTAATCCCTTATTTTACAAATGTTAGTCCAGGAGATAGCGTGAAAAAAGAATGACATCAAGCTAGAATTTTTTATATAAGTTAATCTTTTGGTGGCATTTTCTTAAATATTTTTACAGGTGGTCGGCTAAGTTTGTCTGCGGGACATGCGGGGCAATAGACATTTTAATAAAACAAATCGGTGGAGAATGTCCCGCCCATTTTGGTGGACAATATGATTCTCATGACCCTAAGTACAGAATTAGTTAGTAGACCAAAATTCAAGTTAATGGTAGTTTGTCACATAATAGGTGTTAGTCAAATATTACTCGAAATCAAAGTGGTCACTATTAAGTGACAAACTTCCATCAACTTGATTTTTGGTATACTAACTAATTTTTTTCTCAGGATTATGAAACTAATATTGCCAACCGAAATGGGCGGGATACGGCCAGTCTCCACCGGTTTGTTTTCTTCAAATGCCTATAGCGAAGCTATATGTCCCGAAGACAAACTTAGCCGACCACATATTCTTAAAAGACACCAAAAGATCAACTTATGCACAAAATTCTAGCTTGATGTTAGTCACACTAGTCACACACTTTTTTGCACGCTATCTCCTGGACTATATAGCATTCCTTTTTTTCTTCTATTCTTTTGGGTTTTAGTCCCGATCAACTGCCAGGGTTATTACAGGTCGGGGGTTATCCGGCCACTTAACTCATCTAATCGATGAGATCATCAGTGTGAAACATGTCTTTCCCCGCGGGGATTCGAACTCACAGCCAGGGTTTAGACCTTGGTTTCAGAGTGGAGTGCGCTAACCCCTCGGCTACACCGGCCCCCTTATTTTCAGACTCGGCATTCCTTTTTATTTTCAAAAGTGCACATTGCATTACTGGACAGGTACTCTGACTCTGTACTCCTGTACCCAGACCCATTAACCAATCTAACAGTAAGGACTTGGTGAGTTGAAGGTGTCACACCTCTCCGAATTGAAACCCGGATGCGTCGATGTTCGGACCTTGATACAAAAGCGGCCACTGTACATGACCTCACCGATCTTTTATATGCTACAAATTAAGCGACCGTAGACTTCTCTCGATGATTTAAAGAATGTGTGGCTATTCTACTTGATTTTTGAGACACAAAAATTAATGTTATTAATAATATTGAAATAAATTCATATAGGTTACCGATCCGCTATAAATGCGTAAGGATCCTCTTTATTAAATAAAAGGTTGGTAAAGCTAAAACTCATTAGTAAAAAAATAAAAATTAATCTTAAATTAAACAAATTTATCTTTTAGTCATTTGTAACCTTCATTATTCTTACATCTAAAGTTACTCATAAAAAATTGTCTTTTTCTGAATCAGGAATTACTTGGGTTCAGGTTATATTTTATAATGAAAGGTATTCAATTAAGGCATGCAATAGGTATACAATAGTTATAAAATTATTCTAATTTTAATAATATCATAAACAATGGATGAGATATTATTAAGTTAAAAATTGATTTTAGTGTTAAAGAGGTTGGTTCAAAATATATAAGTGAATAGGGAAATATCAACAAGTCGTCAACTGATCTTAAAATTTGATCTGCTTTTAAAATATCTTATTATAACAGTTCAAGACAACCTATATAGCAGGTGACTTTACTGACTGCTTCTTAAAATGCTGCCTATAACAACCAATTTTATATTTCCTTAACCGTAGATTATGAGTGTAGGTGTATTAAAGGTTACATGTACAGAATACGAAAATGTCTTCAAAGACCAAAAAGTTTGAGATGATGATCTTGAGAGATTGGTTATTAGCGGTGGTGGTTGGGATGAAGAGGGGTCAATCTAGAACTGGAAGAAGAGGAAGTAGAGATGCTTAGCATTCCATAATCCCTGCGTGTTCCAGAGCTTGAGGTTTCCATCCTATAGCGAGTGGCGTACCGATTAACCTCCTCTACTTGCGAGAAGGCGATGAGGTTTAGCCTGTGAGAACTAGCCTGAGGCGTCGTCTCTTGGACATCCCTCAGGGCACACTACCTTCTCCGCTCCTTTTATTTTTATTTGTTACTCCTACTCCTTCTTAATTTCCAAATTCCTACCACTTAATAACCTACTATAGAAAACAAATCGGGTTCCATCCTTTATATCTCACGAGCACAAAGAAAAAAAGGTTATTAAATTATATGGGTCAAACTAAAAAAATATAAAGTCGAAGTTCGATTACCAAATCAACATTCCACCCTCGAACTTAAAATCCATCTAGCTTCATTTGCATAATATCCCATAGAGATCATTTTCTCAAAGTCTCCAGATCCTTAATAACTATCCTGCGTGCGACCCAAGAACTAATTGATCCTCAAACTCACATTCTGGCAGGACGATTTTTTTTAAAAAAGGACGGAATTATAACATCCGGTGGTAATAATAATAATAATAATAATGATAGCATAGTCCAGACGATCCTAATAGCTTACTGAGTTTGATCTATTGTTTTTAATCAACTCAGTGACTTCAGCAAAGATACAATATTTTTTACTTAAATTAGCTATATATTTTATAAATAAAAATATATGTAAGATTAATTTAATAATCTCGTACGGTATATGCAATCTCTAATTAGCAAAATGTTGTATATTTTAAAGACTAAGCGATATTTAGTTATATTTTTTTTTAAGTATAAAAAAAAGTAATTGCTTATAATTTAGTAGGGTTAAGAAAATTGTTTTTTTTTTTTTTTTTTTTTTTTTTTTATAAATACGATCTAACAAATTAATGAAGAAATAGTTTTGATTGACAAGCAAATAGTGAAGAAAGTATTTTGTCTTCCACCTATGGTTATCTATTTTCGTGAAAGTAATATTCTAAAAAAAATGTTCTTAACCAACAAAAAAAAGAGAACAATAAGTGGGAGGAAAGAACCTTTTAATTTGTATACATATTTAGGGGCTATAGGCAAAAACGAGGACCCTAATATATTCTTACGCTTGTCTGTCTGTCTGTACGCATCTGATCCCCGAAAGTACCTAGCACAAAAATTTAAAACTCTGCAGTTACGTTAATTGTAATAATCCAAAACCAGGAAACTTATAGTGAAGCCCCAAAAATTCTTCCCTCAAAAAAACAAGGGGTCGAAGTTAAAGAGTTAAATGTTTTTACGGAAATGCTTCATGTGGGGTGTTAAATAAAAGAGGACACTCAAGAGGGGGGCCTTGAGTACAAATATATATTTGGTTTTGTTTTGTATGAATTTATCTTTGCGCCATGTGTCCATGAATTTACGTTTTTAGTGCCTCCCCTCTTTATTTTATTTTTTTTAACAAATCAACGATTTTTTTTTATACATAGTTATTCTTTGTCTAAAAACAGAAAACGGGCTTTAAGGAATTTTTTGAGACCAAATTATTTATTGTTTTTGTTTGTCAATTAAACTGTTTTTACCTGCAAGGAATGAGGAGTAGTAAATTTTTAGTAAGGGAATTAGTAGCCCAGTTAATAAAGGTTTTTACCTGCAACTAATTAGGGGAAATCTGGATTTTTTCCTGATGATAGACCATGATATGTGGTACATTCTCTCAAAAGTCCCCACTTCTCCCGCTTGTGCTTCCCCCCCTACCCCATCTTAAAGTTAAAATTTACTTATTTTTCACTTTTTACGCAAAACTGTTTATTTTTTTAGAGAAGTGATATTAACAAAAATATTTCCCACATAATTCTGCACAAAAAAGGTCCTATGCATGTCGAAGTGAGATACCGTTTTCGAGATATTATTGATTAAAAATCCAATTTTTTATTTTTGCGAATCAAAATATGTTAAAAACAACACTTCTGATTTTAATGAAATTTGGATTGTAGGCCATACTTAGCCTATTGTTGATCCTATATAAATTTCAACCTTCTGTGCCTATTATTTTATCTTGCACATGCGCACAAACATACATTTATTTCGACCTTTTTCTTCAAAAGTACTTAACTGATTAATATGAAATTTGGATGGTTTGTCGCAAGTATCCCGCAGATGGCCCTAACTTACAGACAGAAAGGGAACCAATATAGAAAATGTAAAGAGCACAGACGGTTGAAATTAAGTTGGGGCTATCTGCAGGCTACTTGCGACAAACCATCCAAATTTCATATTAATCAGTTAAGTACTTTTGAAGATAAAGGTCTAAATAAATGTATGTTTGTGTGCATGTGCAAGATAAAATAATGGGCGCAGAAGGTTTAAATTTATATGGGATCAACAATAGGCTAAGTATGACCTACCATCCAAATTTTATTAAAATCAGAAGTGTTGTTTTTAACACATCTTGGTTCGAAAAAATGAAAAATTGAAATTTTTATCAACAATATCTCGAAAACGGTATGTCTCACTTCAAACATGCATAGGACCTTTTTTGTGCAGAATTATGTGAGAAATATTTTTGTTAACACTTCTCTTCAAAAAATAAACAGTTTTGCGTAAAAAGTGAAAAATAAGTAACTTTTGAACTTTAAGAGGGGGTAGGGGGGGGGGAAGCACAAGGGGGAGAAGTGGGGACTTTTGAGAGAATGTACCTCTTATCATGGTCTATCATTAGGAAAAAATCCAGATTTCCCCTAATTAGTTGCGGGTACAGCCTGTTTTTGGCCTTTATTGACTGGGCTATAGATATTTTTATATCAGATAATAGTTTTAAAATTGCTAATTATTAAATTATTGTTTTGCTTGCCAGCTTACCAAAGATACCGGAAACTATGTGATCGTTCTGAAGAAAGAAACATTTTTAGGTCTCCGGTTTAAAAAATGACAGAACTCCGTTTCAGACATTACAGGGGACATCCTTGTTTCCGTGTCTGTCTGTCGCTCAATTTTTGCGAACCAACATAGCTTAAAAACTCCTCGTCCGATTTTATTGAAATTTGGATGGTAGGTCATCATTAGCCCATTGTTGGTCCTATATAAGTTTCAGCCTTATGCACCCATTTGTTTCTCTTCCATATGCGTACAAACATACATTTATTTACACCTATATCTTCAAAATGACATCTTATTTTTATGAAAGTTTGAAGGGTCGTCGAAAGTAGCCCGAAGATAGCCTCAGATTAATTTTAACCGTCTATGCTCCTCTAAATTTCGCTAAATTGATACTTTAATACATGAAAAACGGGGGGGAAATTAAATAAATTGGATAATAATAGGTTTTAAAAGCATAAAAGTCATAAAATTTTACGAAATACGACGCGACGCGAGGAAGCACCACACAAATTAACAGAGTAATTTATTAGATAATCAAATTTTTTTGCATTCACTTGTATGTAATTAAGATAAATAATTGAGATGGCATGAAAATTTGATTTTGAGATTTTGGTGAATTTGCACGTTTTAAGGCCCTCAAGTCCAAAAATGTATTTTTCTTTTAAATGATTGCCTGACTGTAGTGTATATAAACGTTTGGAGCCTAAATCCTGAGCCACGGTGTCAATTAAGTTGGGCATACATGTTTAGAAAAAGTACACCCTGAAGCGAAATCAATCAATTCATTTTAGCTCTAAATTTGATGGGGCTTACCCCCCCCCCCCCCAAAAAAAAAGACGAAGTTAACCATATAAGTAGTTTGTTTTCGAGAGATTGATGAAAATATAATATGAAAATCCACATCTAAGTGTCAGACATCATTGAATTTAATCTCTCTGTGTGTATATGAGAAAGGTTTGTTCGAGTATGTTAAACTGTTTTTGTTTTGTAAATAAAAAAATAAAAAAAATACTAAAGGTTTTATTCTATTTTTCCTCCTTCCCATTGATCTATATATTTTTATAGTCTATATACTTAGAATTAAGTATATACACTAAATTCACTTTACAAAGGTAATTACTGTGCAAAAGGGGTTGAAGATTAACAAGGTTGTGAAACAAATAGTTAAATCTGTATGTGCAATTTACATAAACGATTATCAGTTAAGTTCTAAAAACGGAGGCTTGGAACACGGATCTCTTATACCGGTCCATTCTATTCCGACCATTAGACATAGTGTTAGGTAAGACTGATCAGGTCGTCGAGGAGGTAAGGTGTGTGAATAATACACTGAGTTGTGTCTTATACAGGCAGTCGAGCAGTGGGAATCGTGGTCTAAAAGTCGGAGAGATGTTTGAACCTGAGTTCTCAGAATTAGCTCTCTCTTGGCGGCTATCTCACACAGTCGAGTTATGGATCCGCTTTTATAAGCAGCTTCTACCGTTCTCACAAGGACTTAAGCGTTTGTCTAAGTGAAATCTTTTAAAGCGTTTAAACATCTCCAGGTCAAGTTAATAATAAAAAAATAAATCTAAAAATAAATTTATCAATATCCGTAATGTGAAGATATACAAAATATGTGTAGTTGGTAATTTAATGGACAAAGTATATAAGACATAATTTGTGTGTGCAATTATACTTGTTCACAATTATTCAAATACACTCCACTTCAAAGAATGTATTCGGTTTTTGTCTCTTACTAAAATCACGAACATGTCTAATTTATTACCGAATACATAAATACTAACAGAAAGTCCTTTATGTAATAAAATGTAATATTTACCTAATGAAATTATGAAGAGGATAAAACAGCAATAGATTTCTCTGCATCAGTTCTGAATTATAAAAAATATAATGTTTTTTATTCAAGTTTAAAACAATTATTTAGAGGTAAATTAGAGCTTTAAATAGGTGCTAGCGTCAAGGCTTTTAAAGAGTCCATAGAGATATACCTACCCTTTTTGTCGCTCCTTACGGATAACAACTTAGATATATAGCTACGGTTACCCTGCTCTTTATATGAATTCATTTATCGGGAAATGTCAAATTAGACACAATCTTCAAGAGAAGATCCTTATTGATTAGTTAAATAAATACATTTAATACATAACTAGCCGGTCTCGTCTGGCTTACAGTCAGCCTGGAGACCTCCAGCTACTAGGTTCATATATACCAGATAATTGTATAAATCTGGTACTTGTAAAGGACGTTGAACTTTTCTTCAAGAAGGATATTTTTATTGGAGCTGGCAATTGTGCAGTACTACCAGGTTTTAATTTTATGCTCACGCTTAAAATTACTTGTTTCATAATCTACATAATTACTTTTCCTTAGCTAAAAGGAAAAGTATAGCATCTATAATTTTCACCCAAAAATTCTTAATCATAGAGATTTGAAGTCCCCTGAGTCCAAAAAAAGTGGTTTTTAAAAGACCATTAACAGAGAGATTTGAGCTCTCTTGAGTCCAAAAAAGTGGTTTTTAAAAAATGTCTGTCTGTCGTTAAAATACTACTGGTTTGATTTTGACGAAAGTTGGCATAAATACGAATCGACATCGGCATATATACGAAATCGAGAAATTAATTTTAGCTCTAAATTTGGGAGCACTCACCACCCAAAAAAACTGAAAAACGTTTAAAAAAAATAATTATAAAATGTAACCCATTAAAAAATAAATTTAACATACAACCTGTTTTCCCGGGAAAAATCTAGTTCCTGAGAAAATAGGTTTATACGCGGACGGTGACAGGCCGGGTTCGATTCCCCACCGAGGAGAATTAGGGATTTGTATGAAAAATTATGTTAAAATTTTCAATAATAATAATCAAATATACCTACGAAAACTCGACAACTATAATAAATGAAAAAATACGTGTGGTGTCGCGGGACACCCGGGAGGAACGAAGTTCCTTACATTTTTCATTAAATATAAATTATAAAATCACGCACTGCTAAGTACATATACATTGCTAACTACTTATATATGGCGGAGTTAGAAAAGAGACAAAATTAAAAGTAACGAACTGTTTGTACCTAGCAAAGTTAAGGCAAAATTAAAAGAATATTATTATTTGTATCATTAAAGCAAGCATATCTTACTATAAATATAAATTGAATATAAGAAAAAAGTTTATATAGTTAAAGAGTATGTTTGTTAAAGGAGTTTGGATTGAAATAGGACTGTTTTCTACCTAGCCGGCCTATAGAAGTTGAATTTTGCCTACTAAAGTTGAATTTTAACATTTTAACCCCCCCCCCCCCCCCAAAAAAAAGGTGGGTATTTTGAGACTGAGGTAGTTTTAGGGACTGCATATGAACGTGTATAGAGGTAAAGGAGAGCGACGTCACAATTTTATTTAAAATCATTCAAAACAACGGGCTGTAGGATCCATCTTGATTATCAAAGAAATTTCAGGTCAATGCAACTGAACAACAGGGTAAATGGGGGTAAACAGGGGTTGTTTGAGGTTGGCTCCATCATCTGCATAAAATGGTCAAGTGTGTGCAAGTCAGCACTCAGCGAGGATCCGTAGTCCGTAGGCAACACAGTATTGTTTAAGTAGTACCTATTGATGGTGCTTTTATTACGCATTAGTAGTAGTTCAACTGGCTATACAGTCATCCCAACATACAACTGCATAGCGCGCGTTCCGCACCTACAGCGCGATATTTTTAAAATGCTAAAAAGCCTTCTTTGAACTGTACTATGTGTCTGGTATTCTCAAAACACATAAACAAACTTCTGATAATCCGGACGATAAACATATAAATACATTGAAAAGAGCATAATGATAAAAAAAACGTATTTTGTCAATATTAAAAAAAAAAAAAAAAAAAAAAAAATCGAAATTTCCAAAAAATTGCTTCTTTACTTTTGGTCGAAGAATATTCAGGAATTTTTTGCACGGTACAGAAGCGAGATAGGGGGGGGGGGGCAATTTTCACACCAACTTCAAACTCTCCTAAGCTCGCCGTATCAAAGCTTATAACCAAAAAAATGATATATTTTTGTTATCACATACCCTTTCATATGACACCCCACACGGTCTCAAAAAAAAAAAAAAAAAATGTTTAACCCTTAAGTTTTTTTTACCCTTATTTTTTTGATTTTTTTTTTAAGTCGCTATATTTTTAAAATGTGTTGGTAGGTACTATACACATATATGTCAAATTTCGAAGTGATCGGAAAAAAGTGTAGCTGTGAGAGCAGGCGACAGACAGACGGACGGACAGATGCAGCAAAAATATAAGGGTTTCTTGTTTTGCCTACGGACTCTAAAAAGGTTCCACATGAGATGTAAAAAAAAATTTTTTAAATGCTTTCTTAAACTCTGAACTCTTAGACCCATTTGTGGTCCATACTAATTGTGACATGAAAAAGGGATACAAATTTACATATAAAATAATTAACAGGCTTAGGGAGAAGTTAAAGATAAAGATTTAAAAAGTCAAATCTACTACCAACTTCAACTCCCGCTTAAGGGAGGATAGAAAAAATGGAGTTACCAGCTACCATAATATTTTTTGCCCATGTTTTTTCATAGCTCGCATTACATGAACTCGAAAATTAGACACAACTTTATTATTCCATTCTGGATTGACCTTTGACAATTATTGCTCAAAGTAAACATTATTTGTGTGACTAATCCTTGACATACATTAAACATCCACGTACTTTCCCATCATTCTATAAACGACTAAGTGATGAACATGCCATACATGGCCAAAATCAAAATGTAGTTTTTTGATTTAGCATAAGCTACTCATAAAAAGAGTAAGAAAAAAATATCAGGGAGGATTCTGATATCTCTATCACGCATAAGGATAAAATATGTCTATTTCTTTTTAAAAATTAGTAGAACGACCTTCAGAAGTCCTTATTTCTTAAGGTCCTTAGAGTCTTCAGGTATCCTGAATTCCAAGGACCTCTTGTAACCCAAAAAACCTATTTTTTTTACCTATATAAGATTGAGCCAATCAGAAGGTGGTATAAACTTTTTTATTATTCTTTTGACCAATGAAAAATCGTTATTTTGTTTCTAATCATCTTGTAATCCTTGAGGCTTGTTGATTTTGAAGCCATCCTTATTAAAATACAAAGCTAATACTTAAATGTAAGTATACATATATTTTTCCCCGTAAGCAAGTAATTTATGGTTGATTTCTTGAGAATGGACGAGGTTATAGCTTAGAACAAGCTTAATAGCTGAATAATTTATGGACAAAATGAAGAAAAACAATATGTGCTACCATTTTGTAAACCGCAAAAGCATATTTTTAAAAAGAGCGTCAACACTATGCTTTTATGTTAAATAAAAACGATGAAATGGCGGAATATGTATGTCTTTATTTTGCTAACCGCACAAACTTGTTTTCTAATTCAGGTATATATTTTCTAGTCAGGTATATAATGTTAAGTTAAAAACGTAATGGAAATGTATTCGTAGGATATAATATTGTATAAACAATCATAGATGAATACACCTATACATAGAAGTGATAAAACTTTATAAAATATAGAAGAACAATGAAGTTTATATTTATAGACTCTTTGAGTTTGTATACATTTGTGATTATCATACAAAATGCAATGTGTATTCTACCTATCATTTACATAATCGAGTAATGTCCTGACGGCACCTCGAAATGATTTGTTATTGCCAGCTAAGGTAACCACATTTATTCCAATAAAAATAAATGTTTGTTTTGATTAAATTAATTTACTTAATTTTACTTTTTTCTAAATATATGATTAAGCCCTTTGCGCCATGGGCCTAAGGGCTCGTTACATTACAACACGAAAAGAACTAACAATAAAATACTAACTACCTAAACGTACTAACTAACTTCTGTATAACCAATAATATTGTAGTTCAATGATTTCCAGTGGTGATCGCGTTTCAATGGGTACCGATATTTCTCACCTAAAGTTGGGGGTATCTTCGAAGACAAAATTATTTCTAAGAAAGTAAGAACGTCAATAGACTTTCAGTAAATCCATAAAGTGCTTACCACTTTATGACCTAAAACTTATTAGCCTATACGAAATAATATAAGTACAATAAATAGCAATGCTCGCATTATTAACATTACATCAACTACGTTACGACACAATAGTATTAAGATCAAACAGAGGATCCTCTTAGTGTTTACCTCTTTGGGAAGTAATCACCGTTATTTAGTTACATTCACACATAAAAGAACCTCACAAAAGAGAATAGATTAAAATACTTAACTAGACCTAGTAATAACTTCCATCCCGCAAAGAACCACGTGATCACATGTTAATAAATTATATTACCTTTGCTTACATGAAGTAGACAAAAGCAATATCGAATGTGTTGTCGCTATTGTATGTTTAATTAAAAACGTAGATACAAAATTATTCACCTATATGACATTCTTACAACACATTTTTCTCATTCTCAGGAAAAAGGGAAAGTAAAATGACCTCCAACGGAATTTAAATATAATCATCAAATAGCTACAACAAACCAGTTGTAAGCTAAGAAAACTGCATTCACCGGACACCGGTCAATCCGGGTTAAATATTCGCACCCACTGTCTCGACTAATGTGTCCTAAGCATTCCACCGCATCAGGAAGATTCATTAAGATTATATATATATATATATATATATATATATATATATATATATATATATATATATATATATATATATATATATATATATATACATATACATATATATGTACACACTCACACAAGTATATACAAAATGTGTACACGTGTATTTGTAGGCGCGCTAAAAGGTGATTCATCGGACCTGACATCCAGAGTGAAACTTGATTGATTCAGCTGTGGTGAGTTTTTTTGTGTGAAATAGTTGTATTAAGTATAGGTCCCAGGATGGTTCGATAGATGAGTCGGTAGCTAAGTGGAAGACTGGTCCAGGGGAGTGGACATAATCTAAAGACTGGCCGAAGGACATAAAATGACAGGATGGAAGCGATGACGTGTCTTGAGGAGGGAATTCCCTGGTGTTTCGTACTGTCAGTCTGAAGAAGAGAAAGTGCTACGGCCCAGTAGACGCAGGATAGACTAAGCTAAACACAAAAAGTATAACAGTTTACAGGATTTGTTAATGTTATCCTTGGCACCTTACACCTAACTGCATTGATTAGTCTTCTCACGATTTCAGACACTTTTACATTTTCAAAATAAATCCTGTTTACACAAAAACAGTTAGTTTTAACTTAAATTTGTACTTCCTTTTCAAAAGATGTTATAATAACGAAGCCAATTTTGAAATTGTAACAATCCGTTTTTTTTTTATGATGCATACAATGATGATAATTTTCATAAATGAATTTTTAGGAGTAGAAGAAGTGATATAAATATAGTTTTATTATTCGGAAATAAACAAATTAAATATCCTGCGTATCAGTGTGGCACATCTTCATCACGTTCTATTATTGCACAAATGTAAAATGGGGATTGAAAGTAAGGTTTTGGACCTGCTTCGATTCCTGGTAGTGTCAGACATATTTTTATTCATTAGTATTGAGCGCAGACGGAAGCAATTAATATGGGGCCATCTCTGGACTACTTTCGACAATCCATCCAAATATCTTCAAAATCGGATGATTATTTTTGAAGAAATAGGTGTTAATAAAACAAATGTTCGTGCGCATATGGAGTAGAAAGCTATGAGAGCCGAAAGTTAAACTTAATATGGAAATAGCAGTGGAATAATTATTTCCGCTATCCAAATATCATTAAAATCTGATATGAAATGTTTAAGATATGGTGGGTCGACGAAAGACTGACAGTCAGGGACGAGATCAAAAATTCTCCTAATATGATGGATGGATAATAATATATGGAATGGGTATTTCTATCCAAAGAATTGTCGAATTCGGAGACATGCCATAATTTCGTTCTTCAGAATAATCACAATGCTTCTCGTTACCTTCGACCAGTCGTATTTCCGAGATACCTTCTAAATATCTCTATAAGTAGGAAAAGAAGTAGGTTTTATTGACCGAGCGGAGGTCTATGTTTCAACTTTTTTCTTCAGACAAGACCGTTTGGTATTTCGTCTGTAAATGTTTGTTTCGTAGTTACGACCAAACACAGTTGGATTTTCTTAAATATGGTATGGATCTCCTTTGAAGTTACAAATCATACCATATGAATTATGTTTTTGAATTTAATTTCTTAATTAAAAAAAGTTTTTTTTTTTCTTGAAATATTCTTGATGTCATTAACATCGATGTATAATGTTTATTTATTTAAAAAAAAATTAAAACTACCATAAACATAAATTCTTCCCAGCGGGGAATCGAATCGGCCTCTCACCGCCCGCGTTTAAGCTAATTTCTCAGGGACTAGATTTTACTGGGAAAACTACTTACATGGTTAGAATTGTATTTAAATATTCTGCATTTTAGAATTTTTTAATCAAAATCTTCAGGGGATTTTTGATGGTAGCGCACCCAAATTTAGAGCTAAAATTCATTTCTCGATTCCACCTCAGGGTATGATTATTCTCAACCTTAATGCCAGATTTGATCAAAATCGGCCCAGTAGTTTAAGCTCCACGAGTCAGCAGAGACTACAGACGACAAACCTTTTTTAAAAACCAAGTTTTTGAACTCTGGGGTCCTCAAGACGATGAGTCAATCCATCAAATCGAATTTTTTTCGCCATTATAATACTATATCTTTATATATGCTTATATAATATAAAAGGAAAACCATAAAATATAATTTAAATTTAACAAAAAATTCCAACAACCTTAATGCCAGAATTTATCAAAATCGGTCCAGTAGTTTAAGCTCCACGCGTCAACACAGACTACAGATGACAGACAGACATTTTTTAAAAACCACTTTTATGAACTCAGAGAACCTCAAAACGTGTAAATCCATCAGAATCTCAAATTAAAGTTTAATTTTCAATTCAAGATTTTTTATGGTGCTTTGCAACATAAACAATTATATATATTTAAATTTAAATATCTTTAAATTATATATTTATTGTTTACACAATTTCATATAATATTATATTTTAGAGTCCCTAAATATATATTTCAAACTAATGATTTCAATTAGTGAGTCAATCGGTTGTTAAGGAGATGTGTTTTGTAACGAATGCAATATATTAAGAAAACATGTTTTTCATTTTAAAAAATCCAATTACAAAAGTCATAAATTTCAATAAGCATTATACAAGAAGGCTAAAAATAAAAATAATAACACATAGTTTTTTATATTTATTTAAATAATTGATAAATAATTATTGAAAGTTTGTGCCAGGATTACATGTGCAAAGGATTGTATTTGGGGAATTCTGGTGAGAAAATGACCTTAATAGCAAATAACCTTGGCCTACGTATATTTATACTTTTAATAAATACTGACGCAGGTATAGTAGTTGGACTGGAGTGACATAACCGTAAACTACCTCGCAGACTCTACACTGTAATCCAGGATCCTAACATCTCTTCGTATTATAAAATGATTAAACGGGGAATTTGAATTGTAACCAGAAGAATACAGAAATGAATTGGAAACTATATGCTTGCTTCATTCTATTTCGGACTAATCTTTGTATTACTAAAGAAGTTTCGGTGAATATAATATCGACAATTAAAAACTTTACACCATCTTAGAGCAAACAAAGTGATGATACATTCATGTTTATTATGAGTTTTATACTTAAATGAATGAATGTTTTTTTGTTCCTACTTTTAACATTTTCATATAAAGAGAAAGTATTGAAATGGCGCAAAATTTCGATGTTGATGGATTTACACGTTTTGACGTCCCCTGATTCCAAAAAAGTGGTTTTAAAAAAAATATCTGTCTGTCGTCTGTGCAGACGCGTGGAGCCTAAACAAACTACAGGGCCGATTTTAACGAAATTTGGCATACCTACATGTTTTGAAAAATCATACCCCCGAGGCGAAATCGAGAAATTAATATTAGCTACAAATTTGGGGGCGCTAACCCCTAAAAACACTGAAAAAACGTTTAAAAAATTATTTCTCGAAATCTGTTCCGAGGATTTTGATAAAAAAAAAAAATTATAATGTAGTCCATTTGTCAAGTACGAATCAAACGATACAAGCCGTTTTCCAGGGAAAAATCTAGTTCCTGAGAAAATAGCTTTAAACACGGACGGAGAGAGGCCAGGTTCGACAGGCGGGTTCGATTCCCCGCCGAGGAGAAGTTATTTTTATGATACATTTTGATAAAATGTTCAATAATAATTTAATGTACCAACGAAATTTTTAAATGAAAAATACTGAGCTAAGTAATCATGAACTCGTATTTGAGAAAGTTTGTCTCAGTTGTCTCGGACCGATTTTAAACTAAATACGATTTTAAACTAAAACTAAATACTCTAAATAACAGTCATTTCAAGATTGTTTTAGACATGAATTATACTAAACATAAGTGGATCTACAAACAAGGTGACAATTTTGAGACTCGTTTTTAAATTTGGCAGGTTTGAGAAATTAAATAAATAAAAGCTTAATCAATCTAATGTTTACAAGTCACTTGCTTGTTTGCATGAACTATATTTTTCCGGGAAAACGACTTATCTAGTAAGATTTATGTTTATGAACTTAATTTTATATTTTTTTAAATCAAAATCGTCTAAATCTATATTTTTTCAGTTTTTTTGGGTGAAAATTTAGAACTAAATAATTATTTTATATATCATTCAAAATTTCAAAATAGAATATTTGAACCATTAAAATACTTTCTCTCTTATATACCGCGTATTTGAGAAAGTAAAAAATTAGTTTAGTTATCTTCAAAATATTGTTATGAAATAAGATAAACAAAAGGAAAGTATCTTTAATACGAACTAAATACGCTATAGTTCTTAGGTAAAACTAATAATTAGATAAAAGGCTGTGCCATTTGCGGTTAGTTACCGCTTACAGCCTTGATCAACAAACTGCGTCAGCTATGTAAAATAGTATGCTTTATTCAGGTAAATAAGAATAATGGTTTTTAACAATACAAAGGCAATTCGATATAATAATTTTTTAATTATTTTTTCTAGGGGCCCGAAGGGGGCCAAAATAATATGTCAGTTAAAAAACAGAATAGAATTTTGTGTAATACGTTATTTTGGATGTGATATGAAGTGATTAGGATGGAAACTATCTGAAGGGAATTCAGAGCAATGTTACAAATTTACTAATTAGATTTTACATCCTGTCCACTTAAAACCATAGTAGTCTTTATTTAAAGGTTATATACATTTTTTGATGTGACATATAATGTACTTTACTATTCAAACGCATGTGGTTAGGGAGTTGCCTTCGCGGACTCCTCTGTTAAGCCGTTAAGCGAAGTGACTGGAAGGAATCGTGAACTGTCAACTTCATTAAAATTCGGACAAACTATTTTTTTATCGTATTATGTACTATATTATGGCCTGTATTTGCCTATGATTTCCTCAAAGATCCAAGCGTCACGTCCCCGAAATTTGTAAAAACTAAAACAATAGATTCTGTTTACACATCCTACCCAATTAAAACTATAATAGTCTTAAAAAATCACAGGGAAGTACTTGCATGCAAGTACTTTTTAAGGGTTTGTTAAATTATTATAATGTAAGCTATTATGAAAAAAAAAAATTATTTCCCTATATATCACAAAAATCGGGTACAGGGTTCATCGGAAATTTTCCTCACTGTCATACAGACAGGTACATTCGTGCCAAATTTCAACTCAATCGGACCACTTTACGATTTTTTAAAATTTTTAAAATTTGGCTGACTCAGTAAACTGGGTGCAGAATGGCGGAAATTGTTGATTTTCCGGGCTACGATGATAACACACATACAGACGTCATGCTGAAACCCACTCAGGAGGTCTTAAAAATACCCAAAACGGATAATTTAGTTGAAATCTCGAAAAAAATTGAGAAATTGTAAGGGTGATGAAAAGTAAAAAATATAAATAAATTTAGGCCGAAGGCCCAAAATATAGAAGGGTCCCTGAATTGATCCCCGGGAGGTTTTTTTTTTTTATCGATAATGACAAGGTATATACAATTTTTCAGGAAATTTTTATCGCCCAATAATAAGGTATTTGCATGAATTATTTCAAAATTTAAGGATTAGCCGTTATAAGGTAGTAGGGGAGGGGGATTTTTGTTATATTTTAACTTATAAAAACAATTAAAGAATGCAACATTTAAAAAAAAACATGTACATACATAACCTACACATAAGCATTCATTTCCCCACTCAACATTTTAAAACAATAAAAATATTTGAGTTCACCCATTTTTGCACTTAGCGCATATTAAATTTTTAACCTCTTTATATTTTTCCTATGTGTGGTCAAAATGTTGCGCCAGTTTTATAAATTTCCACTTTTTATTTTAAACGGTTTGGGAGTTATAAACGAAAGAGCGACTGACAGACAGACAAATCTCCCTCGGCTGGATGGATGATCTACGATACCCTATAAAGGCATCCAAGGTACGTCCATAGAAAAATCACGAGAAATGCAAATATCAACAAAAAAACATTAGAGTTCCCAAAAAATGTATGAGGAATTTTTCAATTTTCAAGCATTATTAAACGACTATGCCAAATATCAAAATTTTCCAATATACTTCCGAAATATTTCCTTTGTTGCCTTTGGTGGGCCGCTACCTTTAGGGTGGCATTGGGTGTTGTTTGACAGTTCTGGATAATGAAATCGCTTAGATGAGTACATTTTGTAACAGCTAACACAACTGAAAACTTTTGTTTCATGGAAAATTTTCATTTTCAGGTCGGTCATAAAATTATCGTAATAACGATCAGTCCGAGACAACTCAGGCAAACTTTCTAATATACGAATTCATAATTACTTACCCCAGTGTTTTCCATTTATTAGTTTTTGTATGTGCATTTAATTATTATTGAACATTTTATCAAAATGAATCATAAATTTAACTTCTCCTCGGCGGGGACTCGAACCCGGCCACTCTCCATCCGCGTTTAAAGCTACATTCTCAGGAACTAGATTTTTCCCAGGAAAAGGGCATATTATCGTTTTATTCGTGTTTGAATAGAGTACATTATAGCATTTTTTAATCAAAATCGTCGGAACCGTTTTCAAGCAATATTTTTTTTATGTTTTTCAGAGTTATTGGAGACTAGGGCCCCCCAATTTGGAACTAAAATTAATTTCTCGATTTCACCTCGAGGTATGATATTTCTGTACATATATGCCACATTTTGTTAAAATCGGACCATTAGTTTAGGCTCCAGGCGTCTGCACAGACAGACATTTTTTAAAAATCACTTTTTTGGACTCAGGAGACTTCACAACGTGCAAATCTATCAAACTCAAATTTTCGCGCCATCGCAATATTTTCTCATTATACGAGAAAGTAAAAAAGCACAAGTAAAAAAAAAGTCTTCGAACAAGAAATATTTTTTCTCCGGCCTAAGCGTTAATTTCTTGGTTAGCGGTCTGAAATAGCAAATTAAAGGGCATATTTTAGAAATATCGTAAATGGACTGCTAACCAGATTTTGGAACTTTGACCTTTAATATTTCGGTGTTGTATGCATAGACTTTTGGGGACATCGTAAATACTAACATAAAAAAAACTTTGTCTCCGATTCATTTACGCAATTTTACTGAGTTGTAAGTGATAACTAAGTTTTAAATATTAAATCAATTTTTGTATAATCATATCCAAGAGTACCATCAGTGAATGGTTTCTCCATATCAGTGTTTCAGCCAAGTAAGTACATATTGATTTTAATTTATTGTTTTTTTATTACTTACATACAGGAAGTTTATTAATTTTTTTTTTTCTGTATTTAATACTAAAATTCAACAATCGTAGATAAAGTAAGGTACGCAACTCGTGCGAAAACGGCATTTTGCTTTGATCGTGTGGTTTTACTACCCTCGCTATCGTTCGGGTGCAAACTCCACACTTGCATGCAAAATGCTACTTTCCGCACTAGATGCATAATGTACTATTATTTAGATTTTTTTTTGTAAAAAATTTCATTATATTAAAAATTTCAAATAATATTAAAATATACATACATACATATTAATGTACTACGTATATATGTTAACTAATCACTCGTGACAATAATAACAGGTGGTTATTTTATTTACTTTTAACCAAACTAATTTGTTAAATGCATTATTCTACCTATTAATAATTAAAAAAATGTATTTATTTTAAAACTTAAGGCGATATTGGAAAAAGATTATTTGTTTTGATCACTAATTAAGGGTAAATAATATAGAGATCGAAGAGAAGGTTTCTGTAATAGATATTGGACCGGGGATAGGGAGCGGGTCCCAAGGTGTAGTAAAGACACTAGGGGGGCTCCGAACCAGTCATCGCCGATACCAAGAACTCGGGACCGAGTCATCCCGGGCTCCACAGCCCTGGTGGGGGTGTCAGTTCGCCGCCGACAACCTACCTGCAACCACCAAGTGAGGGTAGTCTCTCGTAGAACATCTCCCGGTACACGTGCTCTTATCGCTTCTTATCGACTTCAGTAAATGTTTTGTTTTAATAATCCAAGGTGTCTATAGCTAATTGGAATTAGATCATTTATTATCGTGTTTGTTCGTGATGAACGATTTAGAAGGACATTGAGAATTTATAGGATTTTGCCGGTTATGTTGGACATCCTGGTCAGGGGGAACGATGGGATTATGGGAGACCCCTGGGAAACATCGCTCGGGGGTTACGATTCAGGGGGATATGCTCGGATCCGACAGACTTCGTCGTCGGAAAGCGGCCAAGAATATGACAGGGTGGCTGAGCTCAACCGAAACTCTCGATTCAAACACCCGGGAAGAAGTAGAGATCAAATTCCCCCCTTGCGTCAGATCGATAAAAGATCGTACCACAATCTTCAAACGGCATCTTCAGGAAATGTACAGGGATCAACAGTTCAAGAAAGCAGTAAACAAACATTACCTCAACAACAAGCTTATCACAACCAAAGATCTCATGAATATTATCAACCTAATGAACAGTACCAACTGGAATCTGATCAAAATATCCTTTATCATCCGAGGTTGGCGCCAGACATGACTTACCAAAACGAATTTTCAAACCAGGGTTACTCTCAAAGTTCGCCGTCTCAGAATCCGTCGCGCTGCGTTCCTGACTATAACCAGTCTAATACAAGAGTTTCTGCAATACTAGATTACAACCAAATTGACCATAGTTTAACACCGGAAAATACTTATCGACAAACGGACCCTAGATTACCTCCTGAGACTACATACTGTCAAACAGATGCAAGGCTAACTCCAGAAACATCTTACCTCCAAACGGATTCACGACTGACGCCCGATGGTAGTTATCACCAATCAGATCCTAGATTAACGCCGGAATTATCGTACCTTCAAAAGGAGCCTGCTTTAACGCCAGAAACATCTTATCGTCAATCGGATCCACGACTGACACCTGATGGCAGTTACCATCAAACCGACCCATGCCTTACCCCAGACAGCGGATACCGCCAGGTAGATTCTTGTCAATCGTATTCGAACCAAAGTGACGATCTCGAAGAAGACTTACTAGATTTAGATGCATATACCATGTCTTTACTTAATCCAACAACTAACACCAAAAAAGCTGATCAACCCACTACCTCCAAAGAAACCAACAGTGAACCCTCTGAACAAATAATGGTACCATCAGGTAAATACCAATATTTTATAATAATTATTTTAATTAAATTGATGTTTGGAAGTTACTTTACATTAGTAAGAAAGCAGTATTGTTCACTATAAAAATAGATATTGTCTCCACTTCTCAGAAAATGAAATTTTCTTAGTAATATTTATTCATAGTATGATGTCTAAACAATAACTTAACAGTAAGTACAGATGTGAAGTCTCCGCCACTAATGACATTGGGTACGGCTTTCTAAGAAAAATCAAATTTACTTAGTGCTGCTAGTAACAATTCCTTAAGATAATTTAAATTTTATATTAAAGATAATGTTCAAATAACTTTTCAAACCATACTAGGCGACAGCTTAAACACTAACTTTTTTACTAAGTATGTATTGTATAAATAAACATGAACGTATCTGTTAATGTACTACATACAACAAACAAGAGCAAAAGCTAATCTTTCAAATTGCAACTATGAATCACACAAGATGTATTATACCAACGGAGTTTGTAAGAACAATATGTATATAAAAATAATCAAATTTATATTGATTATTAGCTTTAGAAATAATGATGTATTATTTATAATACTTATAAATGTATATTCAGTATATTGTTAAATTTATCTAATTAGGCAATGAAGATGATAGTATACAAAATTAGTACCTTCTAAAAAGATTTTGTTAAAACTTACTCATAGTGAATAAAACTTGAGAAGCAAAATTTATCATTTTATTATAAAACAAATAGTCCGACTAACTCGAACAAAATTTTATTATATACATGTAGTGATACTGCATTAAATCTCACAAACATATTTATGAAAATCAGTATGACAAACTAAAACGCAATTTTCTCATATAACTTAGTAAGGTTAAATTTAAAACCAATAATATCTAATTTAATAAATTTTGCTTCCGAGCTTACCGAAGGTAACGGAAGCTATTAAATCGTTCTGAACAGCAAAAATATATTGAGTCTCCGATTTCAAAAATTCCAAAACAGAAATCCGTTTTAGACATCAGGAATAATTTTTGATTCCGTGTCTCTCTGTCGGTCTGTCACTCAATTTTTGCGAATCAACTTAATATAAAGACCACTCATTCGATTTTAATGAAATTTGGATGGGAGGTCATAATTAGCATATTATTGGTCCCATATAAGTTTAAACCTTCTGCGCCCATTTGTTTTTTTTCCACATGCGCACAAACATACATTTATATACACCTATTTCTCCAAAAGTACCAAGATATCTTAATTTTTATAAAATTTAAATGGTTTGTTGAGACTAGCCCGCAGATAGCCTCAGAGTAATTTCAACCGTCTGCACTCTTTAAATTTAGCTAAATTGATACTTTTATTCTTGTAAAAAATCAAAACAATTTTGACAGATTTAAAAATAAGTGAGGAAAAATCAATAAATTTGACAAAAAATAGGTTGTAAAAGCATAAAATTATTAAATTATACGAAATAGGACGAGAGGAAGCTATGTGCGCCACTCTAATTGGAAGAATATTTTTAATCTCAATTAAAAATTGTTCGACAGGTGATTAATTACAACCGAAATCTTTAAGCCTAATTTAACCGAAATCAGTCCATAAGATTAGGTTCCTCGCGTCTGCACATACGAAAGACCACTATGTTTTTGTTTTTTTTATTAAAAAAACAACACTTTTTGGACAAAACGAGTACATCCATGAAAATTTCAAAATAAAATTTTCGCATTATCACAATACTTCATCTTTAATATATATCACGTATACCAGAAAGTAATAAGTACATATACTATGTATGTATAAAGAAATATGATATAACATACTATTTATGTGAGAAAGTAAGAAGATCAAGAAGTGGTTGTTTAATTTTCGTTTTATAGAATTAAAGATATCAGATTTATTTTCATAAATATCTCGAAAACAAGATTCTCCCGGTAAAACGTCTAAAAATATAGTTAAATTCGAATGTTAATTGAAATCGTCAGAACCGAGCTAAAATTTATTTATCGATTTGTAATTAGGGTATGATTTTTGTGCAGGTTTGTCAAATTTCATCGGAATCGGCCTGGTACAGACATCATGCGTCTGTACCACTTTTTTAGACACCTTAAAACGTGTAAATCCATCATAATCGAATGTTATAGCCATTATACTTACTCTATATATATATACTACGAATTTGAGGAAGTAAAAATACAATAGCACTGGTTTAAGACCAGTAAAGACTCATTATCACTCATCATTCACCAACTTTTTCAAAAATCTTATCACCTTGTGATAATGAATTGATCACGATGACTGATTGTCAAGTTTGTCTTGTTATTATTCCACTTGAAAAATAAATTTTATAGATTAAATTTAATAGACTATTGATTATCATTATTATTTGGAAATATGTACCTAATAAGTCTAATTGGTTCTTATCTGATATGCAAACTAACTTGTTATTCTTATGGGATATTATTTATTAGATTTAGTAGCAGATTTGTTTTGCGGTTTTTATTACTGATCAAAAAATCAATAGGACAATATATGACGAAGGGATTGATCACTTTAAACATCAAAATGATGTGATCATTAGTGTGAAACGTGTGTATGTTCCATCGGATTTGAACCAGATATCTCGGTATTTGGACCATTTTTGTTTCAGTTGTTCAAACTTCGTTAATGGACTATTTCAGTTCAGAAGAACTAAAATAATCCATTTAACAAGCCCTTGGTAAGATATGTACAACACAATTGATGTATTAATTTAACAAGAATATTAAAAAAATGTTAAAATTACAGTTCTGCTAAAATTGAAGGTTGCGCTTAAAAACCCTGATATTTTGTGGAAAGAAGCCAAGGATGTAAACCGGGGGTTTCCCCCTACATATTATGATGAAATATGTTATCTCTACTTTTATTTACTTTTCACTCTTTATAAATCAACTTTTTGATCATAAATAAGTGAACTTATTTTTTTTAAATTATTCACATTTTTTTATTTATTCTCATTATTATTTTCAGAGAGCTTTGTCTAAGTATTCAATACCAATTTATAAGTATCACTATTAATAGCAAGACATACCTAATTGAATAATGACTAATTACACCAAAAATAAAAATACATCATTAACAGAGGCATCATCAAAGAGGCAAATATTAAGTTGTAATATGGAGGACTTATTTATCTTATAGTATACAAATTTCAGCTCAATCGGCAAAATAGACACACAGACAGACATCCACCTAAAAACCACTCAAATCGTTTTAAAAACACCCAAAATCCTTTTTATAAAATTAATGTTTAAAAACGTTATATCGATTCCTCCAAGAAGTTATTTATGTTTGAAATTGTCGATAACCTATTTTTCTAATTAAGATGGTTCAAAGAAGGCTATTTGAACATATTATTAATTTTTATTGATGTCTCCGACAGATGTAACACGTTGGAATTAGCTGTGAGTGCTAAGAGCGCGTGGCCAGGAAGTGCTCTACTCGTAGTCTCCGCGCCAGGAGGAGGCTGTTTGAGCCAATTGTCCTGTTCATTATCTTGGAACATGGGGGAGTGAGAGTCCGACCAACATCCGCTCCAACAGGGCCTTTCTAGCCTCCTAGTCCCTCATAACGCTCCAGTATCCGTCTATACTGTCTCTTAGATCCTTTGGTCATAGAATGATAATGGAGTGCGGTAGAGTAAAAATGTGGTAGATTTTATACGCTGAAAAGTCAAGCGGGTGTTAATTATCGGTATTAATTTCTTATAAATAATAGTGTACGATTTCAACAAAATTACAAACGCGGTGCAGCATTAATCAAAATATTCTTCATTGCTAACGGTACTACAGTGTGAGTAGGGACTTACCTCTTACACTCAAATCCTAAAATACAAGAGGAATCGGTAATCGTTTTGAAGCTTCCCAAAAACCCTTATTTTGTGTATTGCATTTCGTTTCCTTAAAGTACTCGGCTAGACAGTACCGTAATATAGCTTTTCCAATGGAGACTCCGCGAGTCTCCAAGAACTATCCCAGACTTGCCTCAGCACCTCAGACCTTGTGATTTAGTCTCGAGACTCCCTCTCGAGACAAAAGCCTGGACACAAGCCTTACTTATAGTCATGTCCTATAATTACCTTAATTAGTTTCGGAATATCCTTAGATCCTTTAATATTTAGTAGTCGGCTTTACTAAAACAAATCCTTCACAAAGATCAAGATCTACTTATAGCAGTACTAGGTTTAAATTATAACCCTAATTCAGTTCCTTAGCAAATAGTAAACAGTTTGTATACTTTGCTAATAGTAACCTGTTTGTATCCCTGTAGATATCATAACTTAATTGAAAACATTTCTTTAGCAAAAGGTTATTTTTTCTTTAAAAATATATTATGTTATAAAAAAATCAAGTGTTTAGTAAGAAAAGTAGCAGAAACAAGGAATATCTAAATATATGATGTGAGTAAAAACCATATTTTTTTGTTCACAATAATCTTAAGCAAATCAATGTTGAAGTTTAAGCTATTTATTATTTGAGAGAATGTAACCATAAAAAACACTCATTAATTTAAACTGCTACCATTAAGATTTTTTTTTTTTTTTTTTTTTAAATGAGTCAGTTCTGTAAATATCTAATTAAGACGAGTTTTTTTTTTTAGTTTTTTTTATAAACACGATTAGTTGTGTCAAAAAATTAAATCTATATAAAAAGGTTGTTACTACAATGACTCAATACAAACAAAGAGATGTGAAGATTTATGAATGAGATAAGGGATGTGAATGGAATGACTAAAACCAAGTGTAATTTGTCTGTAATGAGTATTCCATAATAACATACGTTGAGTTTTTACTACAGTCAGTCTTGTTTGTACTGCATAGTTGTTATTACGAACTGATGTAACGTATGTCTAAGTATGACGATTATTCAGACGGACTGATTTTCCTCGAAAATTCTGTGACGCATATGAAAGAAGCCTTGATACAGAGACTAACTATTATTATAAGACTTTAAAATCATCCGACTCTTCATGCACTCCTGGATATTGGGGAAAGTCCCGTGGTCCTTAATTCAAAAGAAATTTTTACCGTAGTGTGATAACAGTATGGGATTCTTACCTCTAGAGAATTTTATGAGTGTATAATGTTACTATTACCCACCTATGACGTAATACATAATGTTCTCTAAAATAATCAATATCTATAATTCAGTAATGCAGTATCTATCATTCAGGAAAACCTAGACGATATTTAGATAATTTATTTTTGCTTATAGTTGATATATAGGAAACCGTCATATCACCTTAAGGATTTGCTTAAGTAGGAAAACCTTCAAGGAGGATTCAAAATTATTATCCTTGAATCTTGTTATGGTTATGCTGCTGCTAATAGAGTCTATGCGAAAATAGATTCTCTGGAGGTAAAATAACATTGCATTTACATATAGTCCTGCATCTAATGTTAAATGAGGTCTCAGTTCAAATTCCTTCTATATTAAGCTACCGACAATATCTAGACACGAATAAACAGTTTAACACTAATGGTAATATGCCTTGACATTTATATGGCAACTTAGTATCCATAAAGAAGACCCCTACCTATCTAATGGTCCAGATCCCCATTATTTTGCTACTGACAAAATCAACAAGTAAAAATAATTTGATTTTAGAGATAATAAGCCTTTTAACGTTTATATATAGACCTTGAATTATTTATAAAAGAAGGGAGAGGATATCCAAATTCTCATTACTATTCCACTGACGATATGTTTGTTAACAAAAAAAATAATTTCACTGCCGAACTAATAAAACAAACTTATAAATTTGTATGTACTCGCAAGAGAGGTAGAGAGCATCTAAATTCTTATTGTTATGCTATTCACATGTGTAGGCGAATACAGTTTACCTCTAGTGGTAATAACACAATATTTATTTAGAGACCTGGCCTCTAAAAAGGAAGAAGGGCAGAGACGTCAGTTTGCGTCATAGTAATTTCTCTTTGAAACAATTTGTGTACTAAATGTACGTCTGATAGTTATGTGAGGCTATAGTTCAGTACCCGATACCTCCTACAATATATACATAGCTGGGACTTATCTTTCTTAAAGTTCAAAGCCTGAATTAGAGATACAGACTTTTATAGTGTTCACGTTAATATTTTTACGAATTACATATTAATGTAACTAAATAGAAAAAAAGACAATTATTCACTTACAAATAATATAAAATAGTAACATCTAAAATACAAGTTAAATAAATAAAGAATGTTTTTACTTTCACGTACACGGAGAAAGTATTGTGTTTGCGCAAAAAATTAGATTTTCAGATTTTGGGGGATTTAAGTTTTTTTTATGACAACCACTTATCCAAAGGAGTGGTTTTTAAAAAATGTCTTTCTGTCATGTGTGCGGACGCGTGGAGCCAAAGCTATTGCGCGATTTTGATTACATTTGGCCTAAATGATCAGAACATTGAGAAATGAATTACTCTACTAATGAATTCACACAAAAAAAACTATTTCTCAAACACAGTTCCATCTATGTATTTTAATTTAAAAAATATACTTTGGAAAATCTAGATATAATATAGATGAAAATAAATCTGATTAACATAAAAATCGAAAACGAAATGTAAACAATCATCTGTTAAACACCTTTTAAATATGTTTGATAATAAATTAGATATTATGGCATTTAAATGCAGTATCAATATGTATACCTATATAGGAAAAATTTCTTCCAGTTTGTCGGACGATATTTTAAGTTTACTTTATTTATTACATACATTATCATGATAATAATGAAGGCGTAAAAAACCCTTGTTCAGATTCTATCCCAAATTAGGTACTATTTTAATATATTTTATAATAATTAATAATAATTTAAAACACAGTTGTCAGTAGCCAAATTGCACAATTTCTCCGTAAATTAATTAAATTAGATTTTATTGTATTTAAATTCAGTATCAATAAATAATGAGAACTTTCTTTTTTAGTTTCTCTGGTCGATTTTTTTAAAATTTTATTTATTATTAAAAACATTGAAAATTAACACTTTTTTTATTTGATGATTCTTAATATATTTAAGTTGATGGATGATTAAGGTGTGGTAATGATTTAAACACTTAGTTCTTCATTGTGAGACAGTTCGAACCTTTTTTAAGGTCATTTTCAATAATGTTTAATTTAATTATTAATAATGATGTCATTGAGGTAAAACTAAAATGTTATTTCTATCTCTATAAGAGAGGGTCATAAAATATTAAAAGTAGACATCTTAAATCTGTTAAAATTATGGTTTTTTTTCATTTTATGTACATATATATTGTGTCTATTGTTCATGTGAAAATTTATTATGCGTTATTAGTTTATAGGTTGTTTTTTTTATGACCCCCTTTTACAGAGATAGAAATAACATTTTAGTTTTACCTAATTATTAATAATGACATCATTATTAATAATTAAATTGAACATGATTGAAAATGACCTTAAAAAAGGGACGAAACGTCTCACAATGAAGAACTAAGTGTTTATAAAACACTACCACACCTTAATCACCCATAACTGAAATATATTAAGATTTTTTTATTTTTTATATAAAAGAGCGTAGTTAAGTTAGTTTTTTTTTCTTGCGATTATATACATTTGCTCTAAGTGATAACTTTATCTCTTTAACTCGAACCTTTTGTAGTTTCTCATGTTAAGAGAAAGTATTGTGATGGCGCGATAATTCGATTTTGATGGATTTACACGTTTTGAGGTCCCCTGAGTCCAAAAGAAAGTGGATTTTAAAAACTTCTGTCTGTTATCTGTTATGTGTCTGTGTCTGAGCAGACACGTGGAGCCTAAACTACTGGGCCGATTAAATCAAGACGGAAAACCGCAATACCCCGAGGCGATATCGAGAAATAAATTGTAGCTACAAAGAAACTCTGAAAAAACGTGAAAGAAAATTATTTCTCGAAAACAGTTCCGAAGATTTTGATTAAAAAAATTCTAAAATGTAGTCCATTTAAATACGAATCCACCAACATAATCAGTTTCTCAGAAAATAGCTTTAAAAGCAGACGGAGAGAGGCCGTGTTCGATTCCTCGCCGAGGAGAAGTTATTTTTATGATAAATTTTGATGAAATATTCAACAATAATTAAATGCACCTAAGGAAACACGAAAACTTATAAATGGAAAATACTGGACCAAGTAACATAATTATGAACTCGTGTATGAGAAAGTTTGTCTGAGTTGTCTCGGGCCGATTTTTTATATTTTCAAACAAATCTCCTGAACACCAGTTTAATATAAAAATCCACAATAGTATACAAATAAATTATAGGTATGTTTAAATGCATGAGCTGCGTGTCTTCAGCCTTTTGTGTTCACTCTCTCCATACATTAGTCTTACTCACAGCTCGTCAATTATTGAGTAATATGGGCTTTGACTTAGGTCTTACATAGTTGTTTTATTATCATTTAATTTAATTAATTGTAAACTATTTTTTACAATATCATTTGGGTTGACTCACACTAGCTTTAAAGTTCTTGGAAACTTAAAAAGTAGGGCGAACTTCTTGGTTATAAAAAGTGATAGGAATATATTCCAATGCACATGAGTCATTTGACACTTGTGGATTTCTTCCTACAATATGCTAACTTCTAAGTTTTCAAGATAGTTTGGAAAGTGACTAAATAACTTCACTTTGTAACAATCTTTCATTCAGACAGATAGATATATTTATTTTTAAGTTTTAGGTAGTATTCACACTACGGAAAGTTTAAATTTTAATTTAAATCAAATTATAATTATTATTAACAAAGAGAGACAGCGCTATACTGAATTGATAGAGCGCTATACTGGAAATATAGAAGCCCGTGGTTCAAGTCCCGGCGTTGGAGTCTATTTTTCTCTGTCTGTCTCCCTTTGTTAATAATAATTATAATTTGATTTAAGATATATTTATTTTAATTTGCAATGAATGTTTGAAAAGGTTAATTATTAATTTGTAAAATTTGGTCGGCTATTCCTCTTATATAATTTAGGCTTTTCACACATGTCAAATTTAAAAAAAAAGTCTACAATTGATGTTAATCGTTACAATTATCTTGAGCGAAAGCTGAAGTAAAATAAATGTAATAAAACTTGGGCTTTTAGTTCCAAGTAACCTCTAAAATATCAGACCAATAACAACAAGTGCGCTTTTAAACTATACACTATATACACCGAACCCTCGGCTGAGCAAACACCAGGTCTATTATTACCAATTTAACCTCCAGATCGTGCACTTTTATACTACCCCTTAGGTCTTATTTTAAACTTAACCACTAGAATATTAGATCTATAAGTGGACTACTAAACCACCCCTACTAACCTTTATCAAGGACCGGGTTCAATTGTAGAATAAGATTTTAAAAATTGCAGATACCCGATCTAAGGCAAGGAAGACTATTTTTTTTGTATTTATCGACTGGACTGTAAGATACCCTAAAATTTTCATTTTTAACCTAATACTATCAGCTAAGTTCTGTTGAACTCAAAACATTTGGCGTACTTATTATTTTTTTTTCTTTTTGTTAATTCACGTAACAAAAATATTTTTAAAATGTACCAAATTATTTTTCTGGCTACTAAAATAAAACATTAATCTATTATATAATGTACAACTTTTAATACTAAAATATTATTCGTATATAATTTTTTTTTAAATAAAATACCCCGGTCTTCATGTCCCATTCATAAAAATCTTAAATTTATTTGTATAAAAGAACATTTTAGATGCTCTTAGAATAGGCTAAAAAGACGTTTTCAAGTAACGTAAACTATAAAAATTTTCCCCTAAAAGTGAGCCCAGCCCCCCTTAAAAATTGGCTGGATCCACCCTTGATATGAAGTAATTTAAGAACAAAGAAAACCAGACTTCTTAATTGTGAATATGCTAAGCCCACATTACATCCTCTCCCCCCCCCCTTTTTTTTTTAATCTGTGCACCTCCCAAAAAAAAATCCTGGGTGTGCTACTGCGCCCGATAATAATGAATTTTGGATGGTAGGTCATAATAAACTCATTGTTGGTCCCATATAAATTTTAACCCTCTGCGCCCATTTGATTCTTTTCCACATGCCCACAAACATACTTTTATTTCCTCCTATATCTTCAAAAGTACTCATCTGATTTTTATGAAGTTTCGATGGTTTATGCATGTATAAAAACAATAACTAATATCTATACAAACTGCGACGAGTAATCTTCGCTGAATAATTGTGTTTCTTGACGAAATATATTTTGCTCTTTCATTATTTAGTTATTGTATAGAGTATAGAGTATAGATTTATTTTAAACCTTATTACTTTGAAATAGAACTAAGAAGAAGAGAAGTATGTGAGGACAAACGGAAAGATTCGAATTGATAAAAGCATGTTCAAGGATGCTTTAAATGTTCAAAACTGTTTAAAACCCATATTCAATTTTATTACGACTAATACATAATATCTCTTTAATAAGCATGAAATCAAAAATTAAACTGTTTCATGTTTACTGCTGATTAAATTTTTATGGTCAATTCGAAAACTTATAGAAAAAATGGCAATATAAAGAGCAGTTTAAACCAATAAGCAAAGTACATGCAACTGTAATAACGTAATGACACTTTAATTAACCCTTTGGTACCACTATTTTATCGTCTCTATATAGTCTATCGTCGTATCTTTATTCTACCATAACGTACATGAGCGAATTAGTCATATTTAGGTTCTAGAAGGTCATCAGTTCGATGTCCAAGGTAACTCCATTACCAAGAAACCAATTTTTGACTCACTCCTTCAAGCATCAAGAATAGTAAGAAGGCAACATAAAAAAAGAAGTCGTGACCGGTACTATAATTAGCAAAGATCTTTCTATTGTATGTCAAAGAAGCATTGTTACTGAGTACGTTATTACATTGCAAGCCTTTTTTACTTATGTTTGTCTCCTCCAATCGTAATGTACAGTTCCAGTTATGTTTTATTTGGTAATGTTTTTATGTACTTCTAAAACACAATAAAATTATGCGAATGAAATCGTAGTCTGTTTAGTTTGTAAAATAATATAGTAGATGAAGCATGCATGTTTCTCAGTATCGAATGTGTCATTTCAAAAAACTTTACAAAACTTTAAAACTAACTTAATAATCACGAATCTATTTAGTGTGGGAGTAAAGATCATTATTATATTGTATATTCAAATTAGTTTTGCTAAATTTATTCTGAATATTCTATTATCATAATATAAACGAGATATGTATTTGATGTAGGTATGTTATTTTTATTATAATTTATGCTTGATGGCTGTTTTCTCTCTTTATTACAAAGGGGGTTGTGGCGCCTAGTTCTGTATTTGAAGAAAATAATGTGTGTGGTCTTTATGTTGCCTGACTAAGACACGTCGAGACGTTCAGGGCCGAAGTTAATTTTCGGTATATTATCTCTATATGTTGATCAAGCTGTGTACTTTAGTAGGGGGAACACCCAAGAGCATTATTGATTTTTTAAGGGACCACCTTGATTAAAAACAAAAAAATCCGTGCGAACCCTTAACTATCCTTTTCCGTTGTAATAAAATGGTAAAACGTTGAGAAAATATTTGTCTTCTAATGTTTGATTCCTTAAAAAACTAAGGTCTTATCATTAGCATAAAATTATCACAAATAAATACCTTTTTTAACACATCTTATAAGAATAGTTCGTCATAGTAATGTACAGGCATGTGCGCACAAGAAATATTATCTTGTGAAATTCTTTCTTCTTTTGTGAGTTCAACTACTCAATCCCCAGTTTTGCAATATAATTTTTAGATCTTCTAGATTTTCAGTAGAAATAAGCGTGTATTATAAGCCACATCTTTAAATTAGCAAATACTAAGACGAATATCGTAGATGGTACCCCTTAGTGCGATATTTGTGCAGTCCTCGCAGTTATTGTTGTCTTTGCACAGATTAAATATAGAATATTCTAAGCTTTCTTAGTATCCAATACATTTTTATGATTCCTTGTAATGCATGATTTCTTACGAAATAATAATGATTGCCAAGTCTGTAAATAATACAATTTACTTCAGAGACAAAGATATCAAAGCGCCGAATTTTTTATCTAAATACTTTAACAAGGCGCAGTGTTGCCGCCAACCTCTGTCCCGATAGTTAGGCTTAAAATAATAATTTCGGCAATGTATCTTAATAAAAGGTTCCAGCATCGGGAATACATCTTAAGTGCTATTCAGAAATTGAGGAAATCGTCGAACCACCCGCAAGTTCAAAAAGACCACCATGCTTTAATCACCTCGAGTATCCCTCTAATGTATCTTCCTTAGCGCTATAGATATAAAGGGGTTGAGCAATAGAGTTTTTTTCTTGTAAAAATAAAACAAGCACGCGTTGTCCATCTTGCCATCCTGCTAGATTATACCTCGAATCGCCGACAAAGTGGCGGTAGATTCAAATACTATATAACGGCTCTATCCCTTGATTCTTATATAAATGATAAATACGGTGGCTTGATTCACCTTGACCACCCTACTAATTTCTTTGTGCCGAAACCTAGGAGGTACTTGAGTAAACGAGTTCATTGATGGGGTTTCCCAGAAAACCTGTTGAAGGTTCTTCTTAATATATACCAACAGTTTTTTGTCCTAACGGCTGCTTAAGTGGCGGCAAATGCAAACACAACAATCTTGATTATTTTAATAAAATATATAAATAAGAAACATAATGGTGGCAACAAGTAAAAATTATAGGTGTGGTAAAAATGGATTCCGACGCGGAATTTTCTTTTAAACTTTTTATACAGAACTTGAAAATAAAGGCACCAGATAAATGGCACCAGACATTTTTTCTTTGAAATACAAACGGCAACTAATCAAGAGTCACAGAAAATTCAAACCAAGCACCCTTTATATTTTCAATGCCTTAAATAAAAGAAATAGAAAAATAGTTTCAAGTATAGTCATTTCAAAGGAAGGCAATTTTTATTAAAATTTACAATTTTATTGTATATTATGTACTTTCAATAAATATTGAAATACCTAAACGTACATTCTAGTAGGCAGTAAATGGTTTCACTAAAACAATAAGCCCTTCATATTAATGATCATTAGGATTTGTTAGGAATAGACGCCCAACGTTACAAACTTTTTTTTTTTTTTTTTTTATAAAAATATTTTATTTTAACAATTAACAGAGACATGGCAAACTCGCTAACTAAAAAGACTTTTTATTCATTTATCAAATTTAAAAACTATTTAATTTTTACTCTTTTATCAAATTTAATGTATTTCTTATTTGTTTTGATTTTTTAAGTAGCAAAATTAAAGGAGATACCGAAAAAAGTGAGATGATGTTGAGTTGAAATTAAGGGAAACAAGTAATAGAATTCTACCATAAAGAAAACGGTATGATTGGATATGCCAGTCATGCAAAGTACAAAATCATTTGTGGGTTATCTTCAAACAATGCATATTCTAAATCCTCAATGAATAAAGAATGTTTATTTTTTACATTCTCATGTGCCTTATTCTTACATATAAAGAAAAAGTACTGTGATAGAACGAAAATTCGATTTTGATGGGTTTACACGTTTTGAGGTCTAAAAAGTTGTTACCAAATTGATGTCGGTAGTCTGTGCAGACGCGTGGAACATCAACAATAGGGCCAATTCCGACGCATACATATTCACAAAAATCATACCCCGAGGCAAAAATGAAATAGCTCCAAATTTGGGGGCGCTTTCACCAAAAAATTGAAAAGATGTGAAATAAAATTATTTATTGAAAAATGTCATTATGAAGTCCTAAAATATAGTAATTCAAATACAAATCTAACCATATAAGTCGTTATCCCGAGAAAATACTAGGATCCATAAAATTGATGAAAATAAATCTGATTTTGATCAAAATCAGAAAACAAAAAGTGAACAGCCACTTGTTGAACACTTTTTAAATGTTTAAAAATATGAAGAAAAATTTTACTCTACTCCCTCTAAATTAAAAAGAAAACATAACTTTTTATCCCTTCAGGAGGTGACATAATATGAGATAATTTAGAATTTAAATGCAGTATCAATGTCTATGTGAGCCATTTTTATTCGACTTATTGGACCGATTTATTTCTTTAAAGCGTTATCTTTATCATTTATATGCATTTAACAATTCGAAATCACTATTTTTCCTAGCTTACCGAAGTTAACGGAAGCATTGTGAACGCATTCTGAAGAATGCAATTTTGTGCCTCCGCTCCAAATCAAAAAATTCCTGGCGAAAATACCTTTTTTAGACAACAGGGAACATTTTTGGTCGTGTCTGTCTATCGTTTAACATTTTTCGATTCAACACTACCATAAAATAAATTCGCCAGGTTTTGATTAAATTTGGTTGGTTTATCATAAGTGCGCTCACAGATGTTCCCACATTTAATTTAAAATGTTTTCGCAAATATAATATAACTTAATAATTAGTGTAACGCCTCAGGAAATCAGAATATATCCTAATCTCAAGTGAAGATTCACCCAATAAATTGGACGCGAGAAAGTTGCGTGACTCACAAATTGGCAACCTATTTATCAATTATTGTAGAAATAAGTAAATGCAATCCTGCCAAATTGTCACGCCAATAGGTAGCTCAAAATAATATACTCGATCGCATAAGGTCGTGAGTAGAAGAATAATACCCCTATAGTATTAACAATTATATAATAATTTTGTTAAAATACACTCCTGAAATTACAAATTGAATGTCCATAAACATCATCTATAATTATACGTTATAAAAACATACTGTTGCAATAATTGCACACAGATTATTTTCGTCACGTTATATCGTACTCGAAAAATGTATAAGTTTAAATGTCAAAGTAAATGAAATCGTATTTCCAGAAATACGATTTGTAGTAATGAAACCAAACAAATTAAACTTTTTTTTTAATACAATAAAGATCAGCTCTTGAGAAGAAAGAATGACCATTAAGAAAATAAAATTAAAATTATGAAAACAAAATTCACCATATCATGACTTTTTCTTAGAAAACGGCAGTTAAGGAAAACCTCTAACTTAATTAAAGCTTTCTACGAACAGTCACTGATTTGCTGAGAATATACATCGATTGACATATACTTTTGTACTGATTTTCTACCCCGTTTATTATGAAGTGTGAATTATACGATATCTCAGATTTTAATAATATGATATCGACACAACAATAAAGCATATTTAATAAAGTAATCGGTGGTTGTTAGGTACTTCAAAAAATTATTATTAAAAAGTTGTTTTTCTGTGGTCATCACAAAATAATAGCCTTCTTTGTTGAAAGAAGCCGAACAATATTTTACCACCCAAGTTAGAATGAAATTTGTAAACAGGCGCTTTTGTCTTTGATATTTGATCGTCTTAATTAATAAACAGGCGGCTTCTGTCTTTTTCTTTGATATATAATATACATCGATAACAACAGAGTATGTAGGTTTTTTTGTGTGTAAGTATTAATAATAATAAAACATAACCGTTCCGAAAATCTCGAAATAACATTCTCATATACTCAAGATGAATTTTAAACCAACAACATCTTATTTATTCAATTTATTTTCAAATTAATTTAAAAAGTGTTTAACAGGGGGCTCTTCAGTTTATTAGCACAATCTAATTTAACTCCAACAATATCTCGTAAACTAGATTTCTTTACGATTTCAGATTTTTGGGTGGGCTATAGTACACCTAAATTGTTAACATTTCTGTGCAAGTATTATCTACATAAATTAATATTTTATGTAAAATAATAAATTAAAAATGATGACCCTATAATAAAAAAATCAGATGACAATCTTGAACAACATTTCCTGATATTAATACTGTATTTAAATCCTATAATATCTCATTTAATTTATTTTGTAAAACAACAATAATTAAAATTTGTTTGACAAGTGGATGTTTACTTTTTGTTTTTAATAACTAAATAACATTTATTTTTATTAACATGCAGCAACCCTGCATTTTATTGTTTTTAGGGTTTTTTAAAATTTATTTTTAAAATAAAATTTATATTTATCTCGTAAATTAGATTTTTCTCGGGAAACCGACTTACATCAGAAGATTCGCATTTAAGTGGACTATGGTACATGTTAGAATTTTTTAGTTTTTAAGGGTATACATTTTCTGAACATGCTAATCAGAATGCCAAATTTAATCGAAATGGCCAAGTAGTTTAGGCTCCACGCGTTTGCACAGACCACAGATAGTTAGAATTCGAATTTTTTTTCGCGAAAATCCATCAAAATATAATTTTCGCGCAATAACCATACTTTCTCTTTATATACCTCTACTACGATTAGGAGAAAGTATTTTTAAAATGTTTAATACATAACTTCCTCACTTACTATTTTAATTATACGTGAAGAATAAGAAGCCAGATTAGTAATGACGTGGGTACGATACTCCCTGTAGATAAAAATAGAAAATAATAATATTAAGTTAAGAAAAAATTAAAGGAAACGCTAGAAGAAAATTAAGAGCACATGGAACGAATTAAAAATAAACAAATAAAAATAGAAATTGATAACAAAAACAATTTTCATTGAATAACATAAACGGAAAAGAAACTAGTGATGTTAAAAGAAAAAGAGAATAAGCTAAGTAAAAAAAATAAATATATATACATATATAGTAACGATAGATTCCGGAGTTGTAAAAAGGACGTTATAAAGTAATATTAGCTACGACATCAAAAAGAAGGGAAAATGATGCGGATTTATTCGGACCTCTAATGATAGGGAACTAGGCAATGATCCGTAAAAGGATGGCGCGGGATCAAGCGGTAGATGGCGCTTAAAGAGGGTGCTACAAGTGGCGCCTGATGTAAAAAAACGAAGATTAGCGGGAGGCCACACGAGTGGAGATGTGTCGCGGCGGTATATTGGCGCCTTGACGCCAGGAAGTGAGTCAATCTACCCTTAAACTGACTACGTAGTACATGTGGGGTAGGCGGGTTTATTTTAGAAACACTAGTACAATATAATCATACCGCGGGAGGATGAGGGAATCAAAAAGCTAACCGCAAAATAACTTTGATACCTTGCCGAAAAAACTAACTTTACGAACCGTAACAAAAAAACCCATGAATAAATCAGGTGTTAAACAAGGTCAGGTGTTCAACGAAAAACAGCGGCGCCAATATAAAACAAAAGAAATTTGTTTTATTTTATTCTTAGTCTTTTACTAAAAATAAATAGTGAATTGGAATATTTTTCTATGAAACATTATTCTTAATTAGATGTTGGAATTCTTTTATAAGTACTAATCACTTCTGAAGAAATATTTTTAACGAATAAAATTCTTGAATCTTTCTCTTTCATCGTTAATTTAAATTAAAATGTCTTAATTCAATTCCTAGAACTATTATCATTTCATTTTAATTAAATAAATATTTACCATTTAAATAAATAATTTGGGGGACACAAATTAATCTTTGATTTTAATCTTCTTTATTTATCTTAATTTTAATTCTTTGATGCTAATCTTCACCTTTGATTTAAAATTAACAGCTATAAACTGAAATATGTTTAAATTTGTATTTAAATTGCAAAATTTCTTAACTTTTAAACTTATTTCACCAATTCTATAGCATTAGGTTTCCACGGTCAGAGTATAATAAATCTAGATCTCCTCCGGAAGATCTAGATAAATACATTTCCCCATTGTTACAGTGACAATAAGAAACAGATATCTTCTTAGAACATATCTGTTCCTCATTTCTTCAAAGACATGCAGTTCGTCATTTAACTCGTATGCTAATTAAAGCGGCATTGTGCTTTGTTTATCGATTTTTATAATCAAAATAAATTCTCTTAATTCTAATCACAAGTAATAGATTTGCATCATGTACCCAAATTTAAATATAATATATGTATATATATATCATATGTGTGTGTGCGTATGTATATTATATACTAACGTGTATACGAGGAAGTTACAACTTTGTTAAAGTTTTAGCATCCTCGCCTCCTAATATTATGATCCTACTGGAAAATGAAGTATGGTTGTTTAGACCTGTTCTGATTCCCAGCTAGGCTACATTCAAATATGGAGCGAAAGTGTGGGGGGGGGGGGGGGGAGGGGTGTAGTAAATAATGATTTACTATCCCAAATTCATTAAAATTGGACAAGTAGTTTTTTTATAAAACAGTCACTTCAAATGTGAGAAACGGATTTCTGATGAGGAGTATTTGAATTAGTAAACGAAAAAATACTTCATTCTTTAGAATGATCAAAATGCTTCCGTTACCTTCGGTGAACTCACAAACAAAACCATTTTTCATATATTAATATTTATTTTTTATTCATAACATGTTGGTGTTGGTTTAAAAATTATTTGATTTCAGATAAATATTTCAAAATAGCTCAAGTGCCTAATATTCTTATCTCAGGTTAACTATGGCCAAATAGGGGAAAACCATAGATAAATAATTCACCAATCTCTGCGTGATAAAAATATCAATTTAACCACTTGACAATATCCGCTTTAAAAATCTTATTTACACCAATCTAATACAAGCTACCATCTTAAAAAATCGGTAAGACAAACTCGAACAATACTTTCTCACGTACATAAAAATACTAAATTTAAATCCAATAACATCTAACTTAATCATTTTTTTGCTTCCGAGCTTACCGAAGGTAACGGAAGCTATGTGATCGTTCTGAAGAACGAAAAAATTTTATATCTCCGATTTCAAAAATTCCAAGACAGAAATCCGTTTCAGACATCAGGGAACATTATTGGTCCCGTGTCTGTCTTTCGGTCTGTCGCTCAATTTTTTCGAACCAACATATCTTAAAAACTACACGTCCAACTTTAATAATTTTAGGTGGTAGGTCATAATTAGCCCATTGTTGGTCCCGTAAAAGTTTCAACCTTCTGCGCTTATTTGTTTATCTTCCCCATGCTCACAAACATACATTTATTTACAGCTATATCTTTAAAAGTAATCATCTGATTTTTATGAATTTTTTATGGTTTGTCGAAAGTAGCATGCAGATAGAACCTGCCTAATTTCAACCTTCTGCGCACTTTAAATTTTGCTAAATTCATAATTTAATTCGTGTAAAAATAGACTGCCAATTGATGTGGCACATAGCTTCCTCGCTTCCTATCACGTACGTTATTGATTTTATGTTTTTACATGCCACTATTGTCTATTTTGTTTGTTTTCTCCATTTTTTTAATCTGTTAAAATTGATTTTGTAATTTTTTTTACGTTAAAGAGCGCAAACGGTTAAAATTAATCTGGGGCTATCTGCGGGTTACTTTTGATAAACTATAAAAGTTTCATACAAATCAGATTAGTACTTTTGAAGCTATAGGTGTAAATAAATGTATGTTTGTGCGCATGTGAAAGAGAAAGAAATTGGCGCAGAGGGTTGAAACTTATATGGGACCAACAATAGGCTAATCATGACCTACCATCCAAATTTCAATAAAATTGGACGTGTAGTTTTAAAGATATGTTGGTTCGCAAAAATAGAGCGACAGACTGGCAGACAGACACGGAACCAAAAATATCCCCTGATGTCTGAAAGGGATTTTTGTCTTGAAATATTTGAAATCGGAGACATAAAATATTTCGTTCTTCAGAACGATCACAGAGCTTCCTTTACCTTCGGTAAGCTCGGAAGCATTATGTGTGAGACTCACGCATTAGAAGTGAAACTTAAGTTCTAGAAACAGTTGATTTTATCCATTGCTCTCTTTGCGTTTGTTGCCGATTTTATTATTTCAAGATTATGAGATGGTTATGTGGAATTTAATTATATAATATATACGCTCTATATACTATAAGCTATATATAAACGCTTATATACTAATTCTGTATATAGAAAAAACCTTCTACCTCCATGGTGCAATGCCTTATCTTATGCCTGCTGAATCAGAGGTTGGGGGATCGAGAAACATCCAAGGGAATGATTTTTTACAGGTAAATCAACTGCCGACTTTAGCCGGTAGTTAATTTACCTATAAAAAATCTTTCACTTAGGCGAGTCTCGAATCACAAACTTCGTTACATGCAATTTCGTTTCATCTAAGCTAATTTACTCAACCGCGCCTAAAGAAGTTTCACTTCAAAAAATTTGTCCAACAATAGGATTTGAACCATTAAAAAGTTGGTCTTTTAACGTCTTGAACCATCTATATGGGTCGTGGGTGTTAAGAGCTTGGTTTAGAGTATTTTTTGAAAATCAAAAAAAGGTTAAGATTTGTCAGAGTTATTGGTGGGAAATGGTTAAGTAAGTATACAGAGTTATAAATTTAGTGCTTAAAATTAATTTCATGATTTCTTCGATCCATGCTTCGAAGTTTGATCCTACTGAATCTGAACCTAGAAAGACATATCTTTTAAAGGAAAAAAATCTTTACGCCAAAAAAGTTAAGATTCGCATTATCTTGATACCGCCATTTTAAATATTAAAAATCTTATATAAAACTTACTATTTTAAACTACGTAAATAATAATAATTAAAAAATGGCCACATTTCAAATTTAATACGTTTATAAAGGGGACTATTTAGAGAGACAATTAGATTCGCAAAAGTTAGACTTTCGATAATTCGATCACTGTGACATAATTGACAAGTTTCAAGCGTTTAATAACATTTTTAGAAAGAAATAACAAGAATATTTAAAAAAAAATCACTGTTTTGTCCAAGCAAATCTTAATTTCTCAGAATAACATACTTTTTTATAATTTTTTAGAACTCCACTAACCAAAAGCGTTATGCAGGTGTTTACTGCAGCAGCAGTTATACATACATTCAAGATAGACCTTGAATCATTTTTGTTTTATTGTTAAAGTTTTATGATCATTTATGTTTACTCCTGTTGATTAGCAGTATAAGCCAGATGAGCTACTGAAATTATAACTGTCTTAACTAGGACAGATGCCTCAATTTCTAGGAATAGCACATGTTTTAATCATTTTATCAGCATAAGCAGATTTGGCAGGTGGAGACTGCAAAAATGGTACATTCTTTTGATTTCCTAATCACATTTTAACGTACACCTGCTGTTTATTAAACAATATTTTTTTAGCACCTGCTACTTAGCCTACCTTGACTGAATGAGTCATCTCATTACTTGACTATGATTTCTTACTCGGATTCATATGTAGCATGCGTGCAGGATACCTCTTTCTTCTTGAACCGTGAAAACAAGACTAATTATCTTATAGTTGTTTTTTAAGAGAAGTTACGAGCACAAGACTAATTATAACAATGTAACTCTAATCTAAGGCTTCCTTAGCATCTGCTCGTACAATACTAAGAGGTCTCTGAATCACTATTAGTAAACTTTGATTCACATGGCCCTATCCGAGTCATACCAGATATACAAGCTTCTCTGTGGTGATTCATTCTTTATCTATTATTAAGACACACTGACCCGTAAACATTTCACTGTAAAACAGTGTTCCGCTAGGCTGAAACTGAAAACAACTGTTTATTGCTCAGTTAACTCCGGTTATGATTTGAAATTAGAACATGACAAGTGTACATTGTCTGTTTTTAGTTTCCATACAGTAGTTTTGCGTTACTTCTTATTTAAACTTAACATACAGTTAAAATGTTAAATCTTGTTAAAAATGTTGAATTAAACATCGTGTGATATCTTTCATTATTTTGTACAACATTTTGAACAATGGTATAATGCACAGTTTGTTCAAGTTCTATTACCTTAAATTTGTATTTATAGTTTAACATCTTAACATTTAATGTTTCCGACTTTTAACAACGCACTTTGACTATTTGAGCTTTCAAAACAAAAAAAAAAAACATTAGTTCATAATATGTTACAATAGGCGATGAGATTTATACTGATGATTATCAGATTGAGTAGATGAGAAAAGTGGCCGACCCCAAAGTTGTGTTGATAAAATAATAATGAAGATGCGAAATAAAAAAAATCCGTCCCAGGCAAGTCAGACTAACATTCTCATAAAATCTCGGTCCCAGATCCTAGAACCTTTTTTGTTTTCGATTTTCGACAAAATCAGATTTATTTTCATCAAGATCTCAGAAACTAGATGTTTCCCGGGAAAATATCGTTAGATTCGTATTTAAATAAACTAAATAAGAATTTTTTTAATCAAATTCATCGGAACCGTTTTTGAGAAACAATTTTTTCACGTTTTTACAGAGTTTTTGGGGGGTAGCGCCCCCAATTTTGGAGCTAAAATTCATTTTTTCGATTTCACCTCGGGGTATGATTATTCTGAACATGTATGCCAAATTTCTTCAAAATCGGCCCAGCAGTTTAGGCTCCACACGTCATATTTTAAAAAGCACTTTTTTGGATTCAAGGGATCTCAAAACGTGTAAATTCATTTAAATCCTTCCTCTTTATATGAGAAAGTAAAAGTTGGTAAAGAATATTCTTTACGTTTAACGTAAATTGATTCGACAATTCATAAATTAATATTTAAAAAACACTATGGATATACTTCGGTGAGATATAAGTATGTTATTTTTACTTTAAATTAGATGAAAAATATCCTATAGATTTAAATGATGAGCCTAGGAGAAATATTCCATGGTTATGTCTATCTTCTCATTGTTATACAGTACATTATTATTATTTTTTTTTTTTTTCATCTATAATATAAATAAGGAAATTTTACATCACTTAATCAAATATATACAGTTGCACGAAATCATACAAAGAATAAGAAAAGAAATAGCAAAGCTCTTTTTTATTAGTCAATAAGTTAATTATCTTAATATATTACTTCATCTTAAATCAATATTCATCAAATTATTTTTTTTTTTTAAGATATGATGGCGTGGGACGAAGAAGACATTGCAGCATGGCTAGGATGGATATCGTCTAAATTCTGTTTAGATCCGAGACCAGACGCCGCCAAATTCCCTTCAAGAGGAGAAGAATTAGCAAGCCTTACAAGGGAACAACTAGCTGAGCTGGCTGGAAGCAAAAGAGCTGGAACTGTATTGGCATGTCATCTTGCTCATCTATCTGGCAAACCAGTGCCCCATCTAACTGATATCGGTGAGTCAATATTATTTTTGTCCTATTATACAATAACTCTCCTATTCCAATTGAATAGATGCATAAAGAGAATGTCCAATTTATCTCTAAAACTTGCACTTAACAATGCTTGTCAATATTTTTATCCGAGAGCATTTAGAGATAACAGAAATATTTTACGATCATCAACGATAAGATGGCTAAACGAAAAGTTATCGAAAGACTAAACTAGCTTAAATGCTGCCAGCACGCAGCAGAGTAAAAATATGTCGAAAGTACTTCTTAATCAGACACACGTGTTTATTAATTTAATTATTATTGGGTTCTGCAGATCTGCTGCAAATAATTTCTTACGTTGAAATTTGGACATTCCTGTTTGTCTTTTAAATTTTAAATATAAATTATCTTAACGAATTATACTGTAAGTGACTATCGAAATGTATATATTTGAAGTTTCTCTGATCGAATCTAATATAAAATTAGTATGTACAGCGAAAAAATGTTCTATTTTATACTAAAACAGTTATAACTATTAGCCTTTTCAAAAATGAATTTCATTTGCTGTTCATAAATAAAATTACAAATTACATTCATTTTACAACGCGTCTAATAAAATATGTATGTTGAAAAGCTGCAACGCTTAGTGATGTCTTGATCAGAAAAAAAGAACTTGGTAACTGATCCCTCAGCGTAGATTTTCCTTCGAGTTAATGTGATAAGTGAAAATCGGAGTTTCTCCTGACTAGAATCCAAATAGGGGTTTCCCCTTGAGTTCTAAGGTGTGATGGGGATTCTACAGGGGCCAGCTAGGCTAAAACCTTCTGTTTTCCACAATCTCTTTGGAAGGGCCATTCCGGGGTTTCTACCCCATCTGAAACCTTTAGAGACTATCCATTGCCCTTCCTGTTCCAATCAAGACCTTTTCCAGTCTAACTTTCTTATCTTTCGAACCCTAATCTATCTTATTCTAACTCTTTACCCTTTCCAACAGTTTGACCACCTCCCTGAGAGCAATTTATTTACTGGCGATCTCTCTTTCTTCGGGGCCATTGAATGAACTGACCTCCCGCGTCCCCTAACCAAACACATTTTCTCTCTGCTTATCTCTATTCAATTATTAGGTTTCTAGCCTTTTTCTACCGACTTCTGTCTCCGAGGTAGAATTTATTCTATCGGATTGGGCAACTGATGGTATTTTATCAGATTTCCAATGCCTCTATTTATCAAACGGCAAATGAAATTCTTTCCTCGAGGTGAACGAAAACAACCTTCTCTTTGAACGAAAATCCTCCTATAGATTTCTTATCTATAATATGCTTTTGTGGTTGGATATACAAAACGAAAATCCATTATTAATAATATAGACATAGACATTTAATTAGGCCATAAAATAGAAGGAAATGTTAAATAAAAAAAAGGAGTGCTGAAATCGCAAATTATTTTACAGGAAAAAAAATGGCAAACTAGTTAACACTCCTGCGACAAGGAACGTTCCAACAAATAATTCTTTATGGTTCCTTTTTGGTATTTGTTAATTAGGAGCCCTCCCTAAAAGTTAGAGGTGGTTAGAGGTAGGGTACAGGGGGTTAGAGGTGACATCTAAGCACCTCTAACTTTTAGGGAGGGCTCCTAATTAACAAGTACATTTTTTAAATAACAAAACTTAGTTGCTTAATAAAATTTATTAGTATAAGATTTCTCCTAAGTCTTCTTTAAATCTCACTACACACATTACAGTTTTATAAATTACGCGACTGCAAATCTATATTAGTGAGGGAACTAAGTAAACGATACTTCATACATGCTGACTATAATCTATATTGGAGTAGCTTAATGCTTAAGTTTAATGCGAATGAAAACTGCATTGAACTGATATAAGTACAATTAGATTGTCAATCTAATTAAAACAGGGATACGAAAAAAATCGGGATATCAAAATTTTAAATTAATTTTGAAAAATAGGTGATAAAATAAATGATAATATAACTTATTTCTAGTATTATTTAAATTTATTAGAAGGATTCATTACCTGAGTTAAATGATGAGATGGTAGAAAGTAACGAGGCCGAAGTAAAGCACAACACAAAATAAATCACTTATTATCACAAAAAACCTTGATGTTAATAAAAGAGTCAATAACTTTGAACGCATACAATAAAAAGTATTTAGCACTCGCGGAAATTTGAAAATAAATAAAAGGATACATGGATACATCTGCTAAGTTTTGGACGCACTCTGTTAATCACTGCTAATCAGCACCTGAAACAAAAATAAAGTCAACCTGTTATCTTAAAATATTTTTAAGAGGTATTCAAAGAGAAATAAAAAGTCTGCCAATTTGTGTGGCACATATCTTTCTCGAGTCCTACTATTGGACGAATGCGGTTCCTTGATTTGGATCGATTTTGATCTTAAGTGGGGGTCTCACTTATTTTAAAGCAATATTAAATTTTCGCAGACGGTTGAAAAATAATATGAGGCTATTTGTGGGCTAATTTTGGTAAACCATCCAAATTTCTTTAAATTCAGAGGAATATTTAAGATATAGATGTAGATATTAAAAAACGTTTATGCACATATGCGGTAGAAAAAGGAATGGGCGCAGAAAGTTGAAAGGAAAATTAATATTGGACCAAAATTGGGCTAAATATTACCTACCATGCAAATTTCATAAAGATAGGCCTAACAGTTCTTAAAATATGGTGGTTTGCGAAAATGTTTGCACAGGCCCAAAAATTATCACTGATATCTGAAATGTATTTCTATTTTGGATTTGGACACGTTAAAAAAAATCGGTCTTGACTTCGAAAGAAAAAATATGAATTTATTAGGTCTTGAAAAATATACGATATTTCGTTTAACGAATACTTCTGATTAGTTAGTTAAGTATATTTCAGTTTTCAGGGTCCAAAATTACGAACCAGTGGTTCTTAGTCGAATAAAAGTGGATTTCTCTTCCACATATACACTAAATTTTTTAGTGTACACATCTATCTTTAGAAGTTACTCATTCGGTACTTAAAAAATTTAGATTGTTGTTTGAAAGCAGCAATTAGATTGCCTCATATTCATTTCAACTGTCTACGCACATTAATATTGATCAATTTATGCTTTTATTAATGTAAAAAAAACAAGTTACACAAACATTTTTAAAAAAAAAAGAAAAAGGAAAACTATATAAATTATTCAATAATTGGCAGTAACAGCTAAACATGTTAAACGTACGCGATAAAGCTATGTGGCACACTAATTGGCAGACTATTTAGTTTTGTTTCATTCCACAACTTTTATTTCAACTCGTTTTAGCGAATTTTCGAAGAAAAATTAAGATATTGCAATGGCTTCAAAATTTTTGTAATGCGAATTCTTGAAAATTTTCTCTATGGGAATCCGTTTTAGACCAATCTTAATCGATTCTGAAATTTAAAACTTTTTTATGTATGTGTCACTCCAGACGATATCTTTAGGATGCACTTAAAAAATCCAATCAAATTTTAAAATGTCAATAATAACAAAAGAAAGGATGAGTTTGTAGGCCAGAATTTTTGGAGTCCATTTAAGGGTCAAAAATTGCATAAAAACGTGTATTTTCCATTTTACCCCCTCTTATATGAAATAAGACAAAAGTGTACATAACAACAATTACTGTTCTCTTAAAGAGTTTTCCAACGACGCATGCATATTGAAGGGTATATACTATTTTGACTTTTGAACCCCATACTCCTTATGTGTACCAAATTCTTTTTTTCGCAGAACCAAATTCTAAACCAAAAATTTTCCTATATTATCATAAGCCAATAATACGCAGATTTCTTTGATAATTCGAATTTAAAAATTTCGAATTTATGAATGGTCTTTTAGCGAATTTTCGAAGAAAATTAAGCTATTGCAACAATGGCTTCAAAATTTGAATTTTTGAAAATTTTCTCCATGGAAATCCGTTTTGGACCATTCTGAATCAATTCCTAAAATTTAACACTTTTTAGCGAATTTTCGAAGAAAATTTAGCTATTGCGATAGCTTAAAAAATGTTGTAATGCGAATTATTGAAAAATTTTTCCACGGAAATCTGTTTTAGACCATTCTGAAGCGATTCCTAAAATTTAACACTTTTTTTATGTATGTATGTATATATGTGTCACTCCAGACGATATCTCCCCTTAGGATGCACCTAATAATTCCAATTTTTTTTAAAAAAAGTCAATAATATCAAAAGAAAGTATGAGTTAGTTGGCCAGAATTTTTGGAGTTCAATTAGGGGTCAAATCGCAACTTTCTTTGAAAATTCGCTCATTAAGTCATGGTGCATGACTGGATTTTTAATTTGTTTTATATAATTGCTTAAGCTTTATACAAATGATTAAATTATTTAATTTATTAAAAAAAACAAGAATTTAGCCTGACATTGAACCTGATATATATATGGACATAGACTAGTATGTATGTATATTATACTTATTCTAGATTGTAGAAATCTCTGCCTTGACGTTATATACTCGCGTATTTCATATTAATGATAACGTCTTCTTTAATAAGACGTATTAACACATACAAATAAAACGCGTCTAGACATATTTTCATTAGATAAATTGATCAAGGCGCGCAGTCTGAAAAAGATACCGATAAAGAAACTTCTTTGTAAAAAGCAAATATAAAAAAAATAGGCAAGACCTATTTATAGTTGATACATAAAAACAGGATACCTCCTGGTAAACGATTACAAAATGGCGCCCATCTAAGAGGGGATATTTATTTTTGTTTTTCGATGACGTCTAGTGTCTGGTGATATAAATACAGATGTGGTAAAGAATTAAAGACTTAAATTTTACTTTCAGTTCAAAACCTTTTGTTCTTCAGAACGATCATAATGCTTCCATTACCTTCGGTAAGCTTGGAAGCAAAAAAGGGGAGAAAATTTAATAAATTATAAAATAATGGGTTGTAAAATCATAACACCATTAAAGTGTGAGAGGAAGCTACTTGTTACCCTAATTGACATAATTTGTTTTTTAAATCCTAATTGATATTTTAAATAAGGTAAATATCCATAATGATAGTAGAAAGTTTAGGATTGTAAATCAATGACCTGTTTATGGCAATGATTCTGAGGAGAAATAATTTTAATATTAACTTAATAGAATTCTTTGCTCTTCCGGTAAAGCTTCAACATTTCTAACGAGAAAGTTTCCGATATTTCACTCTCTTTACCTAAAGTGCTTGATTAAAAATATACTTAAGTACCTCGTACCCCTGGTGTACCAATTTTGACGACCATTTCAGATTTATACCTTCCTTGGTTGGTCACTATGATCGTGCCGAATTTTGTGCGGATAGGTTCAGCCATTCAGGAGGAAACTTTTGTACCCCGTACCCTGTACCCGTGTGTACCAATTTGGAACATTTCAGATTTATACCTCCTGTTGTTGGTCATTATGGCCGTGCTGAATTTTGTGCGGATCGGTTCAGCCGTTCAGGAGGAGTATGCGTCCAAACAAATGCAAAGTGTAGTATAAGAGCTTATTCGCTTCGCTCAGCTCAATTATAAGAAAACTAAATTAGTATAGGTCTCATTTAACAATTTACTTCTATTACCTTAAATTCCACATCATTTTATAAAATAAATGGAACGACATATTTTATTTACCTTCCCTTCTATAAGTAAGAGAGATCATGATCATTTGTCTTAATAGTTTATTAGCTGAAGCAATATTTCTAGAATGCTTTTAGTATTATGAGAGCAATCGTATAAGTCCGAATGCTCTCTGAGCAGATAATCCCTACGTCTGGGAAATATTTATATTTTATATAAACAATCAAGGATAGGTAAAATAATTAATTTTCATCTTTGATAATACATTATTTGACACGGAATATGTATATTATTTTTGTGTCAGCACCATTATGATCATCAGTTTATAATATGCAGTTTAATAGTGCATTGATAGAAAGCTATATCTAATTATAATTTTCATTAAAAGTGAGCGATGATTTATGTTAAATAAATATTTACTTAAAGGTTTCGTGCCAGAGTGGGGTTTGGATCTGTAGAAGAATGATATTTATAAATAAAAACCAATAAAAAGGGCTTGAGAAAATGAAAGGGTCAGTTGTTATAAATGGGTTTTGTGAGGAAGTGGTTATAGGGCGCGTGTAGGCCACGTGACCACGAGGATTAGGCAAGTAGTGGAGGATATTCACTTCACACTCGTAGGATAAATGTAACACGATATAGTACAGTCAAGACTGGTTTTAAAGAGAAAATCCAAAAGCCTTATGTTATATAGAGTGCTAAACATATATAGAGGAAAACAGAGATTAGCTTCTAGAGTGAGGGAAGGAAAAAACCATCTCCCGCCAAAAATTCTCGACAAAAGCCCGCCAAATCCCCTTTCCGACCCTTAGTGTATGACACTGATGCCCTTTTCTCTAAGGGAAAACCCTTCTTTGATAAACGGCAGTTTAAACGGGGTTAAGTCCGCTGCCACAACTTCTCCTCCGACTTTACCATAATATTGTCTTGATTATTCCCCGGTCGACTCAAGGCAGAAGAGCCTTGGTAAGCTTTCTAGGTGTTACAGGGGGGTAGAGGGGATAGGACGGCCATCTTGGATCAGAGGGTGAGGTATAGGGGAGGGGGTAAGAGGAAGTGGACCAATCAGGTTGCAGGAAACCGCTATACACGAACCAGCCAGCCTAATACCTTCCCTATCTCTCACTAACATTAACACACTATCTTGCCTTCTCTAACTAAGTTACATTATCTCTGAGTTTCTGTCATTCTCACTCACACACAAAACACTTAAGGATAGAACCGCAAGTGAATAATGAATCCTTACTTCCTTAATCCTATGTACGTAACAGAAAAAAGTAAATAGGTAAACTACTTTTTTAAATTTCCCACAACCAAAGCATTTAATTCGTCTGTTTAAACGGGACTAAACAGAATAATTGAATAACCGGATATTTGGTTTGTAATAATAAAAAAATATAAAATTTGTAAAAGTAAAAAAAATAAAAAAATAGACTGCCAATTAGTGTGGCACATACTATAACAATTATTGTTATATTACTTTATTGTTATATTGTTTATTTTGTAAAAACTATTAATAGTTTTAGCGATCTTTAACACTTCATAGCGGTGTCGCTGTTGTTTTTACTAGAAAATTGTATTTGAAAAAAATGTTAGTCTCATTGAATAGATAAAGTTAGATTTTTTCCCCGACCAAAAATTCCAATTTTAAATTTATGTTCACGTTTGCACGAGCGTTACTCGTGAACGCTTGGACGGATAACGTTGTCAACGAACTCGTCCTGAGCATTGGTAAAATGAACATGTCTACCAAATTTCATCAAAATCGGACGACATTTACTCAAGTTATCGTCGCACGTTTCATAATTCGCGGACACACAGACCGACAGACAGACAGACACGAGACCAAAAATGTTCCCTGATGTCTGAAACGGATTTCTGTCTTGGAATTTTTGAAATCGGAGGCATAAAAGTTTTTCGTTCTCAAAAGTGAACACAATGCTTCCGTTAGCTTCGGTAAGCTCGGAAGCAATAACCAAACGAATAAATATGCAATAACAATCATGAGTATGGCCACATTACAATTAAAATTAATAATATTGGCGAGATTTTGAACTTTTTACACACCTTAAAATCATTGAAAAATTAATAATATAGTGCTGTTTTATAATAAAGTTCGTGTAAGCATATAAAGTTATTTATACCTATTATATATTATAAAAGAAATTGATGTTGCATCTGGATTAAAAAATGCACACTTTTCTAATATTTACGTGTTGGATCCAAATACACGATTAGATTGAAATTTATTATATAATGTATTTCTGGGCTTGTCAATTTACAAAATTGATTGTACCTAACTTATGAAAAAAAAATAATTGCGGCGTCGCGGGACACCCGGTAGGAACGAAGTTCCTTACGCTTTTCACTAAATATAAATTATAAAATAACACTGCTAAGTGTAAGATGCTAACTTCTTATACATGGTGGAGTTAGAAAAGAGAAAATAAAAAGTAACTAACTAATAGTAGGTACTTAGTGGAGTTAAGGCAAAATTAAAAGAAAAACATTTTTTTTATCATTGAAGCGAGCATCTCGCAATAAATATGTATTGAATATCGAGAAAATATAAAATCATGATGAGTTAATAGTTAATGAGAATGGTTGTAGTATAGAGCCGAGTATTGAGGGAACAGGACTGTTCCCTCAGACTACATTTAAAATATTATAAAATATACCACTTCACTACACAAAAACTTCTGCTTGTATTAGGCTGAAATTTTAAATGCTTGTGTTTCAATTGTATTTTAGGAGTGTGAATGAGGATGTGAATGAAGTTTTATTAAAATCGTTACGTTGGAACGTAAGATATCGGTGAAAACGTTGTTTTCTCTATTTTAAAGGTTTAGGTCCGGTTTAATAAATCTAGCGATCTTTAACACTTCATAGCGGTGCCGGTGTTGGTTTTACTAAAAAAAAAAAAAAAAAAAAAATCTCATTGACTAGAGGAAGTTAAAATTTTTTTCCGTCCTAAAATTCTAATTTATGCATTTGAAGTTTACGCAGGGTTGATAACGTTGTCCAACGAATTCGTTCTGGGCATTGGTAAAATGAACATGTTTAACGAATTTCTACTAAATCGGTCATCTTTTACTCAAGTTATTGCCATCGGTAGATTTCGTGACGGTCGTTTTTTCGGATTCACTCCCGGGCCAGACACTGTAACGTGTCATAAGGAACTTCATTTATAAAATAAAATTAAAATATATATTCTCAGGGTTAAAAACTTCAAAAGCAAGTAAAGTAATGAAGTAAGTAATGTGTATGAGTAAGTAAGTAGGTAAGTAATGAAACATGTTCCATTATTGTTTTAATTTAACTTATGACTTGGTTTAAATGGGATTTAATAATACATTTCAGAAATAAATAGGCCGGACCTGCACGACTTGTAGATTAGGCGGGCTCATTTATAATAGACCTCTTTACTCTTTAGTCAAGCCAACGAAGGAAAAGTTGTACCTTAAATTGAAAAGTTTTGATACTTGGCATATTTGTTTCAGGGTCCGTAGGCAAAAACGCGCGTGAACTCCGAAAGTACCCAACACAAAAATTTGAAACTTTGCTTTCCAACCTCTAGAAATTTATAGGGAATCCCCAAAAAATCATCCCTCCAAAACTAGGAGTTGACGTTTAAGAGTTCCATTCATTTCTTGATAAATTGTGTAAATGTGTAAGAGAGAGAGGATGACTCCCTGAGTAAAAATATGTATATATATTTGATTTCGTTTTGTATATACCAATTTATCTTTGAGCCGTGTTTTTTTTTAAATTACGTTTTCCGTCCCCACCCCCTCTATTTTATTAGAAATAATAAAGTATGAAAAAAAAAAAAAAAAAAAAAATCATAGTTATTCTTTGCCAAAAAAGGGGGAAAAAAAACGTTTATAAGGAATTTTTCAAAAGTCACATAATTTTGTAAGAAAGAAATGTTTCCTTCTCCCCAAAATATTAAACATTATAATTATCTTGGGAACGGATTGGACTAGATACTTCGCGTTTGCTTCACGACAATATAATAAATGGTGCAAAATTTATAACTAAAGCACATTGCTAAATGGCCACCATCTTGATATGGCTGGGCTGATTACGCAGTTTAACGAACTCGTCCTCTATTTGTTAAATTATAGACCCATTGTGTGTGCTGAAAGCAAATATTTGTATCAATGTTTTGGGGGGATTTTTATTTTTTGGGATAGCGCCAATATTTAGAGCTAAAAATCATTTCTCACCTCGAGCTATGATTTTTCTCAACATGTATGTCAAATTTAAGCGGAATCGACCCTGTAGTTTAAACTCACGTGTCTGCACAGACCCCGCAGACAACATACAACAGTTTTTGCTATTGTATGTAGTTTATATGAAAAAAGTAAATAAAATATAGCTGAGAAAATGTATTATCAGATTATTTATTTCTATACATATCTTTAAAATATTTATTAGAAAACTAATTATATGCTCTTATAATACTTTTTCAAGTTATAAATTTAGATTTTTATTTTATTTATTATGATACTGAGAGTTTGTGTTTCGTACTCATAATGAATAACAAAATAAATCAGTTAAAATATGAACCGTTAGTGGAGGTTGCCATTAAATGTTGAAACAATAGCCTCTCCACGTGAAAATGTTTACGAATCACTTAGTTAGTACTTAATTAACTCTTTAGTTGATACTTAGTATGAACTTTAGATGGTACTCATTTGGTACAATCAACACTGTAGTTAGCTCTTAGTTGGCAATTTAGCTGGTTGATTCTACATAGAGAAGCTAAAGTGGTCAAATTTGGTCTGCATTCAACATAATATTGTGGTTTTTTTAATAAGCTGATAGTTATTCCTCTTAGATTTTATTCAATGCACGTAAATTATAATGCCCACACGTTGGTTGAAATTTATCAAAACGCTAAAAAAAAAAATACTGTTTTACTGATTTTTTGTCAGTGTGAATAACTTTTTAAATAATTTCTTGATACCCACCACATACCACAATAGAACAAAGGGATGCCAGGATATAATTCATGCTAAAAACACTATTTGTTTAAAACGCTAGCTTCGTATTTTTTTTGTTCATAGTATATTATTATTTTTTTATATTTAAATTTTATTATTTCTCGTAATTGTTATATTTTTTTTTTTTTTTTACTGAAGTTTGTTTTATATTTTCCTTAGTTTTTCATACACATCCCTAGCTGAAAGTATGTTTAAAAAGAAATATAAAAGAAAAAAAAATCTCTTATTTTTCCCGTCACTCAATTTTATAAGATAGGAAAAAGGATTTTCTATTCAAGGACAAGGGAAGGAAAATGAGTAAAGAGAAGAAAAGAAAAACTCAATATAAAGGGCTCTTCTTGAAGCAACCTTACTTTGAGTTAATCAAAAAACTTTTATACATATTTATGCTTGGTTATTAGAGGGTGAAACGTAGCAAGTTAAGATGGTACACAAAGCAGACCAGCTTTTCACTATAAAACTCTGACAATCTCAGAGGAAATGTAATATCTAAAGAACAACTCCACTCATCTTCCACCCCTATTTTTAACTGAACATATTAATTCTCTTTTCCGACTTTTATTTGTTTCCAACTCATTGTATTCATCCGGCGTAATTTTTCATTATATTTTACATATAATTTTGTTTAAAAAAAAGTATTCAATTCTCTAGTCATTTGTTGGGTAATTTTTTGTAAGAAATATTAAGTAAATTACCAAGAATATATTACATTTTAGATTAATAATTTATCACAATTGTAAAATAATTGTTGACAAATTCCTTTTAGAAGTATGACTTCTGAGTAGATATTTGAATTGCCCAGTAAAAATTCTTTTTAGAAGAATTATTTGAATTGCCCAGTAAAGATGTTTAAAGTTTTATACATTTATAAAAAGTGACAACAATTTTGTCACCACAATTTTATATAATTAAACATACGCGTTTCGACATTTATATATCATCAGAGTGTTAGCATAGTAAGTGAAAGGCTATTGTGAGTGAAGACTATACTCACTAGTCTCTAACACTTACACTGAAGATTATATAAATGTCGAAAAGAGTGTGTTTAATTATATAAAATTGTTGTGACAATATTTTTGTGTTACTTATTATTAACCTCTCTAATCATAATTATGAAGTGGTACTACAAAATCTTAGTCAAAACAACCAATTATACACATTTATATTTAATATGAGTATATTATAAGCCACACATAAATATAGAAGAATTTAACAGTCTCTGTATCTACATTGATCGATTATATAGATTTAAAAATATATTTTTTAATAAAATTTGAAAGCCTATATATTGAGAAAAAATTTAGATTTGAAATGCGGCAGAAATAGAGTTACATTAATAAAAGAAATTAGACGTCTGAGATCAACGTGAAACCGTCATGGGATGATCTCCGACATAAAATAGATTTACTTATTTTATTAATGTAATTCTATTTCTTCCGTGTTTTGGCCCTGATGATGGATAGCCTTATCAAGGCTGAATAAGCTGCTATGTTAAATAAACAAATTTTCAATTTACGTTAAGAGACAGTTTACGTTTTTCTCTTCGTTTTTGAGCTAAGGAGAAGGACTAATGACTCCATTGTCGTAGCTAAGTGGTGCGAGAGCTTTCTAGCGTAAACTAAGGACTAAGGATTCTATAGCTCGATTCGACAGCAGGGTTAATTTCTCCCTTTCATTTTATAGTTACTAATATTAACGACTTAAATCTCTTCGTATTGATTACATTTAATTTATTTATTTTTCTTCCGGTACTAAAATCATTTATAGAATAATTTCAATAACATCTACTAATTTTGTTAGTTAGATATCTTGAATTCACAAAGCCATACAGATTGAAATCGACAAGGATGAACAAAACAGTCTCATATACACAGTGTGACTGAATTTAAAGAATATTTAATTTACTTAATTTAATTACTATTATACGCATATTTAACAAGATTTCAACAGGGAATTTGTGCTCGACAAATTTAATCGAAATCGGTCCAATAGTACTTCACAGACTTTCTTTTTTTAAAAAAAAGACTTGCTAAAAACATGTAAATCCATCAAAATCTTAAAATCGAATTTTCATGTCATTAGATTATATTATAAATATATATATTTGAGAGAGTAAAAATCTACAAACCTCTAAATATTTATAATAAAATTAAATTAAATAAAAAGAAAAAATATATCTATTGTGTCATCAGATTGAAGAAACAAAGGCAGAGAGAAAATTCTGTTTAAAGTGACAAAGGCGAGTGATAAAATGGAAGTACTTATACTTATATCCGTGTGCATCATGAGATAGACAGAGGGTGAGAATTGGAAGAGAAGGACGAAGTCATTCTATTTTGAAATTCAAATGTTGATGTTGGAAGGATGGTAAGTAAGGTGGCAAGGGGTTAGAGTATGAAGCATTAAAAGGTATTAAGCTAAAGCCAGGGTTAAAAAGCCGAGGTATATAAACGAGTCACCCCTTGACTCTCAGTTTATTGTTTCCTTCCTACCTTCGTTCACTTAATACACAACCTCTCACTCTATCTCATTCCTCAACCTTTTAATTTGTTTAACACAATCAGCCAGTTTCCCTTTTCATACATTAACCATGGCTACGCTATTCCTTATTCAATTAGGGCTAATCCTTCAGCATTTAATTGTAGCACAACGATACAGTATAATAATGTATTCAATTATTAATAAATTTTCGATTTATAAAATATATTCACAAAATGTTTAGTTTCTTTATACATTTTATTTTATTATTATTGCAGTAACGTAAATAAAAACTACACATATTTAAAACAGAAGCTGGAATTACTTAAGTCTGAGATAATTAAGAAGTCTCTCCTCAAACGAGTACCGTAGAAAAGAGTCGTAATCACTTAACAATCGCAAATGATCATCGTCAATACCAATAACATTGGTTATTATAATATTGATGGGCAAATTAGCAAACTCCATTGTGATTGGTGGGCAAATTAGCAAACGCCATTAACTTATTAACTTCTTGTTTATTTACTTATAAATACGTTTTATAGAATCGGTTTGTTTCATATTTTAACTTTGTTTGTACAGTAATTGGTTGTCCTTAGGCACTGTAATCTCTCGGTCTTAAAGAGGTCGAAACTTCATTTAAAATAAAAATAATAATTACGCAACTCGTGCGAAAACTGCATTTTACTTTGCTCGTGTGGTTTTACTACCCTCGGTGTCGCTCGGGTGCAAACTCCACACTCGCATGCAAAATGCTACTTTCCACACAAGACGCGTAGTTTATTACTAATGTATAATGTACACCACTATATACTTTGTATTGTTCTTAGGCACATAGTTGATAGATAGGTCTGTACTGTTCTTAAGCCTCCTGTCAACGGTGATAGTTCTATCACGATAGAATGTGATAGAATTATGTGATATTATTATGTGATACTATTATGTTAGTCAACATCATAGAAGTATAGAACTATAGCGGAGGTGTAATGTCTACACGGCGAGAGCTAATGTACGTCAAAATTTGTTGTCTTATTTGTACTCGTAGTGATATCCATATTCAACATATCTGACTTGGAAACGGACCATTAAATATATTACATAACATATATATATATATATATATATATATATATATAGCAAACAGAATATTTATATTATATTGTCGAACACAACAAAAATCTGATATCAAATATATTATGAAGCAAGCTATCACATTTGTTACCTCCTAGATCTTTTATCACGTTTTATAAAAGTATAAACAAACAATATGCCAATCAGCATCTAGAATCTGTAGTTATAGTTATTGTATCTGCCACGTAAGTACACTGACAGGCGTGATAGAACACTCAATTATCTCTTTCAGACGAGATAGTGTGATGGTCGCGATAATTCTGTCGTGACAGAATCAAATTTTGAAAATATGACCTCTCAAAACAGGGCTTTTATGCATTTCTGAGGTGAAATTGAATATGAGGTATAATGTAAAAATATATTCTTGCATGGGGTCATTCCTTGAAAGCTTAATTTGTATATTATTTATTTCTATTTTATTTGCTTTTTGATAATGGGAAAGATTTACAGCAATGATCATTGTGGCATCGAGAAGCCTTCAACAACACAATTAACAGTATTGCTTAACAGCAAATTTACATTTTTTTTTGCTTAAAATATGTTTAACCTGAATTAGTCCAGGAGCCAGGTAGATTTACCTGGAAAGTATTTTGAACTTAATGGAATTTTTACAGGTAACTCAGAGGTCCTCTGGGATGCCAATGCTGAGTTTTCGACCTCGTGGCCCTTGTGCTAACTTGGGGAGGGGGGAAAAACCCCAATTTTTCCTCCTTTTTTTCGGTTTTTCGCCTCTAGCTGGAAAACTACGCGTCAATCAAAAAAACTTTACCAGTACAATGTTAAAGAGCATCAAATTTCCTACAAAAATCACTGGTCATACAACTGTTTCCACCCATTAGGTACTGTGATACAGCATTGTGAAAAATGCCAAATTTTAAAAAAGGTGGATTTTAGCGGAAAAGCGTGTTTTTGGGCTTATAAAATAGATTTATCATCATAAATTGAGTATTAAACATTTCTATGTATACCATAATAATATGTAACCCCCTGTAAACCCCTCCCCCCCTCACTGCCCTCCCCCCCCCCCCCCCCCCCCAGAAACAAATTTGATGACGAATAATGTGTGTGACTTATTGACTACGAAGGAAAAGAAGTTCTATCCTTCCCTTAATTTTTGACTTTTTATCTTTTAATAAAATAAAAATATCATTAGTCCAGGAAATTAAGCGCTTTGGCTCGCAATTCGTCATACATCGATTTACTTGAAAATTTGACAGCTGATAGAGAATAGTCCAACCATCAAAATCTATATCATCCAAATCATCATTGCTATTACCCTGGGGGTGGTTGCTACCCCATCTCGGGGGTTGAAATTGTTTATTTTATTTTAACCACAGGAATCGATGGAAAAGCTAATTCTAAGTCAAAAATGATCTATACATTTTTTTTTTTTTAATTAATATTTTTCGAGTTATTCGCGATTGAAAGTAAAAGTTGTTCGACCTTTTTGATCGGTTTTTCGCGAATAACTCGAAAAATATGCATTTTATCAAACAAACAGTAAGAACAAAATTATAGCCTATAAAAAAAGAAAGAAAATCCTTATTTTATAAATCATGTACGACTAATACGGACCGACCTACGGCTTGTTAATTGTTGGCTTTAGTTCGTCAAATGCTAAATTTGAGAGATTCAGAGTCAAATAGCGATAAAACTGTGCATTTTACGAGGAAAACTTATAGATGGTTTTTTAAAGTAGACAAAAAGAGCTTTCATTTTTAAAAAAATAGAAGTCGATAGCATCAAAATTAAGCGAGTTACGATGAAAATAAAGTTAGTCCCTACATTTTTCTACGAAAAAATCAGTGAAAACAACCCCCTAATTACCACCCTAATTCAAATTGATCTTCGCCCTTCTACGGTTTTGCGTGGATCACACGGGACACATGATAACAGCTTAACTCCAACTTTTCGGGAATATCCAGACGGCGGAAGTATGGGGTACGGGGTACAAAAGTCAAAATAGTATAAATCCTTTATGATGAATGCCGTTGGATAGCTCTTTAAGAGAGCCAGTAATTGTTGTTATAAACACTTTTTCATATTTTCATTTAAGAGGGGGATAAAATGGAAAAACAGGAATAAATGGTTTTAGCTAAAAATTATAAATATTATTATTTTTGATCCGATATGAATGAAAATTGGTATACGTGCTTTATTTGATGTCAGAAAGAAGAATAGGAAATAATTTGTGTGCATTTAGAACTTTGGGTACAAATCGTTGTAAGGGGTGGTTTTTAAGGGTTGAAAAATTGCAAAATAATGAAATTGGTAATATTTTAGGCAACATTCTTAAATTAAGTCGATATGATAAATTAATCATTGATTTAAGGATAAATATTTTTTTGTACAAAGTCTAACAAGGGTTGATTTTTAAGGGTTGAAATATTTTGAAATTGTGTTCGAAAGTATAAAACAATCATTATTCAACTAATCCAAACGAAATTTCACCAACCTTAAGCTTTAAAATGTTAATTTATAAGTTTTGATAATTGGGGGTAGTTTTCACCCCTAAAAAATAAACAGCGCCCATCGGCATAATATAGATTTTGAAGTACTGTGTGGGCACCGGGTGCGAAAATTCAGCCGAGCCAAACGTTAACGAGGATGATACTGATGACGACGGTACCGACGACCTGCTCGACAACCTATACCAGGAACAGGTTTACAGGGGGTTACATATTATTATGGTATACATAGAAATGTTGAATACTCAATTTATGATGATAAATCTATTTTATAAGCCCAAAAACACGCTTTTTCCGCTAAAATCCACATTTTTTAAAATTTGGTATTTTTCACAATGCTGTATCACAGTACCTAATGGGTGGAAACAGTCGTATGACCAGTGATTTTTATAGGAAATTTGATGCTCTTTAACATTGTACTGTTAAGTTTTTTTGATTGACGCGTAGTTTTCGAGCTAGAGCCGAAAAACCAAAAAATTGGCGGAAAAATTGGGGTTTCTCCCCCCTCCCCAAGTTAGCACAAGGGCCACGAGGTCGAAAACTTAGCATTTGCATCCCAGAGGACCTCTGAGTTACCTGTAAAAATTCCATTAAGTTCAAAATACTTTCCAGCTCGACCTGGTTTTTTCGACCTGGCTCCTGGACTAAATAGATAAGTAGAGAAATTATTTTTTACTATCCTTACTACTTACTTTTTTAAATTAGTTGTTTTTACTTTTTTATATACGTTGTATATATAATAAGAAATTATTTTGATTGCCCGAATGTTCGATTTAGAGATATAAATAATTCTTAAGGTCCTTTAAGTCCAAAAACGTAGGGTTTAATAGTTATTTATGCACCTAGGGAGTAAAGTAAGCCATTATTCCCTGAGCGAAAAAAAGTTGGTTCTTGAGGCGAAGCCGAAGGAACCATGGTCCCTAAATCCCGAGGCGAAGCCGAGGAAATTAGGCTCTTTAATTCCCGAGGCGCAGCCGAGGGCCGAGGGAATAACTCTAATTAGCTCCCGCGGCGCAGCCGAGGGAGATAATTATCGCGAGGGGAATAATGACACTTTACTCACGAGGTACATACAATATTTTATCTCCAGTAGGAATGAAAATACACATTTTCGTCCATAGCACAGTTTTTATTTATTATTTTAATAAATAACAATAATTATTAGAACTTCTAATAGCAGATATAAGAGATTCAATAATAAAAACAAATAAGAATTGGAATTAAACTCAAATAGAAGGTGATTTAGATGCAGGTTATAATTTTGTAAACAAAGATAAACATGGTCAAAAAAGCGCAGTGCCGCCAACCTGATTTCAACAACTTCATTACATTAGCCATACATTTTCTTCTATTTATAAAATAATTAAGTTGCAATCTTTACTTTTTTGCCCTACTTTACTTTTTCGCCCTACTTTTACTTTTTCTCCCTACTTTTTGAGTTCAGGGGCGTAACTAGGATCTTGGGGGCCCTGGGGCAAGATTACTCTGGGAGAACCGCGGGAGGGGTATGGAAGAGTTTCTCTCCCATACTAAAAAAAGGGGGGTCCGGGGGCCCTCCACCAAAATTTTTTGGGAAAATGTCCCCTAGGAACGTGTTTTAATGCATTCTAGAGGTCATAATATATTTACCCACATCTATAGTATTTTGCACACAATGTTTAGTTTAGCCTCTGTATCTAAATCCTCACCTACCTCCTGACTCCTGGGTAATTTAGTTAGTAGTTAGGCTTCAACATAAATACATCTATAACTTATACGACCTCTTCGTAATAATTTAAGAGATTATATACTGTACTGTTTTCGTAATTAGTTAATAGTTGATATTAAAATATGTAGGTAAAGATAGACCTGATAGATAGTTAGCCTGATAGTGGAACTGAAGAAATTAGTCACAAAAGTTAAAAAATTAAGTAGGTAAATGTATTTTTAATACTTCTATACAAAACCAAAACAAAACAGATAAATTGAAATCAGACAGACAAGATGAAGCAATCTTCATTTATTAAAATTCCTTTCTTCTTACTTTTGACGAAGAAAATTTATTAATAACTTGATAAAAGAAAGATAGTCATGCGGGGCCCCTGGCGCGTGAAAATATTGAATCGTTTTCTATAATGTCTAGGGGCCTCCAAAAGAACCGTTGAATAAATTGTCCAAAATGATTCTTGCCTGAAAATATTTTTTTCATAAAAGGTTTTAAATTCATATTTTTATTTTTTTGCCCATTGAAATTCAAATAGGGCCGTAGGATCAGCTGCTCTTGCGGGGCCCCCGTGGCCGGGGGCCCCGGGGCACTGCCCCGGTTGCCCCGGTGGTAGTTACGGCCCTGTTTGAGCTCAGGGATGAAAAGACCTGTTTTAGTCCCTCTAAACTAATTCAAAATCATAACCTTTTTTCCCTACTGGAGATAAAATAAATAAATTAGGTCTGTGCTTTATTTTTATTTTTTTGATCTTAATAAATATAATTGTTTAATAAAATAATCCTTTACATTAAACCTTTGTCATAGCGAAACATACATACATGTACAAATCTTATAAATTACATACATAATACGAGTCCTATTTCGAGTATTTCTAATAATCATTTAAGCAATTTAACCATGCCTTTAAGGAGCTACTGATGTTAAGGTTGTAAACACCCTAATATCCTCCTTTATAATTATTAACTTTTACTTCTAAACTGAAAGTATCAGTAAGATCCTGGTTCCTGGTTACAGGTTCACAGGCTTGTAAAATTAAATTTTAGTACTAGAGTTGTTTTGGGAGCAAGGACCAAACAACAGACCTACTCTCTATATAATTATTAGTGAGTATGACTCAGAATCGAACAAGGAAAACTTATGAGTATACCCTTGAGTCGATGACTCTTGGGCTGTATATCTATTAAGTTGTTTTGACAACATTTAGTATATAACTGCCAACAAACTCCCAAGCACTTAGTAATTATAAATCTAACCGGATGTTACAAAAACAAGTACCACTCCTACATATGGATACGCTAACTTCACCTGTCATATAAAGTTTACGGTAACAGTAATTAACGTATAACAATTACTTTTTTTGTGAGAAAAAATTGTATCACAATTCCAGTAATATAAAAAAAAAAGTTTATATAATAATACTAAGCGCTTGGCTTCAAAGGAGCAACAGACATAATGCTTCTACATTTTACATAATGCTTTCTATGAATTCATTATAATATGTTTACTCACAACAAAAGAGATATTTCTATACCTTCTAATTAGTTCTACAACCTAGCCATTGAATAGATAAGTTAGCTCTAATAATAGATATCTTACACTTACACTGAATACAGCTAGTCCATAGTAAAATTTAAGGCTTGTTACGTATTTTAGCGACTCTTCCCAAAAATAAGACAAGAGAAAATATATTTTATCTACGACTGTTACGAAATATAAACATTGTATCTCTGTTTAGATACGTAGAAAGTGATTCTTTACGTACTTGTATTCATTGCGCATGCGCATCTCATAATTCTGAAGAATACCTCTTCTTTACCACCCTACGGCGGTAAAGAAGAGGAATTCTTCAGCTTTACACACCATTAGCGAGTTTATTTACATTTAACAAATCTAATTTGCTGTTCATTTATTAAAGTAACTGTTTATATCGAGTTTTTAGTGAAAAACAATGATTGATTTAAGTGATTATGACGAAATTAGGAGAATAATACGCCTCCCGAAATAATTAATTTGGCACAAAATAAAACTAATGAATTAATGTAATCTTTATCAAAAGAGAAATCTTGTCTTGAGAAGTCATGTTTATCTTTGTTTATAACCTGCATCTATATAACCTTCTATTTGAGTTTAATTCCAATTCTTATTTGTTTTTAATATTGAATCTCTTATATTTGCTATAAAAAGTACTAATAATTATTGTTACTTATTAAAATAATAAATAAAAACTGTGCAATGGACGAAAATGTGTATTTTCTTCCTACTGGAGATAAAATATTGTATTTACCTCGTGAGTAAAGTGCCATTATTCCCCTCGCGATAATTATCTCCGAGAGCGTTATATATAGTGTTATTCCCTCGGCTGCGCCTCGGGACTTAAAGAGTCAAATTCCCTCGGCTTCGCCTCGGGATTTAGGGACCATGGTTCCTTCGGCTTCGCCTCAAGAACCAACTTTTTCGCTCAGGGAATAATGGCTTACTTTACTCCCTAGGTGCATAAATAACTATTATCTTCAGTAGGGAGAAAAAGTTATGATTTTAGATTAGTTTAGAGGGACTAAAGGAAGTCTCGTCTTCCCTAAACTCTGAACTCAAAAAGTAGGGAGAAAAAGTAAAACCAGGGAGAAAAAGTAAAACCAGGGAGAAAAATAAGGATTGCCAACTTAATATATTTTATAAATAGTGGAGAATGAATGGCTAATGTAGTGAAGTTGTTGAAATCAGGTTGGCGACACTGCTTTTTAAGCCTTATTTGTAATTTAAACCTAGTTAAACCTATTTTCCTAAATATGCCTTATTGGCATATTTTCCTAAATATGCCTTATTGACATATTTTCCTAAATATGCTTTATTGACATATTTCGCTAAATATGCCTTATTGACATATCTCCCTAACTACAGTATCTCCCGTTAATGATAATTTGGAAGGGCTTTATTAGACCTGTGAAGATAAGGCGTGAGATCGGGTAGAGTATGCGCGCGAAGACGAATGCACCTCCCCTAAGGCAATATCCCGCAGCCGCCTCCCTTAGAGCCACCCCCCTGGTATCTTGGTATCTGTGGTTACGAGAAAGCTGTGAGGCAGTCATGTGGTTTCATAGACAAGGAAGAACATCCCGTCCTCTTCTACCTCCTCACTCGCATTATCAGCATATTATAATCAACGGTATGTTTACAAACCGTTTTAAATCAAAATAGTATAATTAGATTAAAACTAAAGCAATTAATAATAAGTTGTGTTATCAATATATCTCTTAAATAATTAGTTTCCGCACCATTTTCGAAACGGGTGTAGTACGGGTAGTAGTCAAATACGAAAATTAGCATTATGCATGCGAGTGTGAAGTGGAGTTTGCACCCGAGCAATAGCGAGGGTAGTAAAACCACACAAAATTCAACCCACAATAAATAAATACCACACAAAAATACAGTTTTCGCACGAGATGCGTATACCGTACTTTATCTACGATTGTTGGATTTTAATAATAAATACAGCAAAAACAGTTATTTTAATTAAATAAACAGCAAATTAGTTTTGTTAAATATAAAAACAAACACGCTAATCGTGTGATAAGGTGAAGAATGCGCAATGAATACAACTACGAAAATAAGCACTTTCTACGCATTTAAACAGAGATAAAATGTTTATATTTCGTATCAATCATAGATAAAATTATTTTCGGTGACATTCAGGAGTTTTATCTTGATTCAAGTCAACATTTTGTTTATACGCGAGTTATTTGTAAAATCTAAAGCGTTTTATTAAGGGTGATTGGGACTAAAATCTGCTCTATTAAGGCAGTAACCTAAAGGGATCTGAGAAATCCACAATACTTTGTTACTACATAATAAAACATTAACTACCTCTACTAGGTAGTTATGAAGTATTATAATATAGAATGATGTTGTGGATTTCTCAGATAGCTTTAAGTATTATATAAGTGGTTATTTAAATATACATTAATCATAAATTTAAATATTAATTAGATATGTAATAAATATTAAAATTATATGTTGTGTTTCTTATATATAGGTACATATAACCTTGAAGAGTAAATAAAATGTCAATAAAAAAGAAGTTAAAATTTATATATAAAGTTAAAATATATATTATTTTCCTAATAATGATTAACTAGGGTGATCAAAATCATCTGCATTAACTAATTATCTTTTATATTTGTTATCAATAAATAAATTAATTTTTATATTTTATTTACTATGAATTCAACTTCAACAGTTGAGTGTCAAACTTAGGAAAAGTAATAAATAAACACAGATTCTAACCAATAAAAATAAATATTCATCTGTGAAGTTCAATAATTTAAATATTTATATAATCTATGTGAACAATTAACTCCACACATTTTTAGCCCAAACAACCAGATCTAGGTACCAGAAAACTAGGTAATGCTTTCCTTTCTTTTTTTTTAGATATTTTAACAATTTTTATTGCTTATTGTACTTCCACCCACTTAATAAGTAAACGATGTACTTATTATCACGCTGGGGGACAGAAAAAGGGCCAAGGATGCCCATTGCTAATCTTTGAAAAAGGAACCCCACTGCCATAAAATGTAGCATTCTAATATAAATAAATATATTTAACAGAACTTCAATCAACTTGAACTATATTTTATGATTAAATATTTTGTAAGTAAAATTATGAACAAGTAACACAACATTAACAATATCACATTATTATTATTTTTCTTTTTTTAATAAAGACGGTAATAAAGGATTACTTTTTAAATATTCAAATAAATAAAATATATTTTTGATAAATCAAAGCAGTTATTAAGGTCCAACCTCTCTAGAATTAATGCTCTTCCAAAGTTTATTATTATTCTGGAAGTCACGTTCCTCTAATGTTTTGAAAGCAGTGAAGTTCGGCGTCGAATGGAATTCGACTAAGAATTTTTTCCCGGTAATTCTCCCGCAGGAGTCTGAGATCTCTCAATAATCGCGTGGGATCAGGAGTCCCGAGCAATAAGAACAAGAATAAAGGAGACAACAAACCTGTTTGTTGTCTGGTTTTATTTTATTTTGATTTTTATTTTTTTTTATTATGAGGCAAAAAAACTACCTAAACACATAACTAATGTGATGACAAAATAAAAGAAGGATCGAAGCGTTTAAGTTCAGCAAAAAAATATATATGAATAAATCCCACATAAAAAGTAATAATAACAACAAAACAAAATAATATAACACCCTTTTATACAAAGATATTAAGAATAATTAAAGGAAGAAAGGAAAAAAGATATAGTTAGAAAATTGAGGGAATAATATGAAGATGATTTAAAATCAGAAGAAATTATTTAAAGATGAATAAATTAAAAAAAAAAAAAAGTGTGGTGTCGCGGGACACCCGGTAGGAACGAAGTTCCTTACATTTTTCATTAAATATAAATGATAAAATCACACTGCTAAATATGTATAAATTATACATGGCGGAATTAGAAAAGAGGCAAAATTAAAAGAAAATCATTATTTGTATAATTAAAGCAAGCGTCTTACTATAAATATATATTGAATATAAGAAAAAAGTTGATCATGATGAGTTTATAGTGAAAGAATATGTTTGTTAAAGTAGTTTGAATTGAAATAGGACTGTTTTCTACCTACCCGCCCAATTAATTTAAAATATTATAAAATATATCTCTTCCCTACTCTACAGCTTCTGCTTGTATCAGGGTGAAATTTTACATCTTTATATTTTATTTATTTACAAATCAAAGTGACATTTTTGACATATATAACAAAAATAATCAAAACAAGTCAAGTAACAGGCTTTCTTAATAACACTTTTTCCCGTCTTTTGAAGCTTACGTTTACGCGACCGTTTCGCGTGAACGCTTGGGCGGATAACGTTTTCCGACGAACTCAGCCAGGGCATTGGTAAAATGAACATGGTACCAAATTTCATATAACTCGGTGATCATCGTTTACTCAAGTTATCGTCATCTGTAGATTTTTTTTTTTTTTGGTCGTTTTTTTCGGATTCACTCCTGGGCTCCAGAACGTGACATAAGGAACTTCGTTCCAAAAGTAAAATAATCTACCTAGTAATGTAACACATAGCTCCCTCACGTCCTATTGCGTACATTTATGCTATTACGACTCATTGTTGTCTAAATTATAAAATGTTTCCCTCTTTGTTCTAAATCTTTTATTTTTTTCACGTGAATAAAAGGATGAATCAATCAAAATTAAAAGTCATTATATTTATATTTATTTTATTTTAGCAATAAAAAAAGGATTGCTGAAATGTTAAACGTCAAAGTGGCAGGTATAATACCTGCCACTTTGACGTTACGGACCAAACATGTTTCCTGATGTCTTAAACAGATTTCTGTCAAGGAATTTTTCAATTCGAATATAATATAATATTTTATTTTTACCTTCTGTGGGCTCGTGAGCAAAAAAACAAACAATAGTTATAGTATAATACAAACCATCTCGACCAATTGATCGAATGATGACTAACAACATCATCAGTTCATTTTTGATGGTAAATTATAGATTCATACTGAATCCCATAAAGCAGCTGCTTAAAATGATAAAAAAAATTATAACTTAAATTTAAATGATTAAATTTGTAGAAACGATTTCTTTGATTTTGATTATGATGAATGTTGAGCACTTAGTGGCAATAAATCAATATGAGATAAGACTTGTGTGATTATTTGATAGGACTACTAGCGCAACTTCTCTTTATAAGCTATTGTGGTTTTGTTGCAGTAAAGTGGTAAACTTTGCTTTTCGAATTTTATTCTCTATGAATATGAACTACAAATTTAACTTGAAAAAATCTAGTAGACACAACTAAATTAGTTGTTTCATACATTTATTTATACATTTAATTTTTGTAAACCCGAATTATTGTGTTTCTTGTCATCAGAAGAAGGCGCCAAACTATTTTAGAGGTACCGACAACAATTTATAGTATACATATGGAATAAAAAAAAAATATGAAAGAAATAATTTAAAGAATGAAAAGAAGAAACATGAGAAAAAGATAACATTTTGCATTCCAGCTAAAGACTGTGTGAAAATTTCGCTTACTTAAGAAGCTAAAGCGTTAATACACAAAAGGACCTCCTGACAATAGATTCCCTTTCTAAACGAGCTGTAAAAAGGATGCTAAATCTTTCAAAGTCCTTAACTACAGAAACAGGGGAGAGCTAAAGAGAAAAATTAATGCGCTCTTCTTTGAATTCCTTCATCTTGACCGCGTGTTTAAATTCAGGTTTAAGTCACCTGTTGGTAAGAAGTGCGGTGGCCTTAGGAAGAAGGACCTCCCAGAGTGTCCTGCACACAACCTGCAACATATCCCACCTACCACAGTTTCGGTAGGCCACACACACGACACTCGATGTCTACCCAGATTCCTCACCAATCTCATTAAGTGGCTCAAGATATACTTTATTATATCTAAACCACCTACATGGTTAGAATTAACAGTCTCGACGAAAGACCCATATCATCAAGGATAAAAAATCGTGACAAGATTTACAGTTCCGGTTTCTCAATACTAAAGTATAATAAAAAACGTATAGAATTAAGAACTTTATTATAAAAATTAAAGTAATAATCTTTCTTCTAAAATTTGAGCGTACGGCAGTGCACAAGGCTAAGTTCCAGCAAGCATGCAGTGTATTTTTACTAGCACCAATTTTATTCACCTGCTTTTTCTCACCCTCATAATCTCTGCTTCCTCTTGAGAAGGACTTTAGAAATTTTAAACATAGATTAAGCTTAAGGAAGGGAAATTTAAAAAATTCAATGTTTTTATTTTTAGAAAGCATGCTAGTGCTTGATATCAAAATAATAATAGCATCATAACAACAATCATAATAATATTATGTAATATTATCATTTATAATACTCTATACCCGTGTTATTCTTCATCGGTTTAATGTGTATATATATATATATATATATATATATATATATATATATATATATATATATATATATTGAATAATGAAGTGATCCCTCCAATGGTTCGTAAAAAAAAAATCAAGACGACACCGCCACAGCCAGCAAAATGGGAATGTTATCCTCAGCAAAAACGTAACCGAGAAAAAAGGGCCAAGTTGAACCCCTCCCAAAAAAGTCAGCCTATCAAAGAAGTGGTACCTACATTGTGGGCCAACCATAAGCTCCACTCTGTTTAGTCCATAACCTCACTTCACTCCTACTTTCATTAGCAACACTGCTCTTTTATTAGGGTTTCGAGGTCATCCTAGAAGCACTTATGCCTTAGGTAGTTCGTCTTGGATCATATCTCCCGACCTATTGTAGCTAGATATTTGAAATTTGGTATGCAAGTTAAACTTTTTTGCCCCAAAACAGGAAAAATGTTGCGATCTTCATAACTTGAAATTTCTTCGATCTGCAAGCAATTACGAACTGATCGCAATTTTTTATATATTTTGTGATTTTTTAGTGGGTATAATTTTAAAGGCATATTGAAAAGCAGATCACAAATATATATGACGTTTCCAAAATAGCGGCTATTTCACCCCCAAAAGAACCAAATAAATGCCTACTTAAAATTCTAAAGAATAATATGCAAACCTCCGAAGAGCAACTTTTTAAACATTTTTTAGTAAAAAAAAAAGTAGGAAATATTAATTTTTATGACCGAAGACACCCTGGCATTAAACATCGACATTATGAGTACTCACATACGAGTAACATCGGTGATAGGAAGGAGAGGACTCAGAAAAAAAAGAAAAAAGGTTCCTGACCCTCTTCTAAAAAAGTCAGCCCATCAAAGTAGTGATATCTACATTGCGGCTCTTTTATGCCTCATTCAGAAAATGGCCAAGTGTTAAGGAATAAAAATAAAAGTGAAGTGTTGCTCATGAAAAAAGGAGTGAAGTGAGGTTATGAACTAAAGAAAGAGTAGACTTGGCGATAATGTAGCCATCACAACTATGATAGGATGACTTATGACTTTTTTGGGAGAGGGTCTGGAACTAAGCCCTTTTTTCGCGGTTAGGTTTTTATTGAGGGTATTTACTACAAAACAAATGCAAAAAAGCATTTTAACATAAAAAAGTAAATACAATTTTAGGACTTACTTATTACTGATTTTCGTTTTAAATAATAATATAATATTATTCTTTTATTTTTTTTTAAGACAAAAATGTAATTAAAAGGTAGTTAGGAGCTTCATTTAGAATCTTCATTCTCTTTTGACTAGCTTTTTTAAACCAATATTTTCATTAACAGTGAAATAGCAGATAATTGTAGCACAGTTTTAAAGTAAAACATATTATAGCTCATTTCAATAAAACTTAATTATGTTTTTCTTAATTAACTATGTTCATGCAATAGCATTATACGAGGATATCATAAAGGAATAGTATGAACTGTCACATTGATAATTATTTTGAATAAGGTGGTGAATTGTTTTATCAATGTATTTAATCAATTTTTTTTTCTTCTTCTTTTTACAGAGAGATATGAAGTGCTGCAAGGAGGAAGAGTTGTTGGCTCAGGTCAAATTCAACTTTGGCAATTCCTATTAGAGTTGCTCAGTGATTCAAGCAACTCGCAATGTATTGCTTGGGAAGGTTCAAACGGAGAGTTTAAGCTAACCGATCCAGATGAAGTTGCAAGAAGATGGGGAGAAAGGAAATCCAAACCTAATATGAACTACGATAAACTCTCAAGAGCTTTAAGGTAAGCAATGAAAAACAATCACATGTCGAATTTGTGGTACTTCTTTACTTAAGCACCCCCCTATATCCCATTGTTCTAATAGTTATTTAGACAAAGGAAGATTTACAGAGTAGTGTATATTCCTTAATCTAAATTACTATAAAGTCAAAGGATTATTAAATGAACGCTAAGAAAACTGTTGAACTCATTGTCCTTCATGTTTCTGTATAAGATTTAGTCTTACACATAATAAGACTCAATCTTAAAATAGCGTAATAAAACTGCCACAGGAGTCTCAATGTCTTGGGGAGACAAACACACAAACCTTTGAGAGTTTTGTCGGACAGACTATTGTTTAGAACCAAGGGGAAGGGGGATGCTAATGTAAAAAAGTGCCAAATGTATCATGGGATAAAATCAACGTCAAAGATATATAAATACGAAATAGATATTCATTTAAAGCATCTAACCTTTTCTAAATTAGAAAGGGAGATAAAGGGAGAAACAGAAGATACCTATAACAGTATAGAGTGATAGGTATCAAAAATACAAAACAGCATCTAGTACAATGGAAAAAGGGTCCAGAAGATTCATTAAACCAAAGAATGATCAAACACTACTAACACTGCTTCAATAAAAAATCTTTATACATTGCTAAAACGCGTAAATTTGGTTAATATGCCTGCGTTAGAAGTCTCTCCAGCTAGAAAGAAACTTAAGATGTGAAAAAGGTTAGCTCAAGGAAGAAATAAGGGAACGTCCGACATAAGGAATACCCAAAATAACTAGTTTTTACTTTAAACTAAATCCTTTTGACTAAATTACAATTTTTTCCAACCACTATGAATTAATTTAAAATGTTTTATTAGTGTAGATGCATTATTTATCAAGCGTACATTTATCTATTGTTTTATTTTATTCCAGGTATTACTATGACAAGAACATCATGACTAAAGTTCATGGGAAAAGATACGCATACAAGTTCGATTTTCACGGTTTGATGGCTGCATGCCAAGCAGCCCAATCAGTCGGAAGTAGCAGTGGAGACAGCAGTGCTTTGCTAAGTTCTCCGTTGTTCCAACCACCACCCCCTTATTGGGCATCCCACAGTCTTTACATGCACCCACCTCCTAGATACCCCTACCCACCTTCATCTCAACAAAATTAACTGTATTCCAAAACCGCAAATAGGAATAGCATTCTATCCAGAATGATTCAATCGATGAAAGCCCTTGAAAATCAAGCTGTGCTCTTTAATCCATTTCTTTTGAGCTATCTTACTCAATCTGAATTAGTCGAATTCAGATAAGAATGGATCCACTTCGTCACTAAACAGATGACTTTATTTAGCACTTCATTGCTTTAGGTAAAGGGTTTCATCTTTTTTGGTTAAAGATGAAAGGAACTTGAATTTTCAAGTAGAAACCTTGAAAAATCTTATACTTATTCCTAAGTTAAGAATTGAATTGAAACATCTCTTCAATGAGAAGAGACATTTCACATCACTGCATAATATGAGGAAATAAGACACAACATTCACAGCAGAAAATGCGAGTTGTCGAATAATATATAATATAGATTATACGGAGCCAAATATATTTAACAAACAGCAATTATATTTAATCACAACTTAGCCCTTTTTTCTTAAAAAGAGGAAGAAAAATAAATTGCAACCACAGCCGAAAATCGAATCTCGGGTCCCGGTAATGCTAAAGGTCTTTCATTTAATTTCCTGCAGTGGGTGTATTTTATGTCATTATCCTTTTTTTCCAATATATTGATGATTTTTCGATGTACGTACATTCATTAAATTTCTTAAAGGTGTAAATGAATCAAGTGTTCTTATTTACACATAAGGCACACGTAACAGTTGTTTTCCTAATGTGGTGATAGTCAGCCTAGATAAGCTCTATAGAAATAATCAATTCTTTATTTTTGAGCTAATATGTCTGACATCTGACATCTATATAAATTCTAACGAAATTCTCAGATCCTTTCTAAATTTCTGAAAGAAAGAAGACAATTTAATTAGACATTTTGTAAAAATAATCTAATTGTTTTATTTTAAAAAATATATGTTATAGGTATATTGTGATGATTTAATTAATGTAAATTAAAATTGTACTTGTAAATAGTCTAAAGTTCAAAGAACTGTAACAATGATATTAATATCGTTACCATAATGTTCCATGACGGTTTTGTATGTATTTAAATTATATGTGTTGTATAAATTAAGTTGTTATATAAAGGAATTAAGTTATTATTTTGTGTTTTATATATTTTAATTTCCATTAAAATTTGAATGATTTTACTGATGTGATTAAAGAGTAGTTACATTTCATGACTTGATATCTGATTATGTGTTTCATCAGATTACTAATAGAAAGAAGGGATGATAGATAATCAATTTTCTTAACATTTACTGAGTAAAAGTGGCCGAAGTAATGGTGCAATTAATTACAACATGCGTCTAGAAAACTAGAATTTAAATTAATCTATTAAAATGTGTAATGCAATGTTAATACGCCGTTTAGTTAAAAGTACGAGTGTAACAGGGGGAACGGACATCAGCTGATTAAATCTAAAATATTCGACGTTAAAATTGCCCATAAAGATACTCAATTAACACAAGATTTGATAAAACTTTGTACACTAATGTAATAAAAGGCAGGTATTGTCTATAATGGATAAAAATGTTTGTCTTAAATGCATCTAAGACTATAAATGTATCGACACCAAACAAATGGTATTTTCCTTATTTTCTAATCACCATTATCAGCACTTAATTACTCATTAAGTAAATATATTTACATTATAAAAAATAATGAGAGAATATAAATAACATAATTGTGGATACCAATTAACATATGATTCGGAATTCTATATTAGAGAGTTTCATTAAAATTATAAAGGCTGACTTACTCTCTCTTATTTTTAATAATGTAACTTTATTTAAGGTTTTAAGAAGGGTAAATATATATATATATATATATATATATATATATATATATATATATATATATATATATATATATATATATATATATATATATATATATACATATATATATATATATATATATATATATATATATATATATATATATATATATATATATATACATATATATATATATATATATATATATATATATATATATATATATATATATATATATATATATATATATATATATATATATATATATTATTATTATTATTATTATTATTATTATTATTCATTTATTTATTTTTTTCTAATAACACAAAAACAGTATCCTGAAGTTTTTACATAAATTGACCTAAAATTAAACGCTTTTATTTAACTTTCCTAGTTTGTAAGTTACAAATTTTGAAATATATGTTTAGCCCATTATCTGACTACCAAGAAAGCTGGAAGTTTCACAAACTATGTACCAGTATTTCCGCCAACACTGCAAGTTATTAAATCAAATAGTTATAGTATTATTATACTTCACCCTTCTTCTTTTTTAACAAACAATTAATTTAATTTCCCAATAATATAATTTGCAATTGACTTAATACTCTAGAATTATTATTATTATTATTTATTTTTTTTTTTTTTGTAGAATATTAGTGTTTTCTTCCCAAACTATTATATTCAAATTCTTTTGATTATATTTTTGTTTACCTTTTTAATTTTATTCATAAAGGGTATCCGTGGATCAAATATGTGCCATTTTATATTCTTATTATCTTGGTTTTTATAATTAGATATATTTTGATAATACATAACTTATATAATATTCATTAATTAATAATTAAAATAAACGTACATAAAGTAAATAAATCAGATAAAATATTAAATTAACATATTTTTTGCATCAAAATACAATAGCTCCCTTGTCTCTCAAGACGTTTAAAAATGAAACAGTTAATTTTTAAAATTAGGAAATAAATTTAAAAAAAATAAAACTTGGAGAAAGTGCAAATAATAATTTAGGCTATCCAGCAACTTTTTGACAAAGGTCATCATAACGTAACTTTTAACTATAGAAAACATTTAATTGCAACTTCTTCATCGACCCTAATATATATCGCTTTTGAATTACATACCAAAAATATAATATCATTTTTATCTATTCCTAAAAAATTAATAATTAAAAAGTTACATTGGAATTTGCTTAAGTTCTGTATCATACCTTAGAAAATTAGGGTACCAAATGAAATCCAAGATAAAATTAATCTTATAAAGTTAAAATATATATAAGTATTATTATTAATTAGTGCGGGGTTGAAGTAATAAATAACTTAATGCTCATAATAAAATAAGGCCAATCTACTGTTAAGACTTTATTATAATTATCATTTAAGTTAAGGGACTGGTTAATTATAATGTATTTAGGGATATTTACAATGATTGTGTAAAAATAAAAATCTTTAATTTATTTCTCAATAAATCCAGTAAGACCTATTTTCAACAAATTTTTTTTTATAATTTTAATTATTAATTTGGTCATATAAAAATAAAATGAATTTTATTTAAGAGCAATTACATTTTGAGTCACTCCGTTTTAGTTTTATATTAAAGTATATAAATTATAACAGTATTTAATAACTTTACAATATGCACTGAATTAATTTCGTGTAAACATTAGATAGTATAAGAATAACGTCGCAACAGCTCATGTAAATGATTAAGAGTATTACCTCATTTATGTTGTAACAATTATTATAACATAATATTAGCTTAGTATTTTGTTTTGTTATGATAAAAATATAATGTGAAAAAGAAAATATAACCTAGGATCCTATAAATGTAAAATAAGCTAAGTGGCCACAAGCCGATTTAATTTAGTAAATAAATCGGGTCGTGGTAAAGTAATTGGAGCAAGAGTATAGCCATTGGTCAAATGCTAAAACGCAACACAATAGAGCATAAATATATTATAGTTATTATTAAGGAACCCGTGAAGTCACCATGTAGAAGATTTACCCCTTACAATCGGTTTAAATAATTTTAAATCCTTCATTTCATTTTTGAACTTATTCTTTTGGGCTTAGAATTATACCACTGGCTATACTTGTGGCCAAGGGGCTTTACTCGACTGTAAATCGTATTACATATTATTATAATAATTTGTCATTTGGTCAAGTGTAACTATATGCTGCAAAATTTAAAAGACTAATTGGTTTACTTCTAAACTGGGTTATTTCTTTGCTTTAACTTAATTGTTATAATTAAAAAGCTAGATTATGATTTAATTAAGCTCGTGGTAACTTTCTATCCAAACAATATTCTAAACATGCTGCTTAATTAATTACCTTTGTGTATGACAGTTCTTTTTATTTTTGTATTAATGTATATTTTGTATTCTTTACTGTATTTTTTTTTTTTTTTTTTTAATTCTCATTTATTTTGATAACTCAATGCACGTCAGTTTTAAAAGAAATAGTAATCAAAGTATTTGTAAAATTATAGAATCAATAACAAAAAAGGGTTTTATCCTCTAAATTCAAGATTTAGGATGTAGCGGTGCATAAGAAAAGTTTTTATATATACTTTTTAATAGTATTGTTAACGAAAATGTTAGTTGTTATATTTGTGTTTCATTTTGCAAAATTAATTTCCTGCAAAAATTTGTCGAACTTACACTTCGTGCATAAAAGTCGGTTCCCATGTACATATTACAATAATCGCTAGAAATTATTTTGATGGCGCGAAAATTATATTTTAAGGTTTTGATGGATTTAATCGGTTTAACTTTCCCGTAAGTCCAAAAATATGCGACAATTGGCATTCGTTTTCAGAAAAAATACCTCGAGGTAAAATCAAGAAATGAACTGAAATTCTAAAAACATGAAAACAATAGTTATTTATGCACCTAGGGAGTAACGAAAAAGTAAAAACGAAAAAGTTAGCTCTTGAGGTGAAGCCGAAGGAACCATGGTCCCTAAATCCCGAGGCAAAGCCGAGGGAATAACGCTAATTAGCGTAGATAATTATCGCGAGGGGAATAATGGCGCTTTACTCCCGAAGTACATATACAATATTTTATCTCCAGTAGGGAGAAAATACACAATTTCATCCATTGCACAGTTTTTATTAATTATTTTAATAAATATCAATAATTTGTATCACTTTTAATAGCAGATACATTATAAGAGATTCAATATTAAAAACAAATAAGAATTGGAATTAAACTCAAATAGAAGGTAATTTTGATGCAGGTTATAAACAATGATAAACAAGGTCGAAAAAGCAGTGTCGCCAACCTGGTTTCAACAATTTAATTACATTAGCCATTCATTCTCTACTATTTATAAAATAATTAAGTTGACAATCTTTCTTTTTCTTCCTACTTTACTTTTACGCCCTACTTTTACTTTTTCTCCCTACTTTTGAGTTCAGGGAAGAAAATACTTACTTTCCCTCTAAACTAATCCAAAATCATAACTTTTTCTCCCCACTGGAGAAAAAATTATTTTTCGAAAACAGTCTTTTAAATCCGAAACTAACCATTTAAGTCGTTTTCCCGGGTTATTTTGCGAGATATTGATGAAAACAAATTTAATTTAGTTTAGAATCGATATGTAAATAATCACTTAGAGGCCCCCGTATTTAGAACTAATATACATTTCTTCAGTCCGCTTAGGGGTGTGAGTTTTTTCAACATGTATTCCAAATTTCATTGAAATCGACCCAGTATAGTTTAGTCTCCACTCGTCTATACAGACGATAGCCAGACATTTTATAAACCATTATTTTGAACTGATGGGACCTTTAAACTAGTAAATCTCTCAAAATCTGAAACACGAATTTTCGCGGCTTTACAATCATTTTTCTGTATACATTGTATATGTATGAACAAAGTAAAAATCTAATAAAAATACGAATATTCTTTATAGTGCTAGAATGTTGTGCCCCAACATAAATTCTCGGGAATACCAAGGATATACTTATATAATTTACCTATTTTTGAAGTCCAGCTAATTTTATTTGGTTATGGTTTAATCTAATTTATATTACATGCTTATATTAAATATAGGTAAATACAACCCAACATAGTGTTTTTTCCGGCTCTACAATTCGATTGCATTGTTTGTGTGACAGCGCATATAATCTCGCTTGCATATATAAATCCCCAGCTACTACACAATCATCCGATTTTTTTTTTTAAAAAATCGCATAATGCTACCATTTTAAAAAAGTTAAATATTAGTAAACGATTATTTAACATAAAAAAAATCTTAAACTTAATATTTATAAAGATGAAAATAAAACATGGAATAAATTTATAATAACTTCTGAAGGTAAATAAAGAAAATATTTAAGAGAAGTCGTCAAATATTAAATTTAAAAATGTGAATTTTATTTTTAGATAAAAAAAATGTATTCTGCTTAATTATTTTTGACAAATTTCATTTAGGTTTAAGAATTAGGTATGTTTGTGCAATTTACTGAATTTAATTTAATTTTGTTCATTTGTCAAGTAAGTTCCTTTTTACTTTTTTTCAAAATAATAAAAAAGTAAATTAAACCTACTGAGATATTAGTAATTAAGTATTAGCATCATATTTTAATATAGTTTTTTATTTTTACTTTTATATACTATGTGTATTAAAGATGTTAATAATTGTTATTGTTATATTGTAAATAAATATATAAATGTAAGATTGTATGTAATAAATAAATAATATGTTTAATATTTATTCATATTTTACGATTTTGGTAGTATTCATACTACGGAACGATTAAATTTTAATTTAAATCAAATTATAATTATTATTACCTACGGGAAACAGACAGAGAAAAATAGACTCCAGCGCGGGGATTTGAACCACCGGCCTCTATATTTCCAGTATAGTCTATAATACTACGTCTATACTGGAAATATAGAGGCCGGTGGTTCAAATCCCCGCGCTGGAGTCTATTTTTCTCTGTCTGTTTCCCGTAGTTAATAATAATTATAATTTGATTTAAATTAAACTTTAATATTTATTTATGTTCGAATATTAATAATAATTTCTCTATAAAACGACGTAATATAGCTCAGCAGTGGGAAATAGCTAAACAACGATTCTTTTTTAGGATTTTATTCCTTTTCATAAAAAGGAAAGCAGCTACCCTCAGAAAGTGTGCTTGGACTTTTGTACACAACCAAACAACTCTATTAATAAAAACTACGTAAGGGCTCTTATTCAATCAATTGCAAATAACAGTGAATCATTAATGATGATGATTAAATATAATTAATTTATGATGATTAAAAATAATTAATAATGATGATTAAATATAATTAACGATGATGATTACATATGAGATGATGATAATTGGTGATGATTAATGAATCATTAAACATCAGTATAAATTAGAGATAGTTGAAACAAAGAAATATAAAGGTGGTGCGTTAATTTTGACGGGGAGTGTATGAATATATATTTTTTTAAATTTACTAATTTAGTATGAAAAAAGTAACGTATTCATGGTGTATACACGTAAAATAAAATCATTTAAGAGGTATTTAATTAAAATCAGTGAACATTTTCCTGGGAGTTAAGGAGGCTTTAGACAATGTGCCTTAAAAGCGAAGGGTGCGATGAAAAGTAGGAGGGTTATGCAATCATGCCTCAGTGGGGCAAGGCTTTGAAGCCTTTTGGCGGTGGGGAAAGGAATAGAGCACCCTAAGTAAAAGGGTTTTAGTATTTAGCAAGAGCTTACTCGATGTTCTTCCTCATGGCCCCCGGGGGCGGCGAAGCTTTGATTAGGGGCGCCCACTTCAACAAGTAGTGCGCCCCAGAAAAGCCCGCCCAGCGGTCGGCCCTTGCGCAACCCTAGTGCCAGGAAACTAGCCGCCTCCAAGAGGTAGAGAGGCGGCTCATATCGACCCTAGCCCTTGTCCCGAGTGACGGTCGCGTTTTAACTCACACCAATATTAGTAATGCAGTAACTTACAAGAGCTCTCTCCCCTATAATATTTACCCCATCTCTAGTAAAAATGCCTTCCCATTCGATATAAAAAAAACAACAAAAAACACAAATTAGGTGTAAATTAATATCTAGAGATAGATACCAATTTTAATAGATGTTTAGAAAAGAACACGAGATATTTATTAAATGTATTCTTACAAATAATCTCTCATTTATTATATTACCTTAGACAAATTACTACAAATAACAATTTTTTTGTTATGTTGAGTAAAAAGGTTAATCTCCATTTAATATAAATATAATATATTATTTACATTAACACAACTTATTTTCACATTGTAAAAATTAAGTAGGTATACTATGAGGAGGTCTCCTTGCCTTGGATATTTCAATTAACATTTACTACGTTCACACATCGTTTTGGAAAGGTTTTTGAAAACGATCCGCTAGTTCAAAACGCTGTGTGAATGGAGAAAGACGGATCGTATCGGTTCAAATCCGCTCGACCAAATATACGTGATCGGAACGGGGGATCGTATTCATAACGCTCGTATGAACAAGTCGTGGTGGTTATCGAGATATCAGGTTATTTTACTCTTTTCCGCTTTTGTTTGTTTTCGTGAGCTTCAGTGTCTTTTTTTTAAAAAAAAAAAAAAAAAAAAACTGCAAAATACTATAAAGAACCTACAGAAAAAGTTAATACTATAAAGATAAAGAACCTGTAAAAAGTTTAAATAACTTCTAAATAAGAAATTAATAAAATTCGCGGGCATATTACGTAAAATTAAAGAAGGTTTTATTCACGGCGTCACCGTTATGAGATATCGAAAAAAAAATATTTTGAACCCCTGTATTTTTTTAAGTGTGAAGATGTATCGTTTTAAAAACGAATCGGATCCAAAACACTTTCATAATGATATGTTAATGTAGCAATTGGACGCCTAAATCAACCCTAAATTCTTTTGCTAAGAATACTGATATGATAAACTGGTGAAGGCGGGAAGGTAGCTAAAATAGTTTTTCCAGAGCGCCCTGACAAATAATACCACAGAAGCAGAAGAAAGTTCCTCTCCCCCTGGAATTGTGCGGTAGGCAAATGTCCAAGGTAGACATAACTATATGGTAAGGGAACCTCCCCTATATGTTTTGATGTTTTTACAAAATGTTTTTAAATAAAATTTTATTTTGTTTAAAAGTTATGTCAACATGTTATATAAAGATGTAAGTTAATGTAGATATGAAAAATTAAACAATCTTCTTTTAGGCCTGAACATGACTCAAATGAGGTGAAATATAGCCAAAAAAGTATTGAATGAAGTTATTAATACCCTACAGACCTGAATAAGAATGAGCAAAGTGTAGAAATAAAGGGTAATATACTACGAATATGAATGTAGGTTCCTACAACAGCTCATGGATTATTACTGTCGTATAGTTAGGCTATAATAATCAGAATTGTACAGTAGAGAAAGATTAAAAAAAGTTAGCAGGATCACCTAAACATAGAATCATAGGATCCAAAGATATCAATACTTTTTTAATCATGTTATATCTTAAATAAATATAAATAAGAATAGGGAAGGTAACTTAGATGCTTGTAATGGTTATAAACAATGTGGACATAACTAACACTCTCGGACATTGACACTGATTGGCAAATAGCAATCCTTAAAATTTAGCCACAATTGTCTAACCTAGAAATTTATTTTGTAAAAAATTATTAACTTATTACGTACTCAAAGGAATAATTGTAAGCAGAAAATAACCTTAAAGCAGCAACTGCATATTATTAGTTTTTAATGATATTTAATTAAACAGATCAGTTTAATCGACACATTAAAATGAAACAAAACTAAACTAGAATTTTAATAAATAAACTTGCAACTCACTGAACGTGTATTTTGTGCTGAGTGGTAACAGGTAGATGTGTCGTCATCGAAACGACCAGCCAATTAAATCGTCGCAGAACGAACAGAAAATAAAAGGTTACTGTTCATAACTTACATAAACACTAAACACATATCATTAGTAGCAATTATATCACCGAACAAATAAATTTAACTTTGAATACTTAAATTAATTAGCAAAAGACCGAAAGGAAAAAATAAAACGGACACTGTAATAGCATGGCGCCGCGTCGGTGGTTGAAAAATAACTAAATTGAAGCAGTGATGACGTTACTAGATAATCACTCTTCCGCAAAATATCCATAAAAACATTGAGCTAAATCGTATTAAGGAATAATGTACAATATGTAAGTTCTTAATCTTAAATTAATTTTTTTAAATATATTTAAGTAATTTTTGAAGCTGGAATAAATAATTAAATAATCCATCGCATTTTAAAAGTTGAAGCAATTATGACTAAACAAAGATCTATAACCTGTATTATTGTTTTTGTTTTGATTAGGTGAGATTTAAAAAAAATGGACAATACAATTATTCTTCGTAAAATTAATTTAAAAATATATTTAATAGATTACTTTGAAAAATAACTAAATTGAAACAGTGATGAAGTTTCTTGATAATCACTCTTTCGCAAAATATACAAATTAATTTACTACTTACATTTTCTTGGAATAAATTTAAAACTGAAAATATCATCGAGAATCGAGATCAGGATACATTCTTATAACAACTATGACTTCTCTCCTAGCTCAGTTCTTAATTATTTATACTCCGGGCCTCTAAGTAGGTTTAAAAAGTGGATCCTAAGGTCCACTTTTAACATGGATTTTAATAGTTTTACATAACTAAAGCTAGTTTTACAATATTTTACATAAATTTTAAATCTGATTTCGTTTAATCCGGAGTGTCGGTAATACGGACAGTGCCCAGTCCCTTCAAATCCGGAATAGCGAGACTACTGTATTTCAAAAGTATTTATCAGACATGGGTTTTGATTTTAATAAATAGAATGCAGGGGGAGGGATGCGTTAATTTTTTTTTAATTTCAGGAGATTCCATTTCTTCTTAAAAAGCCGTACCTAATTTAATCGATTAATGCTAGTTATTTATTTCTTGTGTTTTAGAACAAAAAGAATTCCGGCGAAATAAAAGCAAGTCAGATCAAAGGTGTAATGCAAAACAGTGAAGTATGGAGAGGCTTAGAACTTAAATCAACGATTTTCGAAATAGCCGTACATTCTTGTACAAATCAAATGTCAAATCACGTGTAAGCGAGTAAATAATGGTAATAAGTACACATATAGTGTATGTAGTTGTAAAGCAGGCATTATTTATTTTATTTAACGGCAACGGTTCTGAATTTTGAACTTCGAGCCAAACGGCAAGGGATGAACATGAACACTACAAGCTTACAACAACACTGACTACTGATAAGAAAAGCAAAATTGAAATGTCTTATCTTTATCTGTTATTGTTATGCCGGTTAACTGTTGTTTATCTTTAATATTTGTATACTTATAACTTCTATTATTGACTTATTCTACTTATTTATTGCTAGTACACTCTTTTATATTTCTCATTTGACTGTTCACTAAATTTGATCTGTGTTAGTAGTTTGCATCTGTGCTTATGTTCTAGTTTCTTTTTTGGTAATCGATTCTCTTTCATCGAATATTTGTTGCTGTTTTGATGCTTACGAGATTAAATGATATTATATTTGGTAATTAATTAGCTTTAGATCTAAGATGTTTGCAAGATTGTTTAAGTACAATGTAACTTTAATTTCGAAAATACACAATGCCAACAAAACGTCAACCATATTCGCACTTTCATCTGGTAAGTCAATCATCATAAAATGTAATATTATTTTAGATATAATTATAATATTAGATTAGAGACATTTACTTCCGATCATCTAATTTCTAATTAGGTATAATCTTAGGTTCCTTTCTTCGTTCTTGTTTTTAATACCTAGAGGGATACCAAGCTAAAGAAGAAGCTATGTGAAGCTAAGATATCAAAGCTATGTGTATTTATAAAAAATAATAGTAAAAATGACTACTTTTTAAGGTAATTCTGCACAATTTTGAGGATAGTCTTATATAAAGAACCACAATATCCCTTAGTCTAATAAAGTGTTATTTCAAAGGGGCTTTAACACTTTTATATACAGGAGGGATGATATCTCTTTATCTAACAGTTCTTTATACAAAGGAATATAATCTCTCCTGAGTAAATGTCTTATGCTCTGTGGATTTAATCAAAAATTATTTCCCTTTGCCTTTAAATTGAATATTGATGGGACTGGTGTAGCCTGAGGGGTTAGCGTACTTGTAACTCCACCTGATACCAAGCTCGAAACACACACAAATGATGAGTTCGAATCCTGACTCCTGACATGTTTCATGTTTTGCACTGATGATGACATGAAAAAGATAAGTAAAGCGGCTGGATCCCTTTTTTGTTTCCCTTGTTGTGTCCGTTTTTGATGCAAAATGACGTTGAATATAATGGTTAGAGTAATAATATTGGAGAAATAATATTTTTTTTTCAGAGTTCTTAGGGGGTAGTGCCCCCAAATATAGAGCTAAAATTGATTTCTCGATTTCCCCTCGGGGTATCATTTTTCTAAACATGTATGACAAAATGGTAGGAGTAGGTATTCAGATGCTAAAGCCCGCAGTGCATCAAAGGAACGAGTTAGTAAAATGCTGCCTCGTGATTGGCTGTTTCAGTTATGTCCACTTTTGAAGCAAAAGTGTGTTGACTTGTCCGAATTTGAAACAAAACTACAAATATTTTTTTTTTACCCATTTTCTGGTCGTTTTTGATGCAAATGGATAGCAAGATCTGATGCAGCAGGCACAAATCTATAAGAAACAATCGATAACTGAAATTCGGAAAAAATGTCGAATGTCCGTCTTTGATACTAGGCTCCTCATATATTGTTGGTAATTTTATAGGTGAGCTGTGAGGAGGATAAATTTGTTGGAGAGAAGTCAAATCAGAACAGAGTAAGATAATTTTTTAGAATACAAACATGGAAAAACTTGAGTTAAACTATAATAGAATTTTTCTCCATGTAATAGTGATCTTCTTTTTTTAACAACATTTATTTTAGTATTGAAACCTTTGATATTTCAATATTTTCCTTCACTCTACCCATTCATACGTGGAAAATAAAGTAAGACCATCAATAAGTGGCTATGGAGATGTCGATAAACATCCTTGTTTGTTGGTGATTTTAATTTTTTTATTAATCAGGTTTTGGAAAGTGTGGAGTAGCAGTTGTTCGTATCTCTGGTCCAGATTCAAGGGAGGTTTTGTTAAAGATGGCTGGTTTCAGGGTGCTTCCTGAACCTAGAAGAGTAAGCTTGAGGAAGATCAGGAGTCCTCAAGATCAAAAAGTGTTAGATCATGCTCTAGTCTTATGGTTTCCAGGTAACTGATTATCAATAATGTATTGCTTACAAAATCCTCGAAGAAGGTGTTTTTACTTGCCTCTTATTGACTAAGTTAGTACAGTAGCACCTCGATTAACCGTCAGGCACGGGACCAGAGCCTTGACGGATAATTGAAAAGACGGTTAAGCGAAAAAGGGGGATATTTTTAATTTATTAAAAAACGAATTGTTATTTTATTAACAAATTGATGTTTATTTTAATAAATAATAAATTTACATATTTTTTTGATGGAAGAAGTCTGTTATTTTTTTTTGTTTTCACATACTTCGAGCTTTTTTGGCTGCCGAAAGTATGGGAGAACCGAGTCGAAGGTCAAAGAAAGTGGGGTGCGCAATGGCGTGTGGCCTGACGGTTAAGCGAGAAAGACGGTAAATCGGGAGACGGATAATCGAGGTTCTACTGTAATACTAATAGCTGATATGATAATCAGTCATTGGATTTCTTAAATATTATTGTGTATGAAATTTGGTGAGCATTCATATTCACTTAATTTAAAATATGTTTTTATAACATACTGATTGCCACACATTATATCAAGTAAAATTATTTGCCCATTATGTTTAAAATTTATAGAATAATTATTAGTAATATACATAAGGTTTAGTAAAATAGTGAGGGGGTTAGTTTGAGAAGGGTAAAAAAACCATAAGCCTCCATATATCGAGTGGCTGAATTTCTATTAAGGATTTACCTCAAATGATAGGCAGTTCTACTAGAATTCTATGTTGTATAAATAAAATCATGGAGGTGTCATCTAAAGGCCACGTGAAGAACTCAGCAATAGCATAAATAATCATTAGAGATTACTACTACAAAGTATGTGGAAAAAAGTCCCTGACACTCACAACGCCATTCTAAACAAGAAGAAATAACATGACGCGATATCTCATCAACCACGCTGAAAGCAATTTTTTTGCACAAAAAATTACCTAGCATTAGCATTGTGCTACTACATTTATATGACGAGATAACGATATGTACAGGGATAACTACATCATATGACCAGAACATAAGCAGGGAAAGGGTACCAGTTTTTAAATCTTGGGCTGTTATTTATTCACAGTCTTAAGCTATAACTATAAAAAAAAAATTTTTTCATTGTGTAGGTTTAATATTTTATTTTATTTTGGTAAATAAATTATTATTTGTCTCTAAATTGATAATCATTATTTTTGTTAGGTCCTAAGAGTTTTACAGGAGAGGATTGTTGTGAACTTCAAATCCATGGGGGCAAAGCTGTCATAGCTGCTGTTCTGAGAACATTATCAGAAATCAACAACTTCAGACCTGCTTTACCTGGTAAAATTTATTTATCTGTTGTTTGTTTTAATAACTTAAAAGGAGCTGAGAAATATCTTATGGTTCTATTATTGGGTAAAGTATATCAAGTGTACAATCAGCATGAGCATACAGTGTCAGTGTATTTATAGGTTTTTTTTTCTTTATATTCCGGGGGGCTTTTACACCCAAAGACGCAGGCCACTTAGGTGGGCCCATTGAACAAACCTGGGTTAGGGACCGAAAACTTCATACTCCTTTGAAGATATGGTCGTTAACCATGACTCCCCTCCTGGTTGTAATACAACCAGCAGTGTCATCATCATGGTTTCCAGGCCGAAACGTGGTGGAGCCACTCTTTCGAGGAGCTTCCCATTTGTTTAAACAATGCTGGGTGGACATTGAGCGGGGGGCCTGGTCCGGGAATTGAACCCAGAGCTGCGGTCACCTTCTGACCCGGCTTGATGCTTCTTAACTTGCGTTATTGCACGGCAAGCGCTTTAGCCTCCGAGCCACCCAGGCCCCCCGTATTTATAGGAATGGTTTAATCTGCTTTAAAGGCGGGGCTACACTACAGCATTCACCCTAAATGAGCATGCATTCACCCTGAATTGCTTACATATGGATAGGGCGAGCCGAAAGGAAATGCATGCTCGTTCGGGGCGAATGCTCAAGTGTATCCCGGCCTTAAGATATCTTCTTAAGTTAATATGATCAAAGCTCTGAATCAAACTGGGAGCTATTTCATTATCATGAACTGGATCCATAAGAAGATAAATATGGAGTCATGAGTTTTAAAAACTTTTTATGAATTATCATAAAAAGTTTCTACATTGATAGATATATACTGTGTTATTTTGAAGTGGATTATTACAGCACTGCTGCCTTATCAATATCATTGATTTTTTTCCCCTTGAGTATCATGTTATGTTTAATTTTAGAAATACTAGTTTTATGTTCATTATTAATTCTCAATACTAGCCCTAAATCTTTATAAAATTCACTGATCCTTGTTTCTACATTGATAGATATATACTGTGTTATTTGGAAGTGGATTATTACAGCACTGCTGCCTTATCAATATCATTGATTTTTTCCCCCTATATTTTTATAAATTGTAGCAAATGATTTTACTTTTTTGAAATTTGTGAAAAATTTCTTATGAGTTAAAATATTAATGGTGATTGACCAGGAGTTTAACTTTGTCAGTGTAGTTCTGATCAGCAAGGAAAAAATATTGAGAGTATTTTTTAAAACCATTACAAAATATTGTAAAACTACTTTTTTATTATTTAAAAGAGTAACAACAGTTTATTTATAAGAAACACTTTTATGATTCCCTGTCCACAAGAAAAATTGTATTTGAAAACAATTATTTTGTAGTACTGTAGTACCTCTCTTTAACGGACTTATAGTCCGTTAAAGAGAATGTCCGTTATTATGAATGTCTGTTATATTAGAAATAATTATTTCAAATAATAATGCTAAAGGGTTGTGGTGTACATCAATAAAAGTACACTAGTTAATGTTGTTAAATATGAAAGTACAGTAGTCAAGTTTTGAATACACAGCAAATAAAAGATGTCCTTAAACATAGGTTTAATAAGTCATTTTTGCAGAATATGTATTAACAAACCAGAATCGGATGCAGAGCCTTGTTAGGCAGCAAATCGTGGAATTTCATAGAAAAACTTTATTCATCTGCTATATCTAAATGCGACGTCCGCTATGAAAGGGTCTGTTACAGTGAGGTTTACTGTATATGTATATCTACTATGTACAGTTTATAAATTGTTAGCCTCTAAACGAGTTTAGAGAATCTAATGATGCAATGATTTAATGCATGTAATGATTTGTACATTAAGGTTTAATTATGCCTTGTGAGTATTGGCCCAATAGTTAGAAATTTGGCTTTAAAATGTATAATATTTTGTAAAGAAATGATTTTAGTACTTAAAAAGAATGAGTGAAAATCATATTTAAGATAAAAATTGTTCAGTTATCTAATGAAGAAGGAAGACAGATTAAAAAATCTCTGGCAGGTTTAATATTTATTTATTTATCTTCAATAAGAATAATAATTTATTTGTGTTTTACTATTTAAGCAGAATCAAATGAAAATATTTAATTAACAAATTAATGAAAATTTTGGAAGGACAGTGGCCTCAGATAGGCTGCAATGGTGTCAACTTTGTGCATCCTCTACATTGAGAGCTAGAGGAGGAACAGAATAAGTGAGTTAATAAACATTTGAAAACATCTAACTGTTTCGTACATTTTACAGGTGAATTTACTAAACGAGCATTCTATTCTGGAAAGTTAGATTTAACGGAAGTGGAAGGTTTAGCTGATCTAATAGAAGCTGAAACTGAGGCCCAAAGAAAACAAGCCGTCAATCAGATGGATGGTGCACTTTCACGTGTCTATAATTCTTGGAGAGATTCACTCACCAAGGTGAGGCTTATTCTATTTATAAACAATCCAAAATCACTTTTCTTAAAGGAAATATTCCTTCACTTTACTCTCTGTGAGCAAAGTTAATACTCACGAATAATCTGTTTGATCATTGCAAAATATAACAAATCGCTAGACATGTCTCAGACCAAAATCGCGCAACATGTCTACTAGTGTGGACAAGGCTTTAGTGTTGTGTCTATTAGAAGGTTATTAAAGTAATGGTACTTCTTTAGATTTTTACTCCCCTCTGTTTATTTTAGAATATAAATGACTTTGACTTAATAACTATTAAGATAAAGGAATGTTTAGTCCAATGTACTTTTGGACAAAGGAATATCACTCATCTGTTTTATAAGGGGAGTAACAGTCTAAAGAAGAACATTCCGTACACCTTCTTTAGATTGTTACTCCCCTCTGTTTTTATTTTTATAAAGGGATTAACACTCTAAAGAAGTGCCAAAGTAATGTTTAGTGATATAATCAGTGTAGGTGAGAATTTTAAGGCGCTCTACCATGTAATAAAAGTCCAAACACAAATATTATTTGAGATTCCATGAGTTAGTTGCGTGAAGATTCTTTCTCTAATAATAATCTTAGCGATTTTTGTATAACATGCCTTATTTTCCCATCTCTGATATCCATTGCTATCAGGAGACAAGCTGTATTACATATAAGAAATGGTGAATTGAAACAGTTTATTACCAAGTGAGGCCTTCAGACAATATCAAATATACCATGTAGTATAATACTCGTAACTCTAATTATTTATTATATCTATAGTCATTAAAAACAAAATTATAAATATTATTTATAATACATTTATTTTGTCTTATGTCTTATAAATTAGTCTAATACTAAATATAAAAGTTTGAACTTTTAGTTTTGTTATTGCTAGATTTCTATTTTGATAACATACTGTTTCAGAGTGTAGCTCAAATTGAAGCTTACATTGATTTCAGTGAATCCGAAAACATTGAGGACGATCTAGTTGAAGAGACAAAGGGTTCTATTAAGGAACTCTTACAATCTGTTAGAGTAGGTAATATATTTATTTTTTATTACTTTTTATTTAATGTTAGTCCTTCTATTCGAATAATACTTTTTTACCTGAATATTATTCAGCATCCAACAAATTATATATTTTCAAAGTTATATAAATTATGGCCCGTAGTATTTTTGTAAACCTGGTTAAAATCACTAACTAACAATAATCAAAATGCTAACAATAGTTTGTTACTATCTATAACTAATTTATTGAAATTAATTTTGTGATTGAATAGAAACACATGGTGGATGGTCGAAGAGGTGAAAGACTTAGAGATGGTGTTCAGACTGTGATTCTTGGAGCTCCCAATGTAGGGAAAAGCAGCCTACTTAATATACTGTGTAGGTTAGAACTCTTGTTATATTACAGTGTTAGAAATGTAATTATAATCATTTTGTGAAAATTCAAAGGAAATGTGTTGCATTTTTCTTTTTTTTTTTTTTTTTTTCAACGCTGCTTTTTGTGGTAGATATTATTACATCCTTTTTAAAAATACTCTCCCAGATGCACGAGGAGGATTAAAAACAACTTCTTTCAAAATTTAATCAAATTAAATAAAACTGTATGTCTCTAAAAATAATAATAATTAAAATATTGATGTACATGACCAGGGTTTACTTACAAGATGTCTTAAAAGTTTCCGTATATTGTCAATAATATTGGTTTCAGATTGTTTATCTCTATTTAAGAATGTCTTTCTAAATATCGCATGATGTTTTAAAGAATTTTTTGGTGGTCTGCTCTATCATTCATTATACCATCCTTATATGTTCTTATCTCTTTATATTGAAATATTTTCCTTTATTTTTACAGGAAAGAAGAAGCGATAGTGAGTCCCATAGCCGGAACAACTAGAGATATTGTTACAAGTGCTCTTGATATAGGAGGATATCCTCTTGTTGTAAAAGACACTGCTGGTCTTAGGCGATGGAAAACTGATGGGATATCAACTCAAGATAGTAACGATAAAGATATTACATCTGATCCAGTTGAAATCGAAGGCATCTCAAGAGCAATGAATGCTGCCAAATCAGCAGATCTAATCTTAATTGTTATAGATCCTTCACACCTTGATCCCGATAAATCTCCAAATCAAACCTTAATCGATTATTGTAAAAAAATAGGAATAAGTGAATTTATATCACAGCTTAGTAGCCATTTATCAAATGAAGAGTATTTGGAGAATATACGGAAAAAATGTTTGATAATACTTAATAAAGTTGATCTTTTAGCTAACAAAGATGAATTTGATGACCTTTGTGATGTAATGATTTCCTGTAAGGATGAATATGGCGTAGATAAACTACTGGACGTGCTAACTTCAAATTTACAAATCTTGTAAGTAGGTATTTAGGATGTTTGTTTGAATACTTTCAGAAAAATTGTACCCAAAGAAAGTAGCTGGTCGATGTAGCGTATCTGGGGCATCATGTATAGAAATGGAAAAACTGACAAATATATAATGTATATATAATTAAAGTGTTTCCTGTATCAATATAAAAGTTGCATTATTTATGGATACTTTTTCATTTCATATTCTTTCTCGAAAAACCAGGTACGCTACATCGGGTAATAATAATAACTTAAACTTATGGTCATTGAACGCTGACTATTGAAATAATATAAAGATAAGCTGCTAAGCTGAAACTATAGAAGTTCTGAAAGATTGAAGAGAGTTCTTGGCAGTGCCGGATTTACGACTAGGCCGTGGCCTAGGGCCGCGGGCTTAGGGGGGGGGGGGGGCCGCAGATATGGGCAATACATTGATATGGCTTGCCGCTCAGCGCCTTTGACTTTGGTATATTTCTACTTTGACACAGTATATTCTAAGGAGTATTTCTTGAATATGAGTATGATCCTGAGTACTAAGTTATTAAAAGACCAAATATCAAGTTGATATTAGCTTGTCACTTGGTGGTTAATTATTCAATTACTACTCCAAATAAGAGTGGTCACCTATCAAGTAACAAGCTAACATCATCTTGATTTTTGGTCTACTAACTGGGTTTGTACTCAGGATCATTAAAATCACATTTTTCACCAAAATGGCCGCTCTTCATAGTTTTTTTTATTTTTTTTCAAATGCCTATTACCAGGTGACGAGCTTATGTACGGGCAGACGAACTTAGCCGGCCACATATATTTTAGAGGTACCAAAAGATTAACTTGATGTAGTCAATCACTCTTTTGCACGCTATCTCCTGAGCTATACATTTTATTTTTATAAGTTTTTAAAAAAGGTTCTACAAATAAATAAAATTCAATAAAATGTGTGAGTTCTATCGGCCTATTTATAAATACCTAACCATATATTATGTAGTGCGTAAAAACAATTTTATAAACTATTTCAAGAGTTAAAAAAAATCTTCCAATTCATTATAGTTTATTATACTATTTTGACATTAGTTAAGTTAAGTTAGGCCTACGAATATTAACTTAACATACGGTTTTGTAAAAAAAATCCAAGTAAACCTAATTATAGAACTTCTATAGTTCATAAAAACTAGGATAAAAAAAACAATGTGGGGGGGGGGACGCTAGTAAAATTTGGCCTAGGTTATTGGTGTGACTAATATTATGATCAATAAGTTCTGCATGATTGGGAAAATCTAGAAATTTGTAATTCGAGTAGTAGTAATGAAATTTCTCTTAAAACAATAAATAGCCACTTCATCTATTTACCTCTTCAACGTTTAACATTTATTATTTTGTTACAGGTGTGGAAGAGGAGATATGGAAGATGGAATATGTAACCAAGTTAGACACAGGCATTGTTTAAACGAAGTTATCACAAGTTTAGAAACCTCTTTATTCACTGAGGAACCAGACTTACTTGCTCATCACTTGAGACAAGCTCTGTACTCATTAGGCAAAATAACTGGGCACGTTTCCACTGATCAAATACTTGATGTTATCTTTAAAAAATTCTGTGTAGGAAAATAAAAGTATATTAATAAATAGATGTGTTTTTGTATTTTTCAAAAAATTAACTAAATTGGACTTCTTTCAACAAGCACAAGAAGTAGATTTCTCAATACCTCTCTTCTTTTTTTATATGCTTAACTTGTATTAATATGATAATTATGTGTACCTACTATTTGAATGTGATTTATATTAAGAATGAATATTCCCTAAAATTATGTTGTTCTCTGTTTCTGGAAGAGAGGGTCTAAAAGGCATTAATGCGGTCATTTAATTTCTCTCTTCTGATATTATTTTAGGTGGTTATTTTCAAAGGGAAAATTAAGAATGAGCTTCACAACACATCCTTTAATGCTATGCATGGCTATGAATGCAGTTTTTTAAAAAAATGCGATATAGATTTGTAGGGAATTTATTTTATTCTAGTCTCATTTGTATTTATTAAGTTGACATAGTAAATATTATTTTGGCATGTTTAAAAATACAGTCAGTCTTGTTTGAGACATCAACCCAATAAGCTTTGAGTCTCTTTCTTCCTTACTTATATATTTAATCTGTGCCTGGTCAGCCCATCCAGCCAACAGATTTACTTTTAGCAATACAATTAGAATGAGCTCTACGAGCGTCTCAGTTTATATTATGAGTGGAACCTTCATAACTTCCAGAAGTTCCCCAAAATCTAAGTAAATACAACCACATTAATTATTTAAAAAATATATCAATTTAAAAGAGTCATATTATGAAGTATTATGGATCATCTTCAATCTCAACTCAGTAGGTTTCTGGATGTGCCTTTTTCTTATACAAAAATGAAGAGAGAATCTGCACAATAGATTAAACAATTTGTTATTATTTAATTTATGGTTTATATTAAGATTTTTTGAAGTGAAACTTCTTTGGCGCCGGTAGAGTGAATTTTTTCATAGAGTGAAATCGTGTAACGAAGATTGCGATTCGAGACTCGTCCAAGTGTAACATTTTTACAGATTAATTGTATTATATCTATTTAAAGACCAGCAAATCAAAACAAAGATTCATTTTTATAGGAATAAATGTGGTTGCCTTAGCGTAGCATTTTTTTTTTTTTTTTCAATTAAATTTCCCATAATCATTTCTTAATCCTGAAATAATAAACTCAAAAAATGAAAGAGAGCAATGCATTCTAGAACTAAAGTTTCACTTCTAATGCGTCAGAGCCTCACTCATATTTTTTTTTTTTTTTTATATGATGTTATGCAGTGTCTCATACAATTTTGTATCCTCGTGCTGCGTAATTAAGTATTTTCCGTTTCTTAGCCTGTTGTTCTTATTGAACATATAATATGTACATATTATATATGAAGAGATAGAAAAGAACATTATAGGATATAAATGGTAACAGGAAATAATTATCATTGTTTAGAAGAAGGGGTTTGAAATGAAAGACATAGTGGCAAAGCATGTAACAATGTGTGTTCTAATTGAACTTAACAATTATCTGGTGGACGAGGGGGAAGTGTATGTTTACAGTCTTCAAGCTCAATACTCAATAAAGATCAATTCCACTAGCCAATATCAAATTCTATTAATGAGAGTAAGGCTAGCCGCACACTGGGCAACTTTTAATCTCGGTGACTAAATAATTTTGTCGCCTGGCAGTTGCCTGCTACTCCTCCAAGCGCACACGGGCGACTAAATAGTTGATTGAAACAGCATGTGTTTGTTCCCTCGTTTTAAGAAGGAGGAAAAAATACAGAAAATTTTGACCCATCCTCTTATTAGCAGAATACTGATAGAAGGACAATATCATAATTTGTTTGACAGTATAAAAAAATCCCGTCAAGTACTTCCCAGGAAGTTACTAAAAGGGTTTCTTCGGCCATAAAACTTCATAAATAGAACATTATTTAAAATAAAAATAATTAATATAAAAATACCATTTTTGAAAACTGGTCTTATTTTCAAACTTTTTATTTTTGATTTCTGTATTCTTCACCTTAATTGTTTCCATGTACAAAATTTGGGGAAGATTGAAAGACGGGAAGTGGTTCAAAATTGGGGTAATAGGTGTGCGATGAAACTTAAAAAAAAGTAATATAAGACCAGTAAAAAATTGCAATTTTAAGAAACAAGGTGTGCATATATATTATTCTTTAGTTTAGTATCTTAGGTATGCACTTATTTGGTTCTTTTAGAGGTAAAATGGCCGCCATTTTGGAAACGAGATATACATTTGTGAACCAAATTTCAATACCTTTAAAATGATACCCAAATTCAAATTTTCGAAAAATTAAATTTTTATGTCTGCATAGTTACGGCTTACGGCCCACTAAAATTACTAAAGTTTGACTTTTTTTTATATCAAATTGCGGAAATATCATTAACTACAGAGAATTTATGTAATCAACAGCAAGACTTTAATTCAAAGCAATACCTTCGCCTTATATTTATGTAGTTTGCCTTATTTTTAGGTTTAGGACCGGTCCAAATGTGGTAGTGCGGACATTTTGTTTTAATTTTTTTGGAGATAAAACGGCCTCCATTTTGGAAACGCGATGAATATTTGTATACCAAATTTCATATCTCTAGCTTTAGTACGTCGGGAGATATACCTACTCCAAGATGAGACGGACGGACGAACTGCCAAAAGCATAAGGGTTTCTAGGATGACCTCGAAACCCTAAAAATAAATGTAATAATTATATTTTAGCATGTGCTAGGAAAGTTTTGAGAATCTTTTGATGCTGGAAGGGCCTCTTATTTCATATCAGGGTACAAACTTACGAATGGCAGTATGACCAGAGGAAAGATTAGAAGAAATCGTCAACTGAGCTTTGAGAGAGCAACTTTTAATCGCAAAGTGTGCGGGGACACGTCTAAACCTGTATGTTTCATTCCGCGGGCAACAGTTGACTCACCCAACGAATAGGACAGGTTGAAATTTTTAAATCGCCGCAACTATTTAGTCGCTCGTGTGCGGGCCACCATAAGATATCATGTGTTCTATTTTCGGTGATTAAAAGTTGCTTGGGAAAAATCGCCAGTGTGCGGCCACCCTAAAATAATACTTTAGTTTCGAAATTCTCTACTAGAAAGCGCTAGTAACGCATGTTATAATTATTTATTCCTTTTTCATAGCCGATTTTTTCTATTAGCCTTGAGAGGAGCAAAGAACCATATTTTTTCGGACAGTAATTTTTCCTTTATTTGTACATTAAACATATATATACATTCAAGTTTCCAGGATTGCTAGAGTGCCTTAGAATTATGATGAGTCAATAGATCAGTGACATAATAACAAAACTTTAGGCTCACATAATTTAGTTTGAAATGAACTCTAACTTAAAATTATTTTACATATCTAAGTACCTTTAATAACATAAAAGAGGGGGGTCCAAAATGCCTTGAGGAACCATCCTGTTGTAAAGGATGGTACGGCTGTGCTCAACTTGGCCGGGGCACTGCCGTGCCCCCAGGTATAGGTAAATAAATTTGAATTTTCTTCTAATAAAAAATACGTCAAATTAATATTAATCTATTAATCATAATAACCATTGCCATTATTTATCATTAAGATTAATGATAAATATATTAATAACTGTTATAGCACCAGGCTGATGCATTTATTTTATAAATCTATTGGTTCCATTGGTGAGATAAGGGCTTACACAACCAGCTTCCATGGCAACCTATACACTTTTGGCTCTGGTCAAATAAACAAATTTTGTTTTTACATTTTTCAATGCTTTTCTGTTATTCTGTTGACAAGTTTTCTGTTTGAAGATTCTTACAAACGTTTTTTACAATTTATTGGCCTGCATTTTTAATATTTAAGCTGCTATGTGAGAAAATATAAGTGTTTTTAATAAAAAAGGTTATTTTAAAATGTCTGACGAAGAATATACAATTTTTTGCAGGAATCTATCTGATGATGTTACAGAGCCAATATTATACGAACTCTTTCTCCAGGTATGTTATTCGCCTTTGTTTTTACAATTTTCAGGTTTTAGTCTCGGCAAGTTAGTTTCTAAGAAGGATAAAACGTGAAACGATGGTTGTGTAAGATGTTTTAGGTGGTACCTCGATCATGGACTTCTTAATAACTTTATTAATTCCCCTAGGCCTAAGGTAAAGAAATAATTCGATAACTATTTCACATTCTTACATATACTTTGAATGCTGTATATGTAATGCTGTTCGTTTAAAACATGTATTTTTTAGCGTTTTATGATATTTTGTTATCATAATTTCTTTACTAGCGCAACATCTCATTGATATTTTCATCACACGGAGTTTGTTTTTTCTATAGCCGACTTAAATTGGTTCCTCAGTATATTTACTTCATAGGAGAAATGTTATAAAGCTTATACGCTTTGCTTAACAACTTAAAATCACACATCCTTTTAACTTTATTGGTACTCTTTCACTTTGTTACCCACCTTTATTGATATCCACCAAATGTTGAAAAGTAGGATTGGTAACAAAGTAATTAAGTATTAAGACAAAGGGATATTTAGTCTAATGTATTTTAAGACAAAGGAATATCACAGTTTTCAGTTTTGATATATTTTGCATCTTTCAGTTTTGATATATTCTAAATATAAGTCTCAAAATTACCCACCAAATTCATCTCAATTTCAAACTAAAAAAGGTGGGTAACAAATAAAAGAGTGCCCTTAGGCCTGCCAAAAGCCTAATTCAACTATATATTTTGGATGTCACGGGGTTGGCATGTCACTACATTAGCTGCTTAAACTGTATCATGGGCTTTAGTTACCGTATGGACGCCACTTCAAGGGTGGAGCAGGAGTTGTGAATCGAACCTTTAACCTCCAGAACCTAAAGCAAAAATGAGAGAAATCATCTTCAAGAGACCCTCTTCTCTTAAAGTATTTTAGTTGGTAAATCTGCTGAAAATTGCTATATAGTTTCTCTGATCTAGATTTTCTTCAAGGTTTTTGTTTAAAACTTGTTAATAATTCTTAAATTATATGTTTCTGAGTGAATAAGATTGTTTCAATATTTACTTTAACCTTCAACCCTTACCATTCTTATTGCTTATGCTACTGTTTTTTTCTTAAGAGACTAGAGAAACTTTGAATATTGAGTAATTTTAGAATATTTTGAGTACTATTTCCTGCTGGAAAATTTTATTTAATTTTGTACTGTAGTATTTACTTTTGAATTGTTTTTTTAATTCCAGGCTGGACCAGTTGAAGATGTTCGGATCCCAACTCAGGATGGTAGAAGTCGTAACTTCGGCTTTATCGTCTACAAACACAAGTGTTCTGTTAAATATGCCATGGAATTGTTCCGAAATACCAAACTATATGGAAAAGTTATTATTCTTCAAAACAGGATCTTAGATGCTGAGAGGGAAGCTGAAATGCGAAATAGGGCGATGGCTTACAGAAACGGTGATGTTAATTCTCTGAGAGGTGGACCTCCTCCTAATTACTCCAGAATGAACGATACAAATGTTCTAAGAGGTGGCCCATCGCCGAATTCAAGAAACGACGAAATCGGATCCTTAAGAGGAGGCTCTTCTGGCTTCTCAAGGAAAGATAACATGGCCCCAAGAGGATTTTCCGATAATCCGTATAACCGTTACAGTCCAAAATCTGAGAGCGATTTCACTTCTGATCCGAGATTCATGAACCCCTATTCATCATTTATGAATACATACCAGTCACAAGGTTCAAGGGGTTCGAATCATGATCGCTACAATGGAAGGTCCTCTAAAGATCGCAATGATAGAAATCAGCGTGATGATCGTGATTTTTCAAGGTATGATCACAAAAACTTTGACAGAGACAACTCGAGGTTTGGTAGAAGAGACCGGGATTCTTCAAGGAAAGATCAAAGCTATAGATCCGAAAGGGACCAAGATAGAAACGATACGAGACAAAGATCCCGACGGTCCAGATCAAGGGATCGAAGTCCTATCTCACATAAACCTGACAGGCATAGACATAGATAAAAATAATGAAAAATCAATAAATAAATCAAAAATAAATAAACCTTTCTTAAAATGTATTTAATTGTAAATACTGAATAATAAGTTTTTATTTAAATTTCTTCTAGTGCAATGCTTTTTTATTTTTACAAACCGAAAAGAGTGTATACAAATAAGAGCTAACCAAATTAATTTTATAATGAAATTTTCATGTAATAACTAACCACTCTATTTCATGAAACTCAGAGAATACTTTTTTTTCTTATTTTTTTTTTCAAATAGCCCATTCCATACATATTACAATACCAATTTGTGTACTTATTAAAACATCTATGCTCGGAAGTAATGAATTTAATGTTTACTATTTATTATGAAATGACATACCAAAGTATCTCATTGGTAGATCAATTTATTTTTTACTATTGTATTTATATTTATCATTTTCTTATTAAAGAAAATTGTTATTATTTGTTCTGTCTTGCCACTGAATTATATTCTGCCCTCTTCTGTGTCCTTTAAAATGTATATAGTTAGTAGTTAATTAGTATGCTATGTTAGTTTAATTATTATTAATTCATTATTTACTTTTTTTTTTTTTATTGGCAAAAGTTAACAATAATAAGGGTAACTGCAGCCATTTTATTAATTAATTAATTTTTTTTTTTTTTTACCATAAAATAAGTAAATGTTATAGCAAATCTTCAGGATATAATTTTGTGGAGTTTACTCATAATAAAAGTAGAATCTCGATAACTCAACCCTTAATATCTCGAAAATTAAATAACTGGAAGTAAAAACATATTCCTATGAATTTCGAGTTATTAAGGTTCCACTGTAGATAGATACGAAGCTGCAAGCTGCCAAACTTCCAACTTCCTTTGGGAAAACATTTTCTTTTTGAATATAACCAAATTCTTGAGGAAGGTGGGTACGTTCACATAAGGCGGAGCAAAAAGTTTAATTATGTCTTAATCTAATGTTATACAGTTTAAAACTTGGATTTAATTTTGTATATGTACTAGTATAATATTCTTTCTGTATATTATTTCAATTTGGATTTCTTTCTTAACCCTTAGTTGCATGGCTATAGTGGGCAAACAATGAGGCAATGCATTTTTCGAGATTGCGTTTTGGAAATGTTAAACTAAAAAGTCAATTAATGTATTACATATTTATTTCTCAATGATATCTTTACTTATAAAAATAAAAATTACTATAAAAAATCAGTAATTACTCCTTCAGTGTTCTGACTTAGTATCGGGCTTCGAATCTTAATTAATTATTATAAGTTGTCAAAATTCTAAGATAACACCTCACAACCATCATCCTAATCCGACAACTTATTCAAAACCGATTAATATTGGAGGAGTATATACAGTGCACCAAGACAAATAAACACGGTAAAACAATTCAGTACAATGCAATAATCAAAGCAGACTGTTTTGTCTGTTTTAGGGGTCTATAATAGTGGTAGGGTAGAGTGAGGGTTTATTATTCTCGCATCGTGAATGTGTGATTTACAGAAACTTTTTTACTCAATGCGCCAGCCCGAGTCTCTAAGGGTAAAACTTAGGGAACTCATAAAACATTTTATGTTCTCAATTTATTTGCATATTTTGGCCTCTACTTGGATCATTGTTAAGCTTATTATTTAAATCCTGAATTACATCATGGTTTTAAATTTTATTTCATTTGCATATTTTGCTATTTTTTGCATAATTTTCATATTTTTGTTAAAACGAACTTTAAAACCGTTTTGTATATGACCCTAGTAGGGGTCCAGATATTGCATATAAAATGCAAACGTTACGTTTACTATGAGTAAGTAGTCCATAGTTTTGATGTTTAAACAGCTGTATTTTTGTTACTTTTATGTTTATTCCGCCCAGTGAATCATAAACCAATATTCTAAAATCCCAGGAAGTTTATTTAATTAATTATCCTCTCAATTCCATTTTAATCTAGTTAGAAAACATTATTAAGAGGAATTGAATTCTAAAAGAAAGAAAGTGAGGAAGTCTTAAAACTTAGGGATTAGGATGGGTTAAGGTTGAACTTCTATTACTAGAATTACATGTTGAAGTTAGCTGGCGGAAGCACTCAAAATGGTTAATTAAGTGTCTAAGGCGTTTTTATCAGCTAAAACATTTTGAATTCAGTGATTGTATGGCTTTTCTTTTAACTAAATACATTATTAATACAAGGGTTAGTGTGTTATGAAATGAAGAAGGTCCTACTGTCCGTATGCTTGCTAAATCTGAAGATTACTTGACCAGTTTAGCTAGACACCAACAGAAGAGAATGTATGTGCTTATTTAATATTGATATTCCATATAAACTCCTTAAATTCACTTTGACTCTATAGTCTTAGGCTGATGGTGGAGTTAAGCAGAAAATGTTAATGTGATAACTAAATTCACCAAATATTGCTGAAAGAATAAGCGCTAATTCAATTTAATGATTAAACTAATCCCTTGTAAAGTGCAACTGGTGTTAAGAGGCTTCATTTATCTCAAGATTTTTAGAACAACTTAAATAGAAAGTTATTTTGTTCCTCATCTACGTATGTAACCAGGGCCGGCGCAAGGGCCATGCGAGACATGCGGCCGCATGTGGCGCCGCCTTGGACAAGGCGCCGGCGAAGCCGGCAGATTCCTTATACCTACAGTTTTTGTTTAGCAATCTTTTGCTAGTAGCTTAAACTAAAAATTTAAAAAAGTGAAAAAAATAAATATAATATATATATAAAATTAAAATAACGGGAAGCAGTAAGAAATAATTGCAGCAGAAATATTAGTATGAACTGTAGACGGAACCGCAAAATCATTGTTGTTTTTGAGTTTTAATTAAAAAAAAAAATAAATCGGAGGGGTGTGTAGTAAGGGAGATAAGAGGGATGAAAATGCAGATATGGAAATAAGTGAGAGAGTAGAAGTTGAGAAATAAGTGAGAAGGTAAGAGAACAGTAGGACTTCTACCAGATAGAAAGTTATAAAAACACTATGTATGAACCTTTGAAGTCTGGAAAGGAATCATTTAAAGTCATTTTTTTGTCATCCTCGACACTGCTATAAATTCTATGACAGAGAGAATTGAACACATGGAAAACCACAGCAAGCATTTCAAATTTCTCTGTGACATTAAAGAATTAGGGCAATGTGTAAAAGATTATGATTGAAAATATTTGGATAAATATGTTTTAAGACCACTTTTTCTTTTTAGTGGTACCAACTGATACCACTAAAAAGAAAAACTCATAAAGTTTTGCTTACATTGGTTTGGGTAAGTATCAGCTGTTCGTTAAGTCAATTGTTGTCAGTGCTGTGTAATGGCTAAATTTAAAGACAGGAAAACATTTTGTGTTTGTGTGCTGGATTATCACATTAACCAATCAGTTATTAGAGTGCAACGTCCCTTTAGATTTAGAAGAACCTCCTAGCATTCACGCTATTCTTGAATTTAAGAAAAATGGCTGCATTTGTAAAAAGAAATCAACAAGAAGTGAGAGTCAGAGCTTGACTACAAGTTTGACGTCTTGTCACAAGGGGTTCCCTTATCGAACATTTATAATTTTCAATACCTGTGATAAAACTTTTTGAGTTTTCCTTAAAATGTAACCATTTCATATCTTTGTATGATAATAAAACTACATTTACGTACGCTTGAAATCATGAACATCATTTGTAATGACCCTGATGTATAAATCAGTTTGTTTATGTAATCCCCAATTCTTAAGTTATTATAAAATAGTTTGAAAATATTTTGTTGACTTATTTCTGTAACCTCAGGTTTGTTGCGCTGCACAAATTTACTTGGTTAAAAAGAAAAAATTGTGATATATATAAATTTATAGATATAAATGTTTATATATATATATATATATATATATATATATATATATATATATATATATATATATATATATATATATATATATATATATATGTGTGTGTGTGTGTGTATGAGGTTTATGTTTTAAAATTTATTGATATACATATTGGCGCCAAATTTAGATTTCGCATGTCCCAAAAACACCCCTTGAACCGGCCCTGTATGTAACTTATTATAACTGTAAGGAAATGTAATTCCATTATTGACTGAGCAACTCTTGACTTTTTGGCAATTCGGATGTCTGTCTGTAAATTTCCAAAAAATTCTAAAATTCTTAAAAATAAGATGAGTAGGGAAAGGTCGGGTATTATCGGACATCGGGTTATATCGGACAAGTGGTGCTTCGTGCTTTTACCAATGGCTGCAGCACTGGTTCTGTATTTTACAGAGGGGGGAAACCAGCAGGAAGAAGTGGACGTCATCGCTAGATTGTTTTGTTTCAGTGGTATCAACTAATTTGTGTTTTTCTGTTTTTTCTTGTGCACAAAGATAACTTCAGATTCAGAGTACTGAATTTTGCCTAAAGTTTAATAAATTTAAATTCTAAGTGCATTGATAACAAAATGTAATCTTTTACGCTTTAAATCTGATATAGGATTGATAATAGATTTTTGTTAGCCAAATTACCAGTGTTTTAGTCGGTTTATATCGGACATGCTCTTGGAGGATTATATCGGACAAACATTTTTTTTTTTTATATATAATTGCTTTCCAATAATAGTCCAGTCAATTAGAACCAAAAAATGGATTTCCTAACAAAAGGCCCGGTATTCACAATTTTTTGGATATGTTATTTGGACCAATACCACTAGTAAACATCCAAGTTTGCAGATAAACTACCTTGTGCAAGCAGAGTTATATTTTCGGACTTTCTTCTTATTTTGCTTAATAGCTCAGTTCCTATGCATCGGAGAGCAAAAGTAATTATTTTCCATATTGTAATAACATCTTTCTATCTACAACTTTTGTATTTATAATTTTTTCCTACATTATTTTTTCTTTTTAAACTGTCTTACGATTAAATAGATTTGGTGATCTTTAACACTTCATAGCAATGCCGATGTTGGTTTCACTAAACAAATTTAGTTGTAAAAAATGTTTGTCTCGAGGAATAGACAAAAAGCTGCTGAAAGAACAAACTCGCAGAAATAAAGGAAATGCCAAGAGAAGTGAAAATAACAGACAAAAAAGTCAATACAAAACTTAAATTAAATATGAAGAAAAGACGGTAAAACATGCAGTCATTCTCTGCATCATTTGTGATAAAACATTTGAGGACTGGATTCAGTAACGGCGATGTAAAGGGTGATCTTGTGTCGGGCATGAGGATTGTGTAGATCTTGAAACCCGTAATTTGGACTACGAATGTGATAGCTGTGAGATAAAACAACACTAATTTTTTTGTAATTAATATGATACTTTTATACAGTGCTTGATTTCTATAAATTGAGGTGCCGGAACTACAACCAACTCTCCCCCCCCCCTGGAAAAATTTGAAAAATAAACGTTCAAAAACAGCATTTTAAGCAGTTTTAGACATAACCCACACTCTTAGTGCCGATAGTTTTTTTTTTTATTTATCAAAGAGAGAGGTCCCGGAACGCCGTTCCGCCTCAAATCGAGCACTGCTTTTAGATATATAAAAAATGTGCGGTCTTCTGGGCCAAAGAAAAAATAAGAATGCCAATTTGGATCTGATTAACTGGAAATCCAAAATGGCGGCTAATACCTGTCACGGGAAAATAATATTTTTTTGAAAATTTTGAGTGGGGTATCAAATGAAAGGTATTGAAAGGTCCGCGCTATTTTGTCAAAAAAACATCAAAACTTTGCGATTTTCAAACGCTGATGCTGCCCCCATTTTCTCTCCTGCTTGGAAAAGGCAGCAGTGGTTTTTCTTACATAAAAATTGATGATCTTTCAGATAAGCTTTGGTTTTTTCGGGAGACTTATCATGACAGAAACCTAAAACCTATTTTTTTTTTTTTTTTTTTAGCGTCCGGTCCCAGACAGGGCCATTTTCTGTTCCCCTATGAATGACATGACGAATTATATGTGTGAAATTTGGGAGACCTATCATGACAGGTTTAGAGTCGTGGGCTCCCCTACTATAACGTTTTTTCATGAAAATAAAAAAAAAAATATATAATAAATAAATATAACATGTAAATAAATAAAATATATAAACTTGTTTAATAAAATATAAAAAAATTCTAAATTATATTTTATAGGTAATGTCCCTCCAACATTTTGTATAGGTAAAAATGAAGGTCTTTTTAAATTACATCAGAAAGGAGGGAAAAAAATTCCTAAAGATTATTGCTGTTATAGGTGCTTGTACAACATATGGAGGGTTCAGTGTTAAAGTGGACTAGGTCCATAGAACCTAATTTTTTTTTACAAGACATGTTTACGTTATTATGCTTAATAATTATTATTATTGCTTAATTAATCAATTTTATTTTACAAAATCCTGCCCCAATAGTTTATTCTTCAATAAAAATGTTGATATCATCAAAAAAGTTAAAAATAAACATGTTTTGCTACTAGAAGAAATCGTTATCTCAATTTTTTTTAAAATGGACTTGATCCACTTTAACACAACCCTCCATATTTAATTTAAGTACCCTTTAGTACATAGTATGACCAAATTAATTCATTAACTAGTCCAACATTTTTAGAAAACTTAACTGTCCAGAATCACCCAACCTTCCCCTACTTTTGAGGTATATGATCAAATAAATTTATTTTTTGGAATCAGTTTACTGTTCACAGAACTACTAGTACGTAAATGAATCAGTAAAAAATCAACTAAAATACTGTCAGAAAAAGCCCTTCAAATATTGCTTTTATAATTCGGTTCGCATACGCTGGAATAAGATTCTAGTTTAACTATTTCGATTAATAATTAAACTTACAGTTTATAGTTTCTACATACATAACGATAATGTATTTTTTAAAAATATGATTGAGATATTGTGCGCTTGCAATACTATTACAACAAATAAATTCTAAACAGAGATTTATTAATCAGTACTGAAACCGAAACCCAAAAGGATAGGGGATTTTTTTCCATTATTGTTTTTTTTTTGAAGCGCCTTTTGCTGTTTACATTACATTGTGGGATTGAAAATATTTTATTTTATAATTTTTCTAGAATATTAATGGCTTTTGATTATTTCAAAGGTTTTACTAAAGTGCGTCGAACTAAAGGTACTAAAATTTATTATGTTCGCAATTATATAGCTTTAGCTACTCTCGGAATTGGAATCGTTTCTGGAGTTCTTATGTGGTAAATTTTCTAATGACTTTTATTCTTTTTTTTATAACTTTAATCAGAGGTATCTTATAAAAAAACAAGCTTTTAATATTTTCAAGGTAGACCGTGATATTGTTAAGTAAGCTGAACAAAAATAATCAAAGTTAGTCAAGATTTACATTTGTACTATCTTATAAAAGAAATATATTGTTTAAATTAAACAGGTAAACTCAATATTTAATCTAACTTAAGTAAAGAAAATGAACTTCTCAATGTAAAATATCCAAGAACAAACTAATTTTACATTAAATCTGGACCATGGTTTATTCAAAACACAAAAATGGTTCTTTGAATTAAGTTTCTGTGTATAATATCCAGTTTATGGTATCAGCTCAAGGTCAGATGTCAGGGATTTGTTTTTGAATAATGGTCTTTTAGTCTGTTCTAGTATTTTTAAGTTGCATTAGATAAAAGGTTATTAAAGATGGATGGATAAAGGCTATATATTATAGTTGTTTAGTCGAGGTGACTAATTTGAGAGTATTGTCTTTACGTGTTAGATTTAATTTAGGTTTTTGGATGATACAACGATTTTTTAGCTCATTATAATCTGATGGCTAGCAAAATTAGTTTAGTACTTACCTTTGTAGTTTAGTATTAATCTTCCTTCATTTCTAGTAATATTAACTTAGAACTGAACTGACTTCTATGGAGATTATTTCATTGTGCCAAACTGCAAAGTATTCAATGGGAATACCACTACTTTTCACGAGTCTCAAATAGATATTTGTGCTATTTTCCAACTGTAACTGGAGTGTACATCTAAAGGGGGGTCTTGGCCAATGCAACGACAATGGCCAAACAAGCCTTCTTCTTAAGCAAAATCTGCACTTGAAGTTACTTTGCTGTCAATTGAACTGAAATTATCTCATTCCGTTAGTCAATCTGACTGTTAAGTGTAGGGTCGTTTGTGATTGAATTTAGGATTGTCAGTCTGATTTATTCAGTCAGAATGCCTATCACATTGACCGTGTAAGGTGCCCTTAATACTTACAACCCACAAGAGTCTTGGCTCCCATGGCAATTATACCATATTTTCATATCTTCTGTCTTCCTGCCCTACCTTTGATTTTTTTTATATCACCGCTAAATCGTCAAATTATCTTATAAGGAAGTCTCTGTCTTCTTAGATTACCTTCATAAATTATTTTTACCTTGATATTTTTGTCTATTCTTTGTATGTGCTCTAACCATTAATGCCTGTTTCTTTTACTCACTGAGACAAGCCTCGGCTTTTTTTATTAGTATTAGCTCTTTAGGACCCTTGATCATTAGTAGCTCTATACTCTCCTTAAAATTTTCCTTTCCCACTTATTTGAGACATTTATGTCATCGCTCAATAGAGTCCATGTTTTAGACCCATTGAAGGATCATCTGACTCTTATATTTGTCTGATTATTACATTAATATCTTCAACTTCCTTAATAACTTTGATAATTTAAAGAGAGGAAGCAGCGAAGAATATCAGTTACCTCTCTGTTTGATTTCTATATACAGTCAGTTTTTGTGCAGTTAGAACTTCATGTTAAGAGAAAGGAGAATAATAGGCGAGCAAAACCAAACCAATGAAGCGGAAGTTTCTGTTCACCCAAACTCCAAACTACTAGTCCCTGCCACCGATGACTGCTCTGACTGGTCCGAAACTAATCCGTGATTCAATCAGAGCCTAGTTGGAACAACCGACTAACTGTCAGAGTTTGAGTTTGGGCTTCGTTGGAACGCCCTATTCCTAATGCGCATGTGTCAGACAGTTTCAAACTAGTTTGAAGTGTGGTTGGAACAAACTTATTCTATAAAAATCTATCTAAAGTTGGCTAAAACAACCAACTAAGCTTAGATTAGCAGACATAATTTACTGCATTTTGGTAAACTTAGATTGTCATCCCACTTTCATACATGGTGTGTATGAAAAATAGGTAATAATTTATTTGTAAATGAGAGGATACCATACCATTTGGTGTAGTTTGATTGTCTTAAACTGTACCTTTTACACAAAATAATAATAAATTACTCTCTTGTTGACCTGTAAATCAGTCCTTTTTTATTTACCATTTGGTTAGTATATACATATGTTATATTATAGTTCAGTCAATTTATTATTTTTCAGTTTCTCTCAAGGATTTCAAAATTTTACGTCTGCAATGAATGAAGACTGGTTTACTACTCCAGAGGACCGTAAAAGAAAGAGATATGCTCTTAATTTTGGGCAAGTGCCCACTAGCCTCGAAGAAAAGATTTCAGAAATCACTAAGAAGCAGGGTTGATTTGTATAAATCTTGCCCTATTTTTAAATAAGTAGTTTAGTTACCTGTTTTTTTAATTTTAATAAAGTATGTCTAATAAAAATAGTTTAGCTAACAAAAAGCGCAAAAGAATTAAATATGATGCAACAAGTGGAAGCATTACAGGATTTCTTTTATCCAGGTAAAAACTTTTTTTTTCCATTCTTCGTTCTACTCTATCTCCTTCCTCTATCTATCTATGGAAAATATAGAATAGAAACAAACCTTCTGAATAGATTAGGGTGTAAATGTACTGAGAATAAATTGTTTCTACTCAAATAATATTTAAATTTTATGTGTAAAACTCACTTAAAATAAAAATATAAATGTATGTAAATTATATAACAAAAGAAAGTAAGAAAAAAATTAAGTCTTTCAAGAGCAGCGCATCTTTGGGTGAGAGGTAAATCTGCAAAAGTATTTCTAGCATGGAAAGATGTTTCCATGCTAGAAACATCTTCTTGTGACCTCTCAGAGATTGTTATCAACCTCAATATGTGTTTTTAAAGTGACCAATTTTTTTATTTAGATTTTAAAACTTTGGTGTAAGCTCACTTGTAGCTTACTTTGATGAGGTTTTTACTTGTGTGGTCTACTTGTTTGGATAGAAAAATGTATAACTAAAAGACATTTCATATCTAGAAAATGTATCACAATAACAGTTGTTAAATTTTCTTATTGTTTTGTATATATTTTTTTAATAAACCTTTGTTACTAAAAAACATTTATTTTTTAATAGTGCTTTTTTCGTTTTGGGACGACCAGGGGTGGAAAGAAACTAGCTGAAGCTATTATTCTTTTTTTTTTTCTTTTTTTTTTTTTGTTAAATGGCTATCTTTCGTCCCTAGAGGGACATCATCAGGCTTGTAATCAATGTATTTTAACATTATTATCTATAAACAATAACCAGTTGTATATAATCGCAATTTCTGATCGAACAGCAATTGTACTCATAAAAACTAAGCAAGATAGGACTATATATATTGTGGTATTTCTTGAATGTTTTATCCTTACAAATCATATCATGAAGGTTTGGATAGATAATTGTTAAAAACACCCTTTATACAACTTATGTATATCCGTGTCTAGTGCGGAAAGTAGCATTTCGCATGCGAGTGTGGAGTTTGCACCCGAGCGACAGCGAGGATATTAAAACCATACGAGCAAAGAAAAATGCAGTTTTCATATGAGTTGCATACCGTACTTTATCTACAATTGTTGGATTTTAATAATAAATACAGAAAAAAATATTTAATAAACTTCCTCTATGTAAGTTTGTATTTCTCTTTTGATAAAGATGACATTAATTCATTAGTTGTATTTTGTGCCGAATTAATTATTTCGGGAGGCATATTATTCTCCTCATTTTTGTCATAATGACATAAATCAATTATTGTTTTTCACTAAAAATTCGATATAAAGTTTTGTTAAATGTAAACAAACTCTCTAATCGTGTGTTAAGGTGAAGAATTCTTATTTTTTACCGCACTAGGGTGGAAAAAAAGAGGAATTATGAATTCAAGAATGCAAAGAATCACTTTCTACAATCTAAACTTTCTACATTTCGTATCAATAGATAAACTTATTTAAAGTGCTGATTATCTGTATTTTAAAGAGAGAGATAAGGGGAGAAATAATAATCTGGGGGGGGTAATTATCAAGGCTTCTATTTTTCACTTAATTAAATAATATCTTAATATAATGCTCTCTGTTATGTTTTCAGTTGAGATTACAATTTTTTTCTTCACATGATGAACTGAGTGAATCAATATGAACTGCACCTGCTCTATTCCAACTATGAATACTAGAGGCCTTTCAATAATCTCTTTTTTTTCTTTTTATTTTATGACTTACAGTTGTTTTAGAAACAACACGACAGCTTGCAGGGTTCAAAGACAGCTTGCACACCAGAGATAATAGACTAGAGAATAAATTAACTAAAATAAAATAAACCAATAGAAACCTTTAAAAAAATATATAAAATAATTAAAAATATCATAACACTAAACTATTGCTTATTTAATTATTGAAGTGAAACTTCTTTAGCCACGGTAGAGTAAATTTGCTTGTTTGAAACCCACATCGGGAAACGAAGTTCGCGTTTCAAGACTCGTGAAACATTTTTGATGTGAAGTTGTAAGTTTTTATTTTGAGACTCCACCAAGTGAGAGATATTTTATCAACTGCCGGTCAAAGTTGGCAGTTGATTTACCTGTAAAAAAATGTTTCACCTGGAGGAGTTTCAAACCATTGACCTCTGAATTTGATGTCAGACAAGCTGACCATTACACTACAAGAGTAGATGATTTTTCCAATGCACAGAATATGTATATAAGCATATTATTGTACACATTTTGATAATTAATATATATATTTATATAAATATTGTTTTCATCTTTTTTTTTCATTATTCGCTAACATTTTATAAAAAATTTTTATTAATTAAAATTAAAAAAAAAAAAAAAAAAACCTATTGACACTAAACAAAGATATTATGTATTAATATTATGTAGGAGGGAACATAACAGCAACTTTTTCTAGAACTTAAGTTTCAATTCTAATGCGTGAGAGTCTCACACATATTTTTTTTTTTTTTATAAATTCTTCAATTTAGATTATTTGGTTATTATCAAAAACACCTGGGTAAAACTTGTTGAGATCTTTATTATCTGTTTTATAAATTATGGTATTAGGGTGAAAAGAAAATAATTATGGCTTCTAGAAGTTTTCTTTTATAATAATTATATTCTTTCTTTAAATAGAGGTTTGTGAAAATTGTATTTTATGTTTTAGTTCTTCAGTATGACATGCTAGAGCTGCTTCTTTATTTTTTTGCATTACTTTTTGAACTTTTTTTGTATAAAATAGCCAGTGTTAATCTATTCTATAACAACTACAAGCATATGTAACAGGTATCATTTTTGGTCTCCATTTTATTAATAGAATCTAGGTAGGGTATGAGGTCTGAAGATATTTGTGTGTAGTATGTAGTATGAGTGTAATAGTTGTTTGATCAGAAAATGTAATTATAATATACAAGTTGGTACTGTCAGTAAATAATCATTTTGAAATATCTTGATTAAAGGCCTGATGACGTCCCTCTAGGGACAAAATATAGCCAATTTTAAAAAGAATGAAATAACTTTAGCTACTATTCTTTTCACTCCTTCATGACCCAACACAAAAAAGCATACTTAAGAGGACCCCTACTTATAAAGCATTTATTTATTTTTTCAGTTCGGAGAATATTGAGCTAAATAATTTTTCGGACAACTCTTTAGATACCTCAGAAATCCCAGCTAATCAATCAAAACCTGTAAAATCAAGACTGAGCCATGAATTTGATGATAGTTTTGACCTCTTTGCCACCAAGAAAATTGTCAAGAAGAAATCTGATGATGATGTCCCAACTTTAAAGAATAATAGTCCACATAAAAAATGTAACGGAGTTAGCCCTAAGAAAAAATCTAGTCCAGATAATGAAAATCCAGGAAGCCCTAATGTGAAAAGTAAACGTACCAAAGCAAATATTGTTAAGAAAACGGATTATTTTGATGCCTCAGTTGCTTCTGTTATCCCTTGTCCTTTCTGTTTTAAATTTGAAGAGGAGATAAATACCCATATAAGTAAAAACTGCATACGTCCATCCTGTGTCAGCGATACCTCTGCAGCTGAGCTGATCAAAATACATACTGAATATTGGAAACAGAGGAGGATTCTTGGCATACCCGATTTTACTTTAAATGAGGTAATCATTTCTTTTAATATTGGCTTAGAGTGAGGGTTGAGGAACAGTAACAGACAGAAATTATTTGGATTAGCTCTTGGTTGCAGTATCTCAAACTTATAATTAGAGATACCACAGGTATTCTAGTTGTTGCTACCATTTGCATCTTAAGCATGTGGTTTTTCTGAAATGGTTTTGCTTCAGAAAAACTACCTTTGTCTGGATACAGTGTTGTCTCTACTTGAGAATTGTTAATTTGCTTAAGAAATTCTTGAACAGGTACTTATTTACGGGCAATCTGTTGGGCACATTCGGTCAGTAATATTTCGTAAAAGTAGTTTGGAAAATTATTAAACCACGACATAAAACCAGGTGGAAATGTCTGTCCATCTACCTTAGAGAAAATTTCTCAATAAGAACTAAAAGTATTGGCTAGTAAAGCCAGGAAACTAAAATTCTAAATTATTGGCGTCACATGACTATCTCAAGTTGATAGATGTTGGTACCTGCAGCAAATTAATCCCACTTGTTAATGGTTAATGCCTGATTTTTTCAGATTTTCTTGCAGGTATAATGCTTTATTTAATGATTTGTAGCATAAATCTAATTTTAAAAAGAAATAATTAAAAATAATTGTTTGATCATATTTTGGAATGGATAGTTTGACCTATAAACTTACGATCAAAATGTAAGGATTATTTTAGTAAACTTTGAATTATTAAGTCTAAATATTTTAAAAAGATTTTCAATTTTCTCTATTAAGATTGCTTAATTATTTTTATTTATTTACCTTTTTATTTCAGGATGAAATATTCAAACCTGGGGGTAGCCAGGGACAAAAAGTCCGTGAATGTAGCGGATCATCTTCAGAGTGCAAAGTTCCTTTGTTAAAATGGAATAGTGAGTTTTTTTTTATATGATTTTTTTATTTTTAAGGCTCATGAACATTTTTCCTTACAATTAATTTAGTGTTATAATTTTGAAGTTGCTTCTGAGCTTACCAAAGGGTACACAAGCATTTTTATCTTCTGAAGAAAAAGCTTAACTTTTCCTCAATCTAAATGAGTTTCAAACATCAAAGAACATTTTTAGTCTCATATCTGTATGTCCATCTACATTTTAGAGAAGGCCCATGTTTTGAATTTACTTGTCCCATTTTCATTTGTACCGAGCAAAAGCTTTTTGATAGATTACTTATTATACATTCTAAAATGTTAAGAAATTAAAAGAAACTAATTATGCATTTTCTTCCCGTGCTTACCAAAGGTAACGGAAGCTATGTTATCGTTCTGAAGAACAAAAATATTTTATATCTCTGATTTCAAAAATTTCAAGACAGAAATCCGTTTCAGACACCAGGGAACATTTTTAGTTCCCTTTTGGTCTGTAGCTCAATTTTTGTGAACCAACATATCTTTAAAACTACACGCCCAATTTGAATGAAATTTCTACGGTTGGCCATAATTAGACCATTGTTGGTCCCATATAAATTTCAACCTTCTGTGCCCATGTGTTTCTCTTTAACATGTCAACAAACATAGATTTATTTACACCTATATCTTCCAAAGTACTTATCAGATTTTTATGAAATTTGATTGGTTTGTCGAAAGTAGACCTCAGATAGCCCCAGCTTATTTTCAACTCTCTGCGCTCTTTAGCTTTTGCTAAATTAAGGCCGCTCCCTTACTTGTCGGTACGGTATTGGTACCAGTATTTTCTGCTTTACCAATATCTTACCGATACCGCCTTCATCTCCCCACTTGTCAGTATACTTTCGGTGGAATCTTGCAGTAACGGTAGTGTCGTGGCGTGATTATATCGTCATCAGAAGAAGATACTATTATAGTGTGTTACCAAAATAACTAAATAATAATTATTAAATAATAATTATTATTAACTTAATTAATATTACTTTACTGCTTCTGTTTTTACTCCTTGTTCGTACCGACTCTCTGTATACCGATTCCTTACCGCCCTAGTTAGGGAGGACTCATTAAGATATTTGTTTACTTATAAAAGAGAAATCATGTTTTTTTCGAGAAGATATTTTGATTTGTTATATTTTGTTAATGCTAATTTTTAATGGCAATAAAAGGCTTTCTTTCAGTAAGATATAGGCGCTCGGTAAAGGATCTTTACCGAATCGGTACCGAGCGTACGAGTTTATCGATACCGCACCGATACCCTACCAACAAGTCAGGGAGTGGCCTAATACCTCAATTCATGTAAAAAATCAAAACAATTTTGACATATCAAAAACCAGGGGAAAATATTAAATAAATTAGACAATAATAGCTTGTACAAGCATAAAATAAATATAGTATGTCATAGGATGCGAGGAAGCTATGTGCCACACTAATTTGCAGTCTATTTTTTATGCAGGTAAATCAAAGAGAAGTAAATATTTGTTGTTGAGGCAAAGTAAAGCTGAACGAGAGAGTAAAATTACACAGAAGTTAGCTATTGTACTTATGGGCATTGAAAGTGCTGAAAAATGCAGACAAAAAGAAGAACCACAGTTCCAAACCATTAATAAATCTCTTACCTCAAGTTTACTTTCTGCTTTATTGGCTCAGGTATGATTTTAAGATTAAAGATTCTCATTCTATTTTTCTGTACGAATTGAAGGGTGCTTAGGGATGCGCCTACAAGTGCAAATTTGATAATGGGAGAAGGGTTTGCTTTTAAAACATATTTTGTTAATAACAATTTTTTCTTTCAAAAGCTAACCATCTTGGCCTGGAAATCAAAGTGCCTTTCCAAGTGCGCACTTTATTAAGTCTGGATTGCAACCTATAATCTAGGACACATGTGAAGATGTGATGCTATCACATCCTTGCTGGTATTACACATAACATACTTAAGGCAATTTTGATAATTTGATGTGGCATAGATGTTTCTTCAAAAGCGATGACCTGTTTGATGAACCTGCCATAAAAATTTGAGCAGTAAACCTCTTCTCCATTAATAGTATTAGGTGCCCTCAGCCATTAATAGTATTATTTTTTTTTTTTCCTAAATACAATATTAAGAAGTTCTAGATATCATACTAAAGTTGGTGAAAATGTTTCTGTTATATTGTTATGAATTTTAGAAGATAACTTTCTGGGAGAAATCAAGACTTAGTCCTGATGAAATTACAGAAGAAACCTACTATATCAAAGCTTTAGCTCCTTTCATTGCTCCTATAAAAAAGAAAATGTCAACTTCTTTATCTCCAGTAAACGAAAAAGTAAGTAAAAATGTTATATATTTCCATAAAATTAAAAAAAAAAAAAATTAATTATTAGCAATTAAAGTTGATCTGCAACTTAATTTCCATTGGCCATTGCTCTTATTAAAAAAAGTTATAAGACAAATAAAACAAGTTATTTTTTGCGTTAATGAAAATACAAGCTAAACTTTTTTTGCCTCATAAATAATAATTATTATTATTATTTTATTTTTATTTTTGCAGAAAGAAGAAGATGACTCTGAAGTTGCTGCTATATTTAACTCTGTCAATAGGTCTCCTGCTAATAATATATCATTATCAAGCTCTCATACGAGACAAGCTTCTGAGCAAGAATGTCACACGAAAGATCCATTTGTCATTGGAACAAATCCACCTATATTCATGTCAAATGATAGCAAAGAAGTAATGACATTCTCTTACTTTCAAACTCCATTGTCCAAGAACTGGGAGAAAATGTATAATACTTCAGATTTAAGTGATACAACTGTTTTATTCAGCGACGGTCATTTTCTAGGCCACAGTCTCGTGTTTTACACTCATTCCATTAAAATATTTAGGGCTATTTCATCTAGCAGTGATGAAGAAAGTGGAAAATTACTAGATTGGAAAGATATTCCGACTCTCGTGGGAAGAGCTTTCATTAAATTCATTTATACTGGTGAAATACAACATTTTAATTACATGAACAGCTCCGATTTAGAATTTATTAAATACCTTTGTGAAAAATACGATGAATATAATTTAGAAATTTTTATAAATAATTTGATCAGATCGAAAAACTTAATACAAGAAACTAATCCAAGTCATTTGAATGTAATTAGAAACATGACATCCCCGGATATCTTTGAAGATATAGATTCAAGCGATGGAGTTATCAACACAACTTTTACTTTAACTGGAAATAGAGAATCTGGAAATACTTCGGCATTGAGCAAACGAAAATTAGATATGACAATTGAAAGTGTAATAGCAAATGAATCTAGTAAACGGATCAAAACTGAATCACCGATTCATAACGGTGTCAACGATGAAAAAAAGTCATCAGACATTCTAGATTTTAATGATCATCAAATGAAATTTGATATACCAGTAGTAACTATCAGTAGTGATGATAAAGCTTCTGTAAGCTCTGTGGACACTATGAGTCCTGGAAGATATGGGAAATTAGGAGCTCGTCCACTCTCTCAATGTTCAACTCTTCCTCCTTTATCGGAAAGTCCTAAAAGAGACGGGAAAACAAATTCTCCTTCTAGTCCTCTTATATTTCCAGATTCACCTGATAATAAAATACTCACTCAAAACATTGAAAATAATGATGTAGAGCAGGAGTCACCAAAAAATGTAGATGAATGCTATGAAAATTTTGATAATGTTGGAAATGAAGAAGATAATTTATATTATGATCATGATTCATTTGATTACAATTACTATTTAAATTCATCTTGGGGCGATGATGTCGAAGAAGATAAAAATACCGATTTGAATAAAGTTAAACCTGATTTAAACGAACCCACAAAAGAAAAGGTTGCTGCACCTCCGAAAAATTCCCTTGATAAATATTTTGAAGATTCGTTGCCTGATATTCTTTGTAAAACACCGCAGTCAAGTGGAAAAAGTGTACAAGGGTCTCCAGTTTGCCAGAGCACACCAACTCAACCAATAGGTACTTCAAATAATCAGTCAATTGGGAAAAGTGTGCAAGTGTCTCCAGTGTGTCAGAGCACTCCAACTCAACCAATATTCACTTCAAATAATTCTGTCACGCCATCACCTCAGATTCTTGTGTCAGATCAAGTCACTCCTATGTTAAACTACAGCAACTTAATATCTCCAGAACTTAAGGTACTTCATTTATTTTAGCTATAATTTAACCTATTTGTTTAATGTATTTGTATTTAACCTATTGACTTGAAATTTGTGCACTCCCTAGACCCAGGTCCACCCATATCATGGATCATATTATAGGCTATTAACTTATACATATATATAAAAAATTAAGGTAGTTCGTGACAGATCAAGTGTAATAAGAAGGTAGGGTTAGCGAGATGCTGTCAAATAAAACACAGTTTAAGGTTTATGCTAACGTTTCGCTGAATTTATTAGCATCATCAGAGCAAATAGACAAAGTATAACATAAAAAATTATATAGATGTTGACTCTAAGACATGTTATAATAGAATGAATAAAGGTGTAGTTAAAATACAGAGACATAAGAAAAGGGTAAGGTAAGTCAGGTAGACAGATTTGTGGAAACAACAAGATTTTCTTAAAAACAAAAAAAATTACCTAGAAATACAATGGTGGGAAAAAGAGCTTATATGAAAACTATAGAAAAGACAAAAAATGTTTAATGAAAAAATATAATGAAAAAAACACACTTATAAATAGGACTAGAAATTATTTATTAAATTTGTATAGCTATTACTAAGATTGTTGGTGTCAGTTCTGAAATTAATGGTATTGGGAGTTTTGGAAATATAGTACATTTCCAGGATATTTCTTTTAAACTTTTTGGACTCTTGAGCGCAAATTTGTATACCTTCAAAGTCAAAATTGTGTTGAGTAGTGGAGTAATGATTCGTTAAAGCTGTAGGATTAGGACAATTAGGTTTCAGACTATATTTATGTTGGTAAATTCTTTTATGAAGGAATTGGGAGGTCTGTCCGACTTATGACGAATTGCAATCAGAACAGTCTATTTTATAAATAATATCAGTTTTCATATTTGTAGGAATAGGGTCTTTAAGTTTACTAAAGTTTTTTGACAGGATTTACAGGTTTAAATGCGATTTTTGTCTAAGGCGATTGCAAAGTTTTCTTGATTTTTTCGGAAAGATTTTTAATGTAAATAATTGAATGGAATTTTAAATCAAGTGGAGAGGGGTTAATTTGGGGTGAATAGTTATTGTTATTATTTTGTTTATTGATGATATGGTTGACTATGTTATGTGGATAGTTATTTTTTGTAAGTATATCTTTGAATATGTTGATATTTTTATTATGAAAGGACGGGTCACTAAGTGTAAGTATTCTATTTAGAAAAGATTTAGCAAAATTATATTTTTGACTGTACCGATGGTGTGAAAAATAATTGAGCAAACGACCTGAGTTTTGTGGTTTGCGGTACCAATCAATTATCACTGTATTATCAGGTTTACGTATGACAAGAGTATCTAAGAACGGAATGGTATTGTTGATTTCGGATTCATAGGTGAACTGAAGGCGAGGATGAAAAGAACTAAAAGTATCAAGTACGGTTTGAATAAGATTTATGGGAACAGCGGTTATTATATCATCAACATATTTCCAAATGAAGGGAAGTTTGAACGGCAACTTAGGGAGGGAAACACTAAGTAATTTAGTTAAGATTACGTCAGCAAGAATAGGTCCTAAACTAGAACCCATTGCTGTACCAAATATTTGTGTGTAGTACTGATTTTTATATGAAAAATATCCATTGTTACAACAAATTTTTAGAGAATCAATCAAATTAGTTTTGGAAATTTTTGTAAATTGTTTCAAGGTAGACCACTTTTCTTTGACAATTTCTATAATGGAATTGACAGGGATTTTACAAAACATTTCTGATTCGACCTACAATATAAAAGATTCTTTTGACTTCAAAAATAAAATTAATAATATCTCCATCCCTGATAACCATATTTTAGTTTCCCTAGACGTAGCTTCACTATTTACTAACATCCCTGTCAATTCTATTATAGAAATTGTCAAAGAAAAATGGTCTACCTTGAAACAATTTACAAAAATTTCCAACTCAGAGGATCATCTTTATACATCCTTTATGTCTTTGATTAAATTCGGTAATTTTTCTTGAAAATGATGATTTTCTTTTAGACATTTTGTATGGTGAGTAAATTACGCTGTAAAAAGTCAAGAGCTTTATAATTTAGCTGATATGAGCTTTATATCTAAACTGAAACTAAGATATTTCTCTTTACTGTGCAAAGATGATTTTCATTCTACTTAAACTAATGAAGGCAGAATACTCATAATTTTTAGTGCTTGAGCAAGAAACGCCTAAAAATGGTTCTAAGAAAATATAGAAAAGTAAAAACACCAGAAAGTTTTTTGTCAGTCTGATCATGTCCTTTTTTGCTATGAATATTGTTCGTTTTAGAGAAATTATTTTCGTTCTGTAGAAACACACACATTTATATAGAGAATTAGTCAGACTTAAAAAAGAAAAAATTCTTTATAGAGATTTTCGGTACGACTGTATACTTTAAAAAATTTTCTCTCGTTATATTTGTTAAAATCATAATTTAAATTGATCTTTATTTATTTATTCGGTTTTGCTTAAATTATGATAAATTAATATACATTCAATTGTTTCATGATTTCCTTCTAATGAAATTAGTTTATTAACATTTATAAATGTTTCTAATAATTTTAACATTTTCAGGGTGAATTACGAAAGTATGGACTAAAACCAGAAATGGATAGGAAAAAGGCTAAAACACTCCTTAGATACATTTATGATTTGATACATCCTGTTGTACCTGGGTCAGATGGAAAAGACTGTGCACCTGGTGATAATCAACTAGCTTCAAACACTTCCACAGATGATGATGCTGAAGATTCAGTGCCGCCACTTGGATTGAACTGTAGTGACATTAAGGAATCTGATGATAGTAAGGCTAATACTTCTACTGAGTAAGTATTTATTTTATTAACACTACTACAGTATTTAGTTGTTAGCATTTTGATAGTTGCTAATGACTATCTTCAAGAGATAGTTGCTACTGACTACCGCCAAGAGCAACTTCCTTGCAAATTATCCTTAACATGGGTTAAAGAAAAAATGGGTTGAATTTATTTTATGGTTTATTATTAAACCACATAGTGAACTTCATTGAACTACAAACAGAAAGTAATAAGTGCAACTAATATATGCATTGTATTCTTTGATTTGCAAACAAATTCTTTAAAATTCTTATGACTGAAAATTGAATTTTATGTCGCAACTGAATTATTCATAATAACACTGATAATTTTATTTATGAACACATCAACAAGGTAGACTTGTATTATAAGATATATTTGTAAGTAATTTATCATATTTTTACATTAACACAGTCTTGAATTGAGAAAGTACTCACAATTTTTGACACTAAATATCACATAGGGACAATACAAACAGTCTTGTAGACACGGTCTCTTAAGGGATTAGGGAGAATTTTAAGACATTTTTTTTATCCTGTAAAGGGAAATAGGTTTCTGGAACAACCATTTCAGCAGGTTATTGAACCTGCCTGAGTAAAGTAACATTCTGACCTTAGTAAAGTAACTTACTAAAGAAGCAGGAGCCATGCTTCTTCTTCCCATTAAGTTTTAGAAATTTAAAGCTGTTAGTAATTTTTACTTTCTTGTTTTAAGAAAAATATTGTGGTGGCACGAAAATTTGATTTGGAGATTTGGATGGATTTACACGTTTTGAGGTCTCCTGAGTTAAAAAAAATGGTTTTTTAAAAATGTTTGTCTGTCGTCTGTGCAGACTCGTGGAGCCTAAACTACTGGGCCAATTTTGACGAAATTTGAACAATGAATTTTAACTCCAAATATGGGGGCACTACCCTCCAAAACTCTAGAAAAACGTTTCAAAATATTATTTCTTGAAAACAATTTCAATGATTTAGATTAAAAAATTCTAAAATGTAGTCCATTTAAATATGAATCTAACGATGTAAGCCGTTTTCCCGGGAAAAATCTAGTTCCTGAGAAAATAGTTTTAAACGCTGATGGAGAGAGGCTGTGATGAGAGAGGCTTAAACGCTGGGTTCGATTTCCCGCCGAGAAGTTATTTTTAAGATAAATTTTGATAAAATGTTCAATAGTAATTAAATGTACCTAGGGAACCCCAAAAATTCATAAATGGAAAATACTGGGCTAAGTAATTATGAACTATTATATGAGAAAGTTTGTCTGAGTTTTCTTGGACTGATTTTTTTAAATATAACTTTTAACATTAATTCAATTATATTTAATCTGAATTTTCTTAAATTTATTTTAGGACAATTATAGCAGGTAACAGTGAATCCAAGGAAGAGGGAGAGGAATTCAATTTTGAATCATCAGAAGATGAAGTACCATGCACTCAGGAACGTTCCTCTTATTTAACTAGTAAGTGTTATAATGTCAAGTTAATAATTATTAAAATAATTTCATAACATCTTCAGGCATAGATTTATATTAATTTTAATTTTCTTAATTTATTTTATTTTTATTTTTATTTTTTTTTTAGAAAATGAGTTAACTCAAGCAGTATCAGTATTTATAAAAAAGGACCCAGTTCTATTTGAGTCTATTTTAAAGTATGTACCAATATGGCTGAGCAAATTTCATCAGGCTTTGAAGGAAAACGGAATAAAATGTACTAAAGTTGATTTAATGGATGTTTTGGATGAAATGGTATGCTTCTAAATTCTAGATGAATTTATGTTTTACTTTCTCATATACATATATAGAAAAGTAGAGTAATGTCCCAGAAATTTGAGTTTGATACATTTACTAAGGTCCTCTGATTATTTAAAAAAGTAGTTTTAAAAAAGTTAATTCAGAAGCATGACTACAGTGGCTGGAACTCTCTATCATAAATAAACAGTAAAATATGAATAATAAAATATAGGGGGTAGTAAAATGGAACCTATAAAAGCCTAATTGCTAGGTTGGAAACAAGTGGTTTGCCCTTGCTATCTAACTTCTATCACTATCAAGGGAATTTTATATGAACTGGCAAAATCATGCCAGCCAGAATCGCTCTAGTGTCGATCTACTTCAAAGAAAGCCAGTTGAAACGAAATTTTTGGTATGTGCCAACTGGCTTACCACTTACAGTAATCTTGTTTTCTTGTAATAGCAACCTCCTTGGTAAACATATGAGTTGAGTCATACCTCAAGGTAAACTTAAGCAATTAATTTTTATCAACATCATCAATTACTGTGTTCTTTTAGTGGATATAGGGTTTCGACAGAAAATCTCCACAAATTTTCATCAGTTTGTCTTTTTTTGGAAACTGTACTATTGTTGATATTGAAACTGTTTGTAACAAGTCTTCAGCCCTTTCTTCTGTCCCTCTTTATGGCAATAATACTAAATTACACACATTATTTTGTCTATGTTACAGTGTATTACATTCAGAACTGAGAAGAAACCAAGAGAGAAAAAAAAATAGTTCTAAAAAATAAGATTATTAATATTATAATTGTTAGTTTTATGTATACTGCTATTTTATCAATTGTCTTCTTGATCTCAAAATATGTTAAACTATCATTTTTACCTTATGCATGGAAAGTAGATAAAAGAACAAAATATATATTGTGAAGTTTTAATCATTGGAAAAAATATAGAATTATTACATGTTTGTACATATATATAAATTTAAAATCACTCCTTGTAATCAATAAATATATTTATTTCTTTGTTTTATTCAATGAATATTATAGTTATAGTTCTGTCCAGTTACTAGGGAAAGTTTTTGAAATCGAAAGACTAAGTAGGTTGAACAAACTCAAGAAAAATAAAGAATTCTCTCCCAGATCTTGTTATTCTTTAAGCAGACTGGTACACTAGCAAAAGTCTAATGTGGGTAGGGTACAAAGGCTTAAGTTTAGTTGTTACAAATAAATTTACTACCTCTTCACTCATTCGTAAATAGGTAGTGCATTTTATATTTAATTTATTATTATTTAATGATAAGTTCTTCGAAGTGAAATTTTCAGTTGAAAATTTGGGCTCTAACCACCTGCAGAACATACCTATACTTTTTACTATTGATTATTATAATTAAAATGCATTATTTTTAATTAAAAGCAACAATAATTAAAAACGTAATTAAATGTTGGATTAAATGTATATTTTGGATGAGCCTGCCAACAGGCACATCCATGTCAGTTAAGGCCAACTGACAAAGGCAAAAGCAATGTAGACAATTCCCTGGCTCGTGCGAACTGGCAAAATCATGCCAGACAGAATCGCTTGAGTGTCGTTCTACTTCAAAGAAAGCCAGTTTAAACGAAACGGTATGTGCCAACTGGCTCACCCCTTACAGCACTCTTGTTTTCTTCCAATAGCAACCTCCTGGGTAAACATTGTGGGACTGCGATCTTAAACTGGTGTGGGCAGTAATTTTTTTTGCCTGGCATTGCCAACTGGCAAATCGCGGCATTGTGTAGATGGGTATTTCTACTGAATATGAATATTCTTGCCATTAAGATATCTAAGAAAATGTAAGGTACATTTTTTAGAACTTCTAATAAAATAATCTACGATACATCCTAGTCATTAAACAATTGATCTACCTCTTACAATATCAAGTGCAAGAAAAATATTAAGTTGTAAATCAAGAATTAAAAAACTTTTTCCTTATATTAAAGATAAAGAAGAGGTAATTAAAATAGTTCAGTTCAACCATATTTTTTTTTTTTTTTTTTTTTTTTTTTTTTTTTTTTTTTTTTCATATTGAATTAAATAAAACTTCCTCAAAGAAAATGGTTTATTTTAACATACCTGGAAATTTCTGTGAATCTTAAAGGAATTGTTAGTCCAAGCTGCCTGAGAAACTTTTTCAGAAACCAGTGGTGAAACTAAAGTTTGATAAGTTCCTCTTTTTTTGTCTTTTCCTTTGTTTTTTTTATAAGAGCCTAGTTCTATAACTTTGAGGCAGTTGTTAATCCTAGCTATCTGATGAATTGCTCCAACTTCTCTTACCTGGTTTTTTGAAAAAGTCAGAAATCATATTAAATGTCTGGACATATCACAAGTTTATTGCTGCTTTGATACTGATTGCTCTGGCTAAATGATACTTAGTCAGTATTTTTGTTGTTTGATTCTTGTTGAGGGGTTGTCAGAGCAGATATTGGTACTTCAACCCATTGGGAAAAACCTGGTTCCCTAAAATTCATTTTAAAGTTAAGGATGTTCTCAGTTAATTTCTGTTTCACTTAAAGCTATATATATTTAGCTTCCATACTTAAGTGTGTAACGAGGATTTGCTACTAATTTCAAGAAGTTTTGCAGGTAAGGAGTAACAACTCTCTTGGAGTAACAGCAATTCGTACCAGAATTTTCAAAAAATCGAAATTACAATTTTCTAAAAAATAAAACTTTAAGTGTACTTGAACTGTATCTGTTTAGTGTGAGACTGCTATAGCAAAAGTTATACAGAACAATATCAGCCATATAAATCAGTGGTTTTTCCGTCAACTAATAAAATTTTACTGATAATATCCAATTAGAGTGAAGTCATTATAATGGATACCAACCATAAGAAATAAATTCATTGATTTAGCAATCTAATTCTGGAATTTTATCAGATAGTTGTTAAATCAATGCGACAAATTATTCAATGAATAAATTTTATTGTAAATTGTAGTTTTATTTATTTTAGGTGTAAAATAAAATTGAATATTACTTAAATAAATAGGAGAAAAATCCATTTCTCCTATTTAGACTGCAAAATATTTTTAGATGTGGAAAGTAAATTAAATTTTACTTTTATATTTTTAAGAAAAGTATGTATGATGTTTGATTTAATCAAATCAAACATAATATAAAAAGTAAATAAATAATGTGAAATGACTGTCAGGCAATAATGTTTTGTGTATGAGGGTCGATCTAATATAAATAGGCCTCTGGATTTTTTTTTTTTTTTTTTTTTAAACGACTAATGAGAGTCCCTCTTTTTCAGAATGCATTTCTCTCAACATTTAGGTAATTTTTTTTTCTGCTACACAAATTCAGTGAGGCTTATCTGTGAGCACAAGGGATTAGCTTAGTTTTCAGCAAGTTTACAGCCTAGCCAAAACTCTTTGCACCAACATTTTATTCTCGAGCAGGAGCAGATAACTTCCATGAGTTAACTTCGGCTGGTTTGGCGTTTTTCAAGAGTGAGAGGCTTGACCTGGTGACAACGCATAGTGTCCTCTCTGAATTCACGTGAAACTGGCTTCAGGGGTATGAGGGCTTCATTCTACAAAAAGGGGATACAACAAATTAAATAAACATTGGGAGAAATGCATTCTGAAACGGAGGGGGAGGACTGTGTAAAAAGTTTAACAAAAAAATTAATTAGTCTTGTATTTTTTAAAAATAAATTATTGAAGAAGGCCCATTTATTTGATCAACCCTCTCATATATTACTGCTGATATTATGTTCCCTACATAAATACAGATGTTTTTAAAATACAAATAAATAAAATGTATACCTTGTATTTTAATGAGCTTTTTTATATTTGTTATAAAGTTTTCAATCTAATCATCCAAATGTTCAATAAAATTGTACTACTGATCATTTAAGTCTGCTTAAGAAGTAATTTTTGTTCTTCTAATATTCGTGTAATTATTAATTTGATTGATTCTTTATTTAATATATGATCTTAGTTATTCTATGATTAATTTTTAAGAAGTATTTGTATTGGTAATATTGATTTTTTGGGTATTTTTTTGTTATTGTTGTTCTTATATTGGAATTAGAACACATATTTATACAATGTATTTTTTGATAACTTAAGTTTTGAAGAATTTTCTTTGAGTGCTTTATGACCTCCTTATTAGTTTTAAGGGAACAGCTTTTACTTTAATTTTCTTAAAAAATATATAGGTATATTAAAAAAAAATTAAGCAAAAAAAAGAGTTTATCTTAAATTAAATTGAAATTTTACATGTTTTACTCATGAATGAAAATATAATTTTGTAAAGTAAAAAATATGTTTATGCCTAATTACATCATAGTGGTTTAGTTATTGGAAAAACCTTAAGGCGGGGATACACTTGAGCATTCGCCGAATAAGCATGCTTTCTTGTTCGGCTCGCCCTGTCCATATATCTCAGTAAATCGGGGCGAATGCATGCTCATTCGGGGCGAATGCTCTAGTGTATCCCCACCTTTATTATTGGTCAAAACCTGTTTGGTAGCAATACCAAATGGCTTCAATTATATTATATTTGAACAAGTGCAATGAGTTCTTGATTTCAGAGACTTGGACTTTGAAAAGTGTGTGTTTGAAAATTGAACGATTTGTGTTGAAAAATTTAATGATTTGTACAATATTTGGCATGCAGGTGCATCTCAGAATTGTGATAATTGTGTAGTTTTTGGAAATTCCACACTTAACACGTTTATGGCGGACCACACTTTTTTTTGTAGCCTTGCAGTACACTTTTTTCGTGTTTTCCACTCTCTTCTAGCTTATTTCATTCTGCAGAAATATAAAGTTGATTTTTACCACAAGGCCAGCCAATTGGTTGTCCGCCATGAATGTGTTAATATTTTCAAGATGGCAGCCAATATGTCGGACTACAATACATATAAAGTTTTTAGTCAGCATGACATATTATATATAATTTTGAAGGTCTTCAAGACTAGGAAAATAATTTATAACAGATTTAAATTTCCATTCTTTGCTGGCATTTTAAAAACAAATATAGCTGAAATTTGGTTGTTGAAAAAAAGTCAATAGCTATATAGCATGTAACATTATCATGTTAAAGCTCTTTTCAGGTAGATTAAGAATAAGTAAGTTTTTCCCTGAAAAATTTTTCCTCGTAGCTATATTTAAAAGAATTATTGCATATTATAAGACCAAAATAAAAATTTTTGTACACAAGTTCTTTATGCATCGCATCACTTATTTTTATTTCCTAAATGACTATTTTTTTCCACTATTGTTTATATGAGATAATAATAATTATAATTCTTTCCTCCCTATTTCCTTCTTTTTTTCATTCTCATGATTCCTTTTTATTAAATAAAATTGGATAATAAAAAGATTAATAAATAATTATTAAATGTAAATAAAACTAATAAATGAGTCTATATAGGAGTTGGTGAATGAGATTTTGTTCCATATTCATGCATTCAGGTGAATCCAGACTCTTCTCCTATAATCCCTAATCTCTACTAAGCTCGTACTGCTTTTTGTTTGTTTAAACATTTATGTATTTTTTTTTTAACTGAGTTAATTCTTATTTTTAGAGCATTATTATTTATTCAAGTTTGGGATTAAATTAAACGTCTGAGCATTTTTTTTTTCTTCTTTTTAATAACATTTGTTTTTAATATGTATATAATTTTTTGTTTTGTCTTTTATGTGTAAATAAAGAAAATTTATAATATTTTTATAAACTGAATTACATATATCTTTTTTTTTAGAATTATTATGTATGAATGTAAATTTATTTAAAATGTATATAAATATTAATTATAAAAAAATATTAACTGGATATTTTATTTTATTATTTATTGTTGGTAATGAACCCTTTTTTTAATTATTTTATTGTAAAAAAAAGCTATATTGAGGATACAACATAATAAACACTCTGATAACAGACAAGGGAATATTTAACAGTTATTTAGTAACTTTTTCTTTGCATAGTTGGCTTTACGTCAAAATTTGGAGATCTCATTGGTTCCCCAGCCCAAGTTTTTGAATTCTGTCTATAAATCTTTTTATAAAAATTTTGTAGTCTATATTATGATCTGAGCTGGTATCATTTAGGGGAACAAATTAATATAAGCATATTTAAGAAAACGTCTATATTTATTTTTCCATATGTACACAATTAACAAGAATTAAGACATAAATTACTTTCTTTTTATTATTTTCATCTTCTTATACATTATCTCAATGGGTGCCAACATAAATATACTTTAATTTATTAAAACAATTACATAATTCGTTACAGATTTATCTGTGCACACATTATTTATTCATACTGATACTTAAATAAAAACATTTTACATCTCAAATAATTTATAAACAAAATTAAACTGTTATATTATTCTTTCTGCCAGGCTATACATTTTACATGTGTTGTTTAACACTTTTAGTTTAGGCTCAAAAAAATTAAAAATTCAAAAAAAAAAGAACAAACTGAAATCTATTTAAGTACAAATATCTTTTTTTATTATTCTTCCTTTCTAATATATAAATCTTCTTTTTTTTAGAATATATTTTATTTTTTATAAAATTTAATTTTTAAAAACAGTGCACTATGAAAAAACAATATTTATTATTAAAAGTTATATAAATCAAACAAACAGACTAACTATATACTTTGGTTTCTTAAATTTTTTTATTAGTGTGTAATAACATTTAATAAAGATAATATAGTTTTAAATTCAAGAGAATAACACAATTAATATTTTGTTTACAAGGTAAGCTGTGAGGAATTTGTCATGAACAAGTACATTTTTTTTTAATATGATGCTTATTATATAAAGTTTAACAGTATTACAGTATTAATATTTATTGTGCATTTGAACGTGTGAATTCAATTAAAACTTAAATTGACCACAAGAATACCTGGTTTCTAAGCTTTCCGTGGCATAACAAAAGTGTAACGATTAAGGTTTTCTATTACAGATCCTAGAAAGAAATTGGTCTCAATATATTTTTATTTGCTAATCAGTGAATGACATCAATGTTTTTACAGATCAGAGTGTACAAATAAGATTAAAGAAAACATTTTACTAAATTGTACATATTTCAATTCTATATAAATATGATCAAATAGATACAAAAGAAAAAAAAAATTATATTTTAAAAATTTCAATGTTAAATCTACATTTGCTTATCAGTTATAAATATGTTTCCCCCAATTTGCGGCTATAATGAAGTTTTTACATCGTTAAAGCTTCTTCCACTCAGCCATTTGAAGTGGAATTTCTATGTCCTGAATTCGTAGTTTTAGTTATTAGCAGAGATAAAGAAACTTTCTTAAAACATAAACATGTTTTAATCATAAAAGAAACTGAAATTAGTGATAAAATTAATTTATTTTACTTATCACATGTGTAATAAAGAGGGGTTTGAATGAATTTTACATTGTATTGTTCCTATTTTAGAGTTGAAAACTGAACCTGGAGGAGTACCTGTGTAAGAAGAAGGTCCCTATAATATCCTAGAGGATCATTCAGTTAACTAAGAAAATTTAATGTATGATGAGTATTTTCCAAACATTGATTTCTACTTAAGTGTCTACATTTCTACCTAAAATCTTTTAAAATTTAATACTGCAATATATCTATGAGTTTTTTTCAATTTTTAAAATGAAATGGCTAATAAAATGTTATATTCAATTGTCTATGAAGAAAATATATATATTATAAATCCACACAATATATATGTTAAAAAATATATAAACAAATTATATTTCTATGGAAACAACAATATCTCAAATAAACAACACTTATATTTTCTTCTAAAAATGAAGAAATATATAAAAGATAATAATAAATTAAAATCTACAGAAGAACATTACGACATCATATTTATCATCTAAAAATGAAAAATAATAATTTGAAAATATACACACATAAAAAATATATATATAATTTGAACAAAAAGAAAATATCTTTAAGTGCATCAAGTAGTGCAATTAATCAACAATATGTTCTGATATTGCAAAGAAAACAATTTATCTCACTACAAATGTTGAAACAGGAATATCAGATAAAATAGAGCATTAAACTACATTTGACTTCATCATGAAAAAGGATCGGGATTAAGACTCCAATTATAGGAAGTTAGTTCTCCCTGTCATTTTATAGAAGCAATAAATCTCTAGCTAACTTTAGAGATTTTTCAACTCTATTTATTATTAAATTGACTTCAGAGTTTTACCAACAAGGTTCGTTTTATTTATTTTTAATTTGTTTCCAACTCTAACTGGATTGTCAAGAAGAAGAGAACAGAATTGGATAAAACTTTTTTATTTAACAATATCTTGCAGGAAATTGGTAGATCATGAGAAAATACTATTATATGTAATCTAGAGACATCACATCTTTGTTGATTCTATATAGCATCTGTATAAGACCCATATTGGAATTATATGCAGGCGCAGATTTATATATACTTACTTTGAAATACTTCTGACTGGTGCACTCTCTCTTACCAGCTATTATGTGACATGCTATTATGAGTATTTTACAGCCAAGATCATATCTTCAGTGATAAAAAGTTAAATAAGGGAGAAGTTGTGGATGGGAGAGAGAACAAATAAAATAAAAATAGTACAAACCAACCTTTTATAGAGAAATAATAAAAGATGCCTGCCAAAAGCCATATTAATTTACAAATCCAGTTTTCACACAAGAATAAGTCCCATCTTTGACAGTGGCGAAAATAGATGAAATTTGAAAGAGCAAAAGTCAGTTTAAAAATTTGGAGAAATTTAAAGTTAAATATTTAAACCTTAATTCTAAGCTAACTCTTTCTCTTTCACACTTCATCTCTCCTTACTGACTTAAAGATGAACCTTCATGAAATGGAAGGTAATTTAAATTAATTTAATTGTCACTGAGATGTTCTTCTTATTCCAATATCATGTAACTACCACCTACCACACATCTCCTTAAACCTTTCATGTCTTTAATTTAAAGTTTTCAAGAACTCTCCTTTATTGTTTCTTGTATTTCACTACATTATTAACTTAATATGAGAATAAAAGTGAACTAGTGTAGTCAAAGTTAGATTAATTTTTAGAGCTGTAATTATATATTCAAAAAATGTATATAAAGTAAAAATGTATGCTGTTCATGATGCGTACTATTAGTAACTCGTTCAATGAGTTAATAATAGTTATGATCAATATGTCCACAACAACAAAAATGATTTATTATTCCTTATAAGTTAAGATATTTATTCTACTAGTGATAGAGACCCAGAAAGAAATTATAATGCACAATGTTATTTAAATAATGATTAAATTATGCAATTATTTATTAAACATATTTTATTTAAATTGTAAGGGCTCAACTATCATTTGAACTGCAATTTTTTTTTTTTTTTTTTTTTTTTTTTTTTTTTTTTTAAACTATGAAATATGAATAGAATAGGAGGGCAATGGAAGTACATTTTATAAGGTTGTGCAAACCATCTTTGTGCCATATTTTCCGTTTGAAGTTTTCTATAGTGCAATTTGTTTCGAATTCAAAAAGCATCTATCTTTAGAGTATATACAGCTACATATGAATTTTTATATTAAACTATTTCCATTAAATATACTATAGTAAAGTGGTACATTATTTTTAGTAAAGGAAATTGGATTCTTGTAAGAAACTCCATCATTTTTCTAACTTTACATTTAAACTGAAAAAAGTGAAACATCATTACTTGAAGAATTTTTAAACAAAAGTTAAGAAGTAAAAACTATTGACCTACAATAACTTTATAGAGACAAAAATTGGCTTTCACAAACAGATGATCTTTATCAGTACCCCTCTTATCTCTGAAGTTTATTTTAGTGTGCACCTACATCTCCTTACTCTTAGTTAGTTGGATCCATACCAATAAAAATTTGCGTTTTTTCAGGCTGCACGTGTTAAGTGCATGTATGGCATTGTAGACATTCTGACATTAAAGGTCACACAAAATATTTTCGCCGTACAGCACGCACACGAACCATTCAGTGTCAATTTTCTCTTGAATATCAAAGGAATTTGTGGCACTGAGGATTTGAGTATGGACTTGTACATAGTGTATTTTGTGTATTGAGTTAAAATACATTACTTTTAAAATATTTAAATTTAATTTCAAGATATAATTCCCACTCACAGGGAGAGCAGGGACAAATAGCACATACAACACAAATATATATTGACTATGTGTGGTAATTTTGCAAATTCAACTCAAATAAATATTTATTTTTATTGGATGTGAACCCAGCTTTAATTAAAGTAATTCTTTATCTCCCAGCACTGATGATGTCACCTTCCTGTTAAAATATGAGTCTTCTTTCTAATATCTGTAGTGAAGGAACAGTCTCTCAAGTGCCTCCAATACTTAGTAACTAAAATTAGCTTAATGTCATTGATATTTTAACCACTTATAACTTGTATAAGAAGTTTATCTCACTAAGATAGAACCACAGGAATTTTTAAAAATACCTGAAAAATAAGGCTGTATTAAAAAAATGAAATATAAAACGCTCAATACAAATGTTTAACAAATAATATATACTTATAACTCAAGTATTTCAACAGCTAAGACAAAAATATCAGAGATCGATTCCTGTAAAATCTATCTGATCTTAGGAGTAGACTTAATACATACCTTACCATTACATTAACTGTATAATAGATTACCACTCACAATTTTGACAGCTAAGAAAATAATCAGAAATCCTCTTTCAAAGTATACAATAGGTTTGTTCCAACCACACTTCAAACTGGTTTGGAACTGTCCGACGCATTCGCATTGGACCACATTTGAACGTTTTTTGCTAATGCACATGCGTCGTACAGTTTGAAACTAGATTGGAACAACCTAATATGACTTCTGTTTGAAGGTAAAAGTCACTTACTAACAAATATCATATTTTACTCATAGCTTTAAACAATAGCTTTAAACATAGTAAGTTTTATGTGCCACAAATATATTAAAGAAATATAACGAGTTTTGTATTTGTGTAACTATGCAAGGGTCCACCCAATCACTTGGTTAATTTTAACATAAAAAAACATCTGAAGACTACTATCTCATTTTTGGGGAAAAAAGCACTCAGTGACTTTTACCATCAGCCAGGCGATATAAACACCACTTAATTGCTATTCATGACATTCCTCCTAGTACCCTTAATAAATATACATAAAAAATAATAATACACACATAATATATTATATATATTTAATATTTTGAAACAGTCATTTTGGAATAGAGAAATTGGTACATTCTTAAAACATTATATTTATAAAATGTGACAAATATAATCTTATATCCAATTTATATTTTATATATATATATATATATATATATATATATATATATATATATATATATATATATATATATATATATATATATATATTTATTATTTACATTTATTTATATAATTTCTTTTTTTTAATTTAATGTTATTCAATGTATAAATATTTAATTTACAATTTTTTTTTTAATTTTTATTTATATGCATATTTACAAGTCATTTACGTGTATGAAAAAAAAAAAATAAATAAATTGTTAATTAGTGTTAATCAGTGTTAATTAGCAAGAGTTTAACGACCAACTAGTTGTGTTAATATTTATTTAATTTCAATTATTCATTTAATTAAATTATTTTAATTTCATTAAAATAATTTATTAAATTATTTGATATTACCAGTGAACATCAAGAGAAATATAAATGTCACCAGTAAACAGTGATGCATATGAAATTATAAATATAAATTCAAAGTAGTGTAAAGTATAAATTTATTTGGCAGTCAAAATGGGAAAGTCACCATATTCTGCCACCGCTTAAACATTTTAATAGACTAACCTGAGTGAGCCCACCCAATTAATTAAATAATATATTTTAATTTACATTAAGCTCCTCTAAGGCCATATTTTTTTCTTCAAATAGAAAAGAGCAAAATACGCTCCAACTCTATGATGAAATTCTAGGGCTTTTGTGGGGTCCCGATGTTAGTCCTGCCTTTAGGAGAGTAAATGTTGCTTCAAGAAACTAACAATGTTAAAGAGAAAGGGTTTACACCTGTTGAGAAGTATACACCAGAAGACCTCCAATCTCATCATAATATCAATTTCAGAAGCCTTTACAATTCTTACTATACAGTAACATTTCAATAAAAGTTAATATTGGTTTTAAACAATTTTGATTTCATTATAATATGTTTCGTAAGTCCATTCACTAACAATACAATCGGAAGAAAGTAAGTAAATTTGTTATCAATTCGGGGTAGGTAACTAAATTCTATTAAGCCCACTTAATAACTCCAAACCAATAAATCCATCTGCTTTTATTGCAATATATCTTAATTAAATCATTTTTACAATGATAATTCAAGGCAAAAACACATTAATTTTCATTTCAGTAGTGATCTTATTATTTACACAGCATAATTTTTTTTTTAATGAGATACATCATGGTAACTAATTGTTTTAATAAATAGCTGATTGCAGCTAAGTTATTTAGTCCATTCTTTGGTTTAAAATGTATATATATAGGGTGGGGCAGCGCAGATGACCACATTTTAAATGGTTGCCATGTGCTTAATACAAGAGCTAGGAGATTGAAATAAAACAAATTCTCTAGCAACAATGTGTAAGTTTATTGGACAAAAGTCAAATTTTTCAAGTGTGGACTTTAAATATCCCCATAAGATAAAATTACATGGGCTGAGGTTGGGCGAGCGTGGCGGCAATAGGTCGACACAATTCTGGGAAATCACACGACCAAGAAAAATTTGACGCACACAATCCATGGACACTCGTGTGTGCAGTGGCTCCATATTGTTGGAACCATATGTGGTCAGTATCCATTTCGTTATCCTTTGAAAAGGGGATGAAAAAATCGGATTCCCTGACGAGATGTTAGAGAATGTGATAAGCAACGTCGCCAAGCGCCTCTAAGAATGTGTAAATTGATAAGGACGTCAATATCGGACATCATCTTGCACACTTGAAAATTTGACTTATGTACAATAAACTTCCACATTTTTTTCTAGAAAATGTGCTTTATTTTAATCCCCTAGCTCTAGTATTAAGCACAATGTGGTCATCCGCGCTGCGCCACCCTGTATAAATAATATTTGTTTTGCAGTTTATTTTACCTGATCAAAACTCATTATTAGATAATTACAGGATAGAGGATTAAGCCTCTTAACACATCTAATATAAGTGTTGATTAGTGTAAAATATGTCTCACATCTCTGGGATTAAAACTAGATATTTTGTTTAAGGACAGCAGTTTCAGGCAAATGTTAAATCGACTAAGCCAATCCTACAACAGTTTTTTAGTTGAATTGAAACTTTTAGGGTTTTTAATCCTGTAATACATAAGCATATACCTAGGCATCATGTGGCTCTATCATTGACGTGAGCATATATTGGAAAAATATATATACTTCATTTCACCAGTTGAGAGTGTACTGTACAAACTCACATTTCTAGATTGTCCTTTAACTACACCTCCACAATAATTTTAACCGCCGGCAGTTCCTTTTCAGTTATTATTAAACTTTTATGACTCTACTTCACAAAACGTATGCTTGTTTCAAGATATTAAATATGCCCGTTTTAATTCCCCTTTATATAAAGTTATATTAAAATCGACACTTTAGAAACGTAAGATATTGAAGAACCGTTGCATTCTCTTTAAACGTTTAGATCCGATTTAGCGATTTATCACTTCATTGCAGTGTCGTTGTTGGTTTTACTAAAAACAAAAATATTTGATCAAATAAATAAAGAAATAATCTTTTCAAAATAAAAATTTCAAATTGAAATTTGAAGCTTACGTTTATGTGAGCTTTGCACTTGAACGCTAGGATAGACTAGGTTGTCCAACGAAATTAGCCTGAGATTTGGTAGAAGGAACTGAATTGCAAATTTAAACTAAATTGGTCAATTTTCACTAAAGTTATCATCGCGCGTGTAAATATTACTGATAGACAAACAGACACAGACACGTTGCATATTTTGTTGAATATAAACAGCTTGCTATATGCACACTTCAATTATTGCGACCAACTGCAGAAACCACTTTTTATGCAACCCTGACAAATGACAAGAGTATATTCCTATGTGCCTATAGGAATAGGAATAACTTTTTTTTTATTCTCTGTTCTTGGTTACCAGACTATTATAAGAATTCAAGCAAAAAAAAATAATCATTACTTTTAATTATTGTTAATAATGAGGTTTCAATCCCAGAAAATGTATTCAAACAAGTATAATGTCAAAGTTTGTCTGCGACCAAGAGGAGGGGAGGGGGGTAAAGGAAAAACTTTTAAAAAAATAAACAAGTTAAAATAAAATAACAAGTCAATTCTTTAAAGTTTTTTTTCCTTAACATGAAAAACAAATTCTGTTTTATTATTTTTTTCTCTCTCTCTAAAAGTCTTGAATCCTTTTGCCAGGGTCTTAAAGCTTTGAAAAATGCAAAACAAAAGGCTTTTTAAAACTTGGAGCGAAGATATCTTTAGGGGGTAGGGGGAGGAAAGCAGTGCAAGAAAAAGAGGGTAAGTAAGGAAGTGAAGAGAGGAAAAGAAATCTGAGAGACAGAGGAAGGAGCCAACTTGCACCCAGCTGAGGAAGCTGATTCCTTAACAACGAGAAGCACTTTAAGAAAAGTCTTTTTTTTCTTCTTTTCTCGAACAAGTCTCTCAAGCATTTTCAAGTATATCTTCTACTGTGAAAAACAGGTCAAGGGCTTTCAGCTAGGGAGGCACCCTAAACTCATTGCCTTTTAAACCCTTTCCCCTTGTTGCAAGGGATGGAACAGAGGGGGCAAGGAGGCAACTTTTAATAAACTGGCCCCTTCTTCAACGAAATGTCATCGTTATTTCCTCCTTCTGTAATTTAATTTTTTTTGCTTAAAAAAAACTTAATTTCTTTAAGTTATCTTCTTTTACTTGAGAAACTAGATTTTTTTTCAGAAGATTAAAAAATAATGGACGAAAACAAAATGTCCATAATTATTAATATATATATATATATATATATATATATATATATATATATATATATATATATATATATATATATATATATATATATATATATATATATATATATATATATATATATATATATATATATATATATATATATATATATATATATATATATATATATATATATATATATATATATATATATAAAGATCACTCCAACACAAAATATAATCAATCACAAGTCACTATAATCAATAAAAAAAACTTCAAATTTTCATTAAGCTGACGTTTCGGTGATTAAAACATGACACCATCATCAGAGCATAACATAAGTAAATAATATAATAAATAATCAATAAAAAGAACAGATATGAAACGTAAATAAGTTACAAGAAACCGAAAAAAAACTGATAAAAACAAGATGAAACCTTAAAAAAACTCTCGATGAAAACTTACATGAATTTGGAAGTTACATTGATATGTAAGAAATAAGAAAAAACATAATAATTCTTATATAAACGTCGATATCAATTACGAAAAATTAACAATATAATTCAAAAGAGCGGGGCAAGATGTAAATAAAGCAGGCTTTGAGAGGTAGTAACTAAAGGAGATAGGGTAAGAGGTATATATATATATATATATATATATATATATATATATATATATATATATATATATATATATATATATATATATATATATATACATATACATATATACTAGTATTCACCCCGCGCCATAGTGCTAAGATATTGGTTTAAAAGTAGGTCTCGTCAAGAATTAAATTTCATTATATTTTATTAGTTTTATAATAGAAAATGGCACTGCTGGGCTTGAGATATATAATAATAATAAAATAATAGTAACTAGTAACAATGGTAGAACGTAGATCATTATTATTTATTAGTTGATACTTTAAATTACTTAAAACCTAAGTAGTTAAGGTTGAGGTGAAATAATTGTGTATTGTGTATATAAGTAAGTTGTATTATAACTTAAGCCACATAAAATAAAAATAGAAAACTATGCAGTAGAAAGAATTTGCCTTATCGAAAGACTGCATTAATATAACATCTAAAACTCACAACTTAACTATAACATTATCTTAAATAAACTAAAACATTAACTCAAACTAAAACATTCACTTAATATAATTAAGAACCTATTTTTGAAAAATAAAAATCCTATAATAATAATATGATAATAAACACAATTAAATAAATTGTTAAACATAAAAATAAAATTGTACCTTAATAAATGTCGGTAGTTCAAGAAACTGATTAGAGGATACGGCCCAATGTACACAGAGGAGGTAACTGACGGTCACGCGGCGCGGGTTAAAAAAAAGATTTGGGATAATACGCACGGTTCGAATGTTGACACTATACTAAACTGAACAGAAAGAAAGGCGAAGTAGAAATGGTGGGGGTATTGTTTACATCCAGGCTCCAAGGAGTGTTTATGCGGAAACGAACATATTTATTTATCTTAAACCTTTCGAACAACAAACTATATTATTTAATATTTGTTTATATTTTCTTTATATCTATTTTGAACTGCATAATATATGTATATAATAAATATAATTATCTACGATTGATATAAAATATATATCTCTGTTTAGATGCGTAGAAAGTGATTCTTTTCGAAGTTGTATTCATTGTACTGTACATGCGCGTTTCATAATTATTCTTCATCTTATCGCACGATTAGCGTGTTTTTTTTTACATTTAACAAAACTAATTTGCTGTTTGTTTAATTAAAGTAACTGTTTTCTGTATTTATTATTAAAATCCAACAATCGTAGATAAAGTACGGTACGCAACTCATGCGAAAACTGAATTTTTCTTTGCTCATGTGGTTTTACTACCCTCGCGGTCGCTCTCGTGCAAACTCCACACTCGCATGCAAAGAGCTACTTTTATATATATATATATTTAAATGTATTACTGTTCTAAATTGATTTATAAAGTTTCTGAAGGTTAGTTAAAAATTAAAAAACCGTATTTTTCTTTCTTTCTTTAATAAGAATCTACTTTATTGCAGATATATTGGATCTGCACTATCTATAGGCTATAAACAACATCATTACTTCTGTTTTAATAGAGTGAAAACGCGATAGATTGAAGCTTTTTTTGTAGTTTTTTAGATGCTTTAAGCTGAATGACGATGAAAGCCGTCAAAATAAATCCTTTTTAATACAAATACAAAAATCAGCCTTTTATATCCAATCCTAACTTCATGATGAACTAAGATTAAAAGTGATCAGGGTTTAAAATAAAGGGAGATTTCGACCCTTTTTTTAAAAAAGATTTTATGTTGCAAGTATAATACATATTTTTTAAAAAAAATATTTATGACAGTGTGGCGGAAATAAAAAGTATAGTTTTAACTTTTAATTTAACAATGGTTATATAAAGTTTATAAGTTCAAACAAAAAGGAGATTGGAATACAAAGTTAAACAAAGAGGTACTTTTACTGTTATGCTTAGGCTGATGCCTAAGCAAAGTTCTAAATTGATGTTTAGAACTTTTATTGTTGGTCCATTGTCAAACATTTAGGTGGAATGGTGGGGCTCTTTAATGACTGATAATAAAAGGGAAATTATTTTATCAAGTTTTAATTTAATAAGTGATTAAATTCATTAAAGAGATCTTTTTCTTCCTGCGAACAATTTTGTTGATTGTGCTCTTCAACGAAAAACCGAATTGAAACAAGTGTGTCTTTTTTTATAATTAACAAACATCTTTGTACTTTGAATTTCCGTGCGATCAAAGAACATAAAAGAGAAACTATTATACAATACGTAATTTCTGTAAAATTGGTATTTCTAACTCAATTTATTTGAGATAATCTATTTCTTACTTTCTCATATTATATAAAGAGAAAGTATTGTTATGGCGCGAAAATTCGATTTTGAGATTTTGATGGATTTACTCGTTTTGAGATCCCCTGAGTCTAAAAAAGTGGTTTTTAAAATATGTCGGTCTGTCGTCTGTCGACTGTCTGTGCAGACGCCTGGAGCCTAAACTACTGGGCCGATTTTGACGAAATTTGGCACACATGTTCAAAAAAATCATACCCCAAGGCGAAATCGATAAATTAATTTTAGCTCTAAATTTGGGGGCGCTACCCCCAAACACTCTGAGAAAACGTGAAAAAATTATTTATTCGAAAACTGTTCCGACGAGTTTGACTAAAATATTTAGAATGTAGTCCATTTAAATAAGGACCTAACGATATAAGCCGTTTTCCTGGGAAAAATCTAGTTACTGAAAAAAATAACTTTTTAGAGAGAGGCCGGGTTCGATTCCCCGCCGAGGAGAAGTTTTTTTATGACACATTTTGATAAAATATTAAATAATAATTAAATGTTCCTGAGAAAACAAATAAATATAAAACACTGGGCTAAGTAATTATGATCTCGTATAAGAGAAGACAGTTTGTCTGAGTTGTCTCGAACCGATTTTATTCATATCGTACTTAATTCGACTTCGTCGGAACTCATATTTGTGAAAGATTACAAACGAAATAAAATTTTGACTGACACGTTTAATAACTACCAGAGCTTAACATAATAATCCTAAAAATCAGTGTGACAACAGAGCATGACAAACAGAGAACGATCATAACCAAAAATATTTAGTCAAGTTCAAGTTAACTTAAAAGTTTATCGGGGCGTCCAGTCAAATTTGAAATGGAGAGTCCAATGAACTTTGGGCATGCACAATATATAGCAATTCTTACACCCTATTTCAGCCGAATAAGTTAAATTCAATTTATTGTCGGATGTAAAAAGGACAATAATTTCCCAATATAATGAAGAGCTTGAAGCAATGTTGTTTTTCTTTCTTTTTTTCCTCTTATCAATAATCACGACCATTTGAAAAATGGTTAAACACTACAGAAAGTTCCAGTTAGAGGAACCACTTCAATCTGAATTTGTTAAAGGTATCCTTCGAGTCAAAGGATGGGATGAGAAGGGACGAAAAAATCCCTTCCTCAGAGCAAAAAATCTCTTCCTCCCTTTAAGAAAAGAGGGATTAATTCGATAAAATTAATGTTATTAGCACTTTACAGAGCATCATTTATCACCCGAACAGAACCCCATTATCTCGAGGCAACGTTGGAACGAGGCAAACTGCTAACCATCTCACTCATTCTAACACTTCAAACATCTCGGTAAGTGTAATAGAGTGAGAAGATCATCTCAGTTAGTAGAAAAGAGTTAGTATGCTAACACTTCTTATATCCAAGTAAGAGTAAGTGAGTGAGAGAAAAGCGTTTTGGGACTTAACACATAACTCGAGGCAGTAGCGTACACAGAAAATTTTTTCGGGGGGGGCCCAACCTAATTTAACTTATATGCGGGTTTAGCATACCCCATAATTTATCATAATTGTAATTTCTCCCCCTTTTCAACACTCTAATTTCAATTTCTAACCTCATATTTAATTAAATTAAAATCCTATGAGGTAACACCTCACTATGTGATGTGATCGTTCTAAAGAACGATTATGTCTCCGATTCCAATAATTCCAAGACAGAAATCTGTTCCAGCTATCAGACATTTTTGATCCCGTTTCTGGCTGTTAGTCAGTCTCTCGCTCAATCATTGCGAACAATTCTTAAAAACTACTCCTTCGATTTTAATGAAATTCGGATGGCAGTTAATTAGCATATAAAAAGTCCATTGTTGGTCCTAAATAAGGTCCACTCTTCTGGTCCCATTTCCCTCCACCACATTTCTTCATCTCCCACCATTTCTCTTCCACATGTGCACACACATACATTTATTTACACCTTATCTTCAAAAATATTCATCTGATTTTATAAAACTTATCTGATAGAAGCTCACAGATTAAAGTCTGCTCTGTTTAAATTTTGGTAAATTGATACTTTAAATCATGTAAAAATCAAACCAATTTTGACTAATTTAAAAAAGGAGGGAAAATTGAGTAAATTTAACATGAATAAAGTATCAATATAGCAATATTTTAAGAGCGCAGACGGTTGAAATTATTCTTGGGTTATCTGCGGGCTACTTTAAACAAACCATTAAAATTTCATAAAAATCAGATGAGTACTTTTGAAGATATAGGTGTAAATAAATGTATGTCTGTGCGAATGTGGAAGAGAAATAAATAGGCGCAGAAGATTGAAACTTTTACGGGATCAGCAATGTTATAACCTGGCTAATTATGACCTACCATCAAAATTTCAATAAAATTGGACGAATAGCTTTTAAGATGTGTTGGTTCGCTAAAATTGAAGGACAGGCGGACACGGGACCCAAACTGTACCCTGATGTTAAACAGATTTCTGTCTTGGAATTTTTGAAATCGGAGACATAAAAATTGTTCGTTCTTCAGAACTGTCACATATCTTCCGTTTCCTTTGGTAAGCTCGGAAGCAAAACGTGATCCACACTGCAAAAGCAAACGTGGATTTGGAGCACATACGAATTCTTCTCTAAGAAAATTAAATACCTATTGCAAAACAAAAGAATCATTCGCTGGGTTACAGCGAAATCGCGGGTTATCAGCGCTGGGTTTATTACATGGGACATTTAACATCAAATGTTTTCTGAACGCTTTTTGAGTTTTTAGATTTAAATTTAATACTTCTAGGTAATATGAATTAGTTTTTCACAAAATGATAAACTGATTTATTTATATTGCCTCTGTTTTCCCACTACATGTCGACGAACACTAGTCCGACCTGAGTCAGCAAGAGGGGAATGCCGCTTAGACAAGAGGACCCACGTAGCGTTCTACACACAATCCTGGTCTAAAACAAAAATTTGCTACTGAAATCCACAACCATCATTTTCCCGTTTAAACCAGTCTATAGTGTACATATTTAAATTCAATTAATTTAATTTCATCGGCAAAAATTCGAGTTAACTCCGGCCTCATTTAATTTAATGTGCTAAACACCTAGGCCGAGCCGGCGGCAATCGGGTCTATTATTGAACGCATCCCAATTTATTTTGATGCATAATTTCCATCAACAAAATCGGGCCTACTAGCAATCAGGCCGATTCATTGTACTCATCCTAATCAATTTAATGCCCTTAATTCTATAGCAAAAAATCCGGGCCTAGCTGTCAATCGGAGCAGTCTATTTTTACGAATCCAAATTCAATTCATTGCATTAGGATTCGTAATGAATTGAAGCTGTCCTATAATGCAACCTATACTATTGAACTGGACTAAAACCACAAAAAAATCGGGCCCAGCCGAAATCGGGTCGATCAAGTTTAATGCTTTTAGTTCCACTGGCAAAGATCAAGGCCTAGTCGGCAAATGAGCCGATTTATTTCATGCATCCTAATTTAATTCAATGAATCTAATTCCAACAGCAAAAATCTCGGTCCAGCCAAAATCGGGCCGCTATAGTGTTTAATAGTTTTAGTTTCATCGACAAAAATCCGGGCCCAGCCGACAGTCGGGCCGTTATAATGTTTAATAAATTTAATTCCATCGGCCAAAATCCGGGCCCTGCCGACAGTCGGGCTGGTATAGTGTTTAATATATTAATTTCCATCGGAAAAATCCGGGCCCAGCCGACAGTCGGGCCGGTATAGTGTTTAATAAATTGAATTCCATCGGCAAAATCCGGGCCCAGCCGACAGTCGGGCCGGTGTAGTGTTTAATAAATTCAATTCCATCGGCAAAATCCGGGCCCAGCCGACAATCGGGCCGGTATAGTGTTTAATAAATTTAATTCCATCGGCCAAAATCCGGGCCCAGCCGACAGTCGGGCCGGTATAGTGTTTAATAAATTGAATTCCATCGGCAAAATCCGGGCCCAGCCGACAGTCGGCCGGTATAGTGTTTATAATAAATTCAATTCCATCGGCAAAATCCGGGCCCAGCCGACAATCGGGGCGGTATAGTGTTGAATGAATTTAATTCCATCGGCAAAATCCGGGCCCAGCCGACAATCGGGGCGGTATAGTGTTGAATGAATTTAATTCCATCGGCAAAATCCGGGCCCAGCCGACAATCGGGCCGGTATAGTGTTGAATGAATTTAATTCCATCGGCAAAATCCGGCCCAGCCGACAATCGGGCCGGTACAGTGTTGAATGAATTTAATTCTATCGGCAAATCCGGGCCGAGCTTATTTGGGGTGATTAAGTGAATACACACCATTAGATAATACTTAATTAATTTCTTTTATTGGAAAATATTTACAGCCAATTCGAATGCATCTGTCATTACTGTGAACTTGTGTTCATTGGTTTTCAGTGTGTTTTTGGTTTTAAGTGTGTGGCGGGTCTTAGGTATGTAATCATTTCGGGGGGGGGCCAGGGCCCCTTGGGCCCCCCCCTGTGTACGCCACTGACTCGAGGGTTTGGGGGGTAGGAACCTTATAATCGATCAATCTCTGTCTTGGTTTTCTATCTCTTTCTACTCCTAATACCCGAGGTCTATAGTTCTCTCTTTCTTTTTATATACATATAATTTTTTATACTTCTTTCCGAGTATTTTAAGAGTGGAAGATTTGTAAAGAGTATTAAAACATTCTTCTGAACTGATTTGATAAATCCTTACATTCAGCTTATTACGAAGAATTACAAGATTTTTCATCTTAAAAAAAGGAAGTAAATCATGACTGAAGATTTACTTAAAGATTAAGGCTATAATTACCAGTCAATAAATTCTGTAAAATAAATATAGATTTTCATTTGCATTTAACATTGCGTATCCCTTACTTACAAATCAACCTTGAAGGATCTACTTATATTTTGTGTTGCAGTGGGTTCGAAACGTGGTTTTATAGATTAAAGATAATTAAATAAATTCTGTTAAACGGAACAGCTTAATATCTCGAGGAAAAAAAACATTAAACTATTTGTATTAAAACAACTACAATCTTTTACCTGTGAGACCATTTATAATTAGAGTACAATTAACAGTTGTAGAAGTGGCCGGTTTCGATCATTATACATATCTGATACCAGTAAAAAGATGATCTGATTAACTTTCATTTTTAGCACGATTAAGCTAATTCTCCAAGTTCCCCGAAATTTTATTAAGAAAAAAAACAACAAAATAGTGACTCTTTTGTCTCGATCGTTAAGTTGTCTGATAGCCACTTTTCTCCAACATTTATCAATGTACTATCCGTATTGTTCCGGAGCCTAAATATCTGAATAATTTCTATTTTATTCTTCCACCTAATAGTAGAATAAAAAATAAAAAATAGTCTGCCAATTAGTATGACACATAGCTTCCTCCTTATTGGATGAATGACCACAATATAAATGAGTATAAAATTATGTGATCCCAACTGTAATTTTTTATTAGAATTTTTTTGAACATTGACCAGGGCCAGTGTCAATGTTTCCCCGGTAACACATTTATTTTTATTCGATATTAATTTTTACGTAGACCGTTGTAATTAATATGGAACAATCTTTTAGTAATTGAGGAGGAGGAAGTAGTGGGTGCAGAATGTTGAAATTAATGAGACTGACAGTGGTCTTATTATGACCTATACCAACCAAATTTGATTAAATTCAGATGAGAAGATTTTAAGATATGGTAATTAGCAAAAATGTTGAACAAAAGCCAAACAAACAGACACGATACCAAAAATGTTCCCTTATGTCTGATCCGGGATGTCTGTCCAGGAATTTTTAAATTCAGAGACAAAAATAATTCGTTCTTCAGAATGATCACAATTTTATCGTTACATTTAATAAGCTCGGAATAGTACATTACGCGTCGAGTGCGGAAAGTAGCATTTTGCATGCGAGTGTGGAGTTTGCACCCGAGCGACAGCGAGGGTGGTAAAACCACACGAGCAATGCAAAATGCCGTTTTCGCACTAGTTGCGTACCGTACTTTATCTACGATTGTTTTTTTTGATTGTTGATTTAAATAATAAATACAAAAAACAATAAACTTCCAGTATACAAGTTCGTATTTCTCTTTTGATAAAGATAACATTAATTCATTAGTTTATTTTGTGCCGAATTATTTCGGGAGGCATATTATTCTCCTCAATTTCGTCATAATCATTTAAATCACTCATTGATTTTCACAAAAAACACGATATAAAAGTTACTTTTATTAAACAAGCAGCAAATTAGTCTTGTTAAATGTAAACAAACTCGCTAATTGTGCGTAAAGCTGAAGAATTCCTCTTCTTTACCGTGTTAGCGTAGTAAAGAAGAGGATTCTTCAGAATTATGAGACGCGCATGCGCAATGAATACAAGTACGTAAATAATTACTTTCTACGCATCTAAACAGAGATATAATGTTTATATTTCGTTTATATTCGTAGATAAACAATTTTAATATACACATGTATATTGATAATACAGGATAATAGGATTTCTATATAAATAATACTACAAAAAGAGAGAACGAATTGAATAAAAAAAGGTAAAGAGAGTTGGAGCATAAGTATGTCTACAGGGCTGCCAAATTAACTCATCTGCAAAAAAACACGAGCTCCGTTCATTCCATTAATTTTCATTTTACCGGAACAATAAATCATTCTTAATTAAATACATTTATGGTATAAATATTATATTCTGAAAAATTACATCATTAAGTAATTGTAAATAATTATGTCATAGTTGTATATAAAATTATTGAACGATAATAATTTATAATTTAAAAAATGATTTTGACAAGAACAAAAAGTGATAAAGTTGGTTTATAATACTGAATCGGAGTTATAAGCTCATCCTGTCTATTCTTTTGTCAATATAAATTACGTGCCTTCTCTTTATAAACTGTTCATTTTATTTTTAGAATAACTAAATGGAATTTATTATCATTATTTAATACTTTTTGACTTAACTTAAACTTTTTTAGTTGAAAAGGTTAATAGTATAACTTCTTTTTTATTAAAGTCAGTGAGGGTTTTTTCTTTAACGTTTATATTTAGTTTAATCCAAGTGAAAGTAATAATATAATTCCTTTTGCATCGAATAAGTTGATCCATTATTTTCCAGTATTAAAGTTTTATTATAATTTTATCAATATCCAATCTTCCTTAAGTATTTTTTTTTACTTCAATCTTATGCATCGATACATTGCTATGAAATAGTTTATCGTATTCTTGTTAATATTAAGCTGTATCTGAGTCTTAAGTCGCAATAAATAAAGGGGTACTTCTTTAGATTGTTACTCCCCTTGTTTATAACTTGTTTATTTAGAATTTAGACTATAAATGACTGACTAAATAACTATTAAGACAAAGGGATGTTTAGTCCAATGTACTTTGGGACAAAGGAATATCACACTTCTGTTTTTATAAAGGGAGTAACAGTCTAAAGAATAATATTTAGTACACCTTCTTTAGATTGTTACTCCCCTCTGTTTTCATTATACGGGGAGTAACAATCTAAAGAAGTGCCAATAAAGGAAATAACTGCTTTTAAAGAAACTTAAACGAAGTTCTTTCATTGAAATCTGAAATATGATCAGTATAGGGAGGGGGGGGGGGGGGGGGGTATGTTTCGAAGAAGTTACCGACGTCTTCACAGTCCAGGGTGAAGAAAAAATCCCAAAATTTTCACATATATTTTTGATGTCCCCCTGACGGTTCTGTCGTTTTCGAAGAAACCCACAGAACGACTTGGACTGAACGACTTTTTGGGCTTTATGACTCCAAATCTTGTGATTGCACACCATAATGTGACATTTTGGGCTTTGCAAAGACCTTTCTTGATATTCTTGAGCTTCATTTTTATTATTATTAATTTGATTTTTTTTTTTTTTTAATTTTTCATATTTAAATTCAATGATTTATTGTTAATAAAATGGCACAACCTACTCAATCTGTTGATTTTTTTTTCATTTCTTTAATTTCTTGCTGATTTATTCAATGTTTAAAATGGCGTGTTTCTCTAATTTATAAACACTCTATATTTATTATAAAGGTGAGAAAGTAAATACATGTCGTATAAATAAATAAATTGCAAAATAAATTTCAAAAAGTGAAGAAAATAAATTTATTTTATTACCTTATATTCTTTATAAGGGTTTTTGTCAGTTAAGAACCCTCAAACCAAAAATAAGAAAATAAAAAGTCGAGGGGCGAGATAAGATTTTAATATATATATATATATGTTCGTATATATTCCTTATAGACTAAATGACAACTTAAAATATATTTATTTAAGTGATTGGAGAATTTATTATTAATTTTTTATATTAATTTTGTTTTTTTCACAATGATTTTCTTTATTCCTTTTTGGTTATTCTTTTGTATTTTACGGGCGGAAATGAAAGCAAGAAAGGAGAGAAAAATATAGTAAGAGAGAGAAATAGCGGGGGGGAAAAAAAACCGAAGAAATCTTTTAGGGATAAAAATATTCGCTCGATTGATTCGAATAAAAACCCCTCTTTTCTGTGAAGAAGGAAGCGAAGTTGAAGGCCGCCTTCACAGAGACAAAAAGAAAATCCTTCAACTTATATATATAAATATATATATTTTTTCTTTTTCTTCTTTTTGTGTTATTTATTTCCGTTTTATCCGTAAAAAAGGGAGAAAAGAAATTTAGTTCCGGTTTTCCTTGTTTCTTATCTTCTACGTCTTAGAATAGTTCTATTCTTAACCATATATAGGTCGTAAATGTGCAAAATGTTGACACGTGAACAATGACAATAATATACATTTATATGAACAATGTCAAAAGAAAGTTATTTTTCATATTTTTACCAATAATTTTTTTCTTAAACTGTTCTTATTAACTGTTCTTAATTTGAAGGAAAACCAATGTTATGGAAAATAAAATTTTCATTCTCCACTTTATTTTATTTGGAATTTGATACTTTGCTAATTTGATTTTGTTTTTAATTTTTTATAATTTTCTATTTGGAATCAATAGATATAGAGTGACATAATGATGTAGAAGGAAATATATAGGTGACAGTAAAAATCTAATATGATGTGGAAGATGCTTTTTATTCATATCAGCTGATTTAATTTAAAATAAGATCCAGCAAGGAATTAGACTGGAGGATTAATCTTGTCTTGAAAAAGACCTTATTTATGTGCAAGTTTAATCCTTAAGGGCTAGAAGTTCATTTTCAAAAGCTACTTGTCTACGAGCTTAGCTACATAATATGTGAGTCCATATTTTGTATATAGAGCCAATACACTCCGCCATCTAATGAAAGCAACACAACCGACAATAAGAAACAGAGAGGAAATAAGCGAGAGAACTGGAGTCAATGATATTATCAGAACCGTTCGATCTCTATAGTGTCCAGGATATTTTGTGAGAAGCTAAGAACCTAAGGCCTAAGTTGAAATGGTGCATGATATGGAGAAAGAATTCGGAAACATTGTGACATGGAAGACTAAGGTTATGAAAGTATAGTCACGTCTGAAGATCGTCATTGCCCTGAAATAGGTGTAATCCCAACAAAACAACAATAAAAAAAGATGCCATAATACATAATTGAACAAGCGTAGTGAGTTCTTTATCTCAGAGACTTAAGGTTTGAAAAGTTTGTTGTGTTTGTTTGTCTCACGATAACTGGCGTAAAAATTGATCGATTTGAACGACATTCGGCACACAGGAACGTCTCAGCATTTGTGACAACTATAGTTTTTGGAAATTCCACACAAAATATTTTCAATTTAGAAAAGAACATGTAACTATATAAACACAATTTCCATTCTGTGACATATTTTAAAAAACAATTAAGGCCGGTATGGGCGTCCATATATACGGGAAAATGGGGGTTCAAGCCCCCCTATTATTTTCCGCTTGTGGAGTAAAAACATCAAAGTTAAATCATTTATGCGTATCGGCGTATCAATTTTAATTAATCTGTGGGCGAGGATTTGTCTACTGTTAAGAATTTATAATACGTACATTTAAGAAAAAAAATTCCAAGGGGACTGATTTTGTAGAGAGTTTTAGATAGTTTCCTCAAAATAAAAAAAAAAAAAAAAAAAAAAAAAAAAAAAAAATGAACTGCTGTTTACAGGGAAGTTTTAGACTTTAGACACACTCATAAGATACCATAAAAACCTTCAATTTTTGTCAACTAGTTAAAGTATAGTACAATAAGTTTTCCAAAAATATTATATTGATTTAAAAATTGAACTTTTGTACTCTACAGACCTTTTTCTCACAACAATTATTGTAATCTTTTAAATGTTTTCAAATAATTTTGATTTAAAGTTCATTGTCCTCCATGTTTCTTTTATTATACTTATTAATTTGTTTTAATATATGAATAATTTCTATACAGACAAAATTCTAAAATACTCGTATTTGTACAGGGCTAATAGGCTAGAGTATGTCTAATAGCGTTAAAAATTAAAGTTGAGACGTTTCTTTTTCCAAAGAAATAAGCTTTTCCTCAGCGGGGGCTGAGGAAAAGCCAGCCCCTCTTATTAAAAAGTAAGACGGACGCCCATTGGCCAAAATGTGGGTTTAGAAAAAAGTTAATGCTTATAATATATAGCATGTCACATACCATTTTATAGCATTTTTCTTAAGGCTCTACCGCTCTTTGAGGTTAGGAAAAACAGTAAAATTACAATTATACTGGCTCTAAGCAAGATATCAAAAATCTAATCACAGGCTTCATTCCTAATTTTAATTCTGCACAATTTGAGCCCTATTTCAACTTTCTATGATAAATAGTACAGGCGCCATTGAAATAATGTTTTTCCTAACCTCAAAGAGCGGTAGAGCCTTAAGGCCCCCATACACGATCAAACCTGATGTCGGGCAAATTTAGGCCATACACGTAACATCATGTTTACGCAAACATCAAACAGCCCCGTACACGGTCAAAATGTTTGCGCAAACACTGTAAGTTTTCCCTCCCAAACTGTTTCCTGGTCGCCACATAGAAAACAGATATGGCCGATATAAGAGCAGCAAAATTACATTTTTTTCTAAGTTCTTTAGGCCCCCACAGACGGTGAATGTTTGCGCAAACATTTTTACCGTGTATAGGGCTGTTTGATGTTTGCACAAACATGATGTTACGTGTATGGCCTAAATTTGCCCGACATCAGGTTTGCGCAAAATGTTTGATCGTGTAGGTATGGGGGCCTCTATGCGTCACATTACCAGTCAATTACTTTTTTTAAAAAAAGTAATTAAACAAGCTTAATGAGTTCTTCATTTAAGAGAAGTGGGAAAATTTTGTTTGTGTCTGTTTGTCTAAAGATAACTGGAGTAAATATTTATCGATTTGTACGAAATTCGGTTCACAGGAACATCTCAGCATTTATAACAACTGTATAGTTTTTGGAATTTTCAAACTAAATATTTTCAAGATGGCGGCCAATATGGTGGATGACTAAAAAAAAATTTTATTTTTTAGGACGCATGACATATTATACATCTTATTAAAGATCTTGAAGCATAGAAAAAGAATATATAACTATTATTTTTTAGAAAAAGTTTTGCTGGCATTTATAAAACACGGTATTAATAGGGCATTGAAAAAAGTTAACATGGCATGTTGTATATATAATTTCAAAGACCTTTTCAGGATGATTAGGAATATATAAATGTTTTCCCTCGAAATATGTTTGCTAGTAGCTATATTGAAAAAAATATGACCGATAAAAGAGCAAAATGCATTTTTTTCTAAGCGAGTTCTTTATTAGCCGCATCACTTGTTATGGATCAAATAATATCTCTTAAAGGTCGAACTAGTATGGTAGTAGTAGTAACTAGAGAAGCTACCGACTGGATTACTGATCCATAAATCTCCGTATACTGTAAGATCCACAATAATACCATTTTTTAAAACAGTCTAAGAAGTTAGAAATAATATCAGTAATAACATAAAAACAAACGCGTCTCAAGAAATAAAACGTAACAATTAAAGCCAGCTTTTGGTATCCCGGCCTTAATCTGTGTCCTAGAAAAGCAAACACCCAACGATGAGACAAGTAAGTGACACAAATCATTAAGCCGGCTATAAAATTAAAGTTTATTTTTCAAAGACGCGTTAGTTTTTATCTAAGTATGAGTCAGAGTAGTTTATTTTATTACATTTACAAAAGATATTTGTAGCTGTTACGCTGAACAGTCTCTGATGGCAACTAATTTGACTGAGAATCGTTTTCTTAAAAGAGTCAAAGGAACTGTTTAAAATATTTCTCGTTGTGTCATTTTTATTCGAAAATCACAAAAACAAGTTCAGTGATCACTGTAATAATTAGTAAGCATGAAAATATTTCACTTTGTCTGATATTGTATTAGAAAGGTTGTCTCTATTTTTAAAAATAATTGTAACTATGAATTGGAAAAATATAAACTACACTCTAACAAAAAATGCTGATAGCCTCTAACAAAACGTGTCAAAAAAAAACTCGTTATCAGACTTCAAAGGATAACCTCACCCACGGATCGGCTTTATTTGTACAGTCCAACCAAGAGAAAGGTTTAGGAAATTGCCGATATATATATATATTTGTATAATACACCTATACATATGTAGATATATCGGTATTTATAGTAGAAAATGGGAGAAAGAGAGAGTTGAATAACAGAGGGAAGAAGAAGTATTCAAGAATAACTAGAGAATTGAAGAATAACAAGGGCAGATTTTTATTCTCTACAGGATAGAAGAATTTGAAGGAATTGTGCAAGAAAAAGGAATGAATATTTCTTCCCTGTGGTGGTTTCGTTGTTTTTTCTCTTTTTATTATTTATTTTTTATCCTCACATATCGTACCAAAAAGGGTTGTAGGTTTTTGAAGGAAAAAGCCGCCGCACACTTTATTTTTTTTGGCCCCAGCAATTCATAAATAATAAAAGGTGGGGGTGAGTTTTCTTTTGGAGATCGTTTTTTTTTAGGCTGCCCTGGTTTATTCGGTTGAGGTATATGAGGGTTCATGTAGAATCATTATACTACATCCTGACTGTAAGCCCCTAAGAGAATTCTAGAGCCAAGAAAATGCTTTAGCTCAACGATATTAGAATTTTTATTTTAGATCCTTGCTCTCCTATCTTTTTTTTTCAATATGTGCAAGAAATAGGGTAGGGGCTAGGGAGAAAAACAAACATTTCTAAAGAACTACAATAGTGGAATCGAGGAGTTTTCCTGTGGTGACCGTTTTTTATTGATAAAAGTCCTTTTTAAGGTTTTTTTTTTTTAATACCTAATACAATATCATGGTTTCAACTGAGGAAGCTTTTAAACATAAAATGTTCTGAAGGGAAATAACAAGGATACACAAGAAAGAGTAGAAAGACCATAAACAGAAAACATGTTCTGAATAGCTCTTCTAGTGTAAAGTATACCTATCTTCGATCGTCTTTAGGTAAGCAGAAGTTTATGTAGACAATTTGAACTAAGGATAAATAAGAACAGTGCTGCAAATAAAATAATACTAAGTAACACAGAAAAAGAAAATATAACGCCTGTCGTAATATAAATTTTATTTTGCGCCAGCATGTTTAGATTATTATGGTGCAACATAGGCTACTCTACACTCTTCTATTATTAACATAACTTGTATTTTTGCAAATACGTAGTATTTCATATTTTACGGCGCTGGAGTATATTTTTCTCTGTCTGTTTCCCGTAGTTAATAATAATTATAATTTGATTTAAATTAAAATTTACGTAGTATTTCTGATTATTCCAACAAATAAGATAGGGAAAAAATTACGAAATAAAGCGAAATAAATAAGCGTTTCTAGACGATCAATTTTATTCCTCAATCAATTCTTACGATCAATATTGGAGCCTATTTTTATTTAGCAATACTTAAAATGGTCAAGGGTTCACCAACTTAATGTTATCTCTCTTATATTATAAAATGTTTTTGAAAACAACCTAGTCCAGTAAGTAAGAAAGAGAAGGCAGAATAAACTATAGCAGTAGAAGGAGAATGAAACATCCTCCCCTTTCTAGTTCGAAAGGGAAGAGAATAGCTCCTACTACACTCTTTTCTCCTCTAAGGCTACCCAGCGGTTTTGTTTTTACCATTTCACGTTCTCCAAATAGGGTGTGGGAGCTGTGCACAACACTCTTAGCAGAGAATTCCTGGGCAGCGGCCTCTTTCAAGGGTCGCCGAACGTAGGGGGTAGAGCCCCCTAATCGCGTATAAGAAAACGTCGGTAACAACAAAACATTTCTTATTGCCGTTAAAAAATTTAACTTCTATATTTTGACTTAAAATTTAAACTGGTGAAATATATTTTGGTCACGATTATTATCATTTACAAAAATGTTAACGTCAACTTAATTTTTTCCAATTAAAAATCGTCATCGATAATCCACAGTACAGTAAATTGTTGAAAAAATCTTCCTTTATGTATTTCAGGACTTTTTTGGTCCGAAAAATTCATGGAGAAAAAAAAGGGTTAAAATGGAAAGCCTACAAAGTTTTTCTTCCACCCACGCTTATTTTTGTAACACTTTGTGAGGAAACAATATCCTGAATTCTCCCTTGTTGTATCCTTCGTCTTGTTTCTCTTGAGAGACGAAAAAAAAAAAAAAATAAATAAATAAATACAATACAAGGGGAATACTTCGAATAAGAAAATATATATAGATATAAAAACATTATTTATCTTAAGCAAACGTATTGTTTTATAAAAACTTTTTTCCTCTTCATCGATAAAGTTATGTTTTTCTGGCTGCCTTTTTTTCAAATTTACTCTTTTCCGCTTTTCTGGGTTCAGTGATTAACTGATTAGTTGTTAGACTGATTAGTGAGTGCTACGAAGTTAATTATTTCTCGTCTTCTTCCCCAGATAATGATTTTTTTTGTAAAAAAAGTTACCGGGTAGATCATCATCATTATCTGTGATTAGTTTTCGAACCAGGGTTCCAGTTAATAGGGAAATTTGCCCCTGGAAAAACGATAATTGGTTAGATGGGAACAGGGACAACACTGGGAGGGAAAGGGGTAAAATGAAAACTCTAATTATGGTAGCGCCGGATTCAGTTACAGTCCTCTTTCACCTAGAGCCCTGGATTCAAGAGAGATTCGGCAGTTTCTACGGTATGTATATTCTGCATAATGATAACGACCATCGCAATTACCGTTTTAACCCTCTTTTTTCTCTCTGTTAATAAATACAGGACGAGAAAACGTCATGGTTTTCTAAATATCAATATCATCAAAATTGCATCATAAATTTTCGTCATTTTACCTCATCAAAATGAAAATTTGAAATTTATTTCATAACAACGTAACATACAATATTGTTTATTCATTTGAGAATACAATTCAAAAAGCAATATTGATTAGTTGATTGTCAAAAACTGTAATATATAATGTTTAAATAAACTGTTTTCATCACCTTTAATTGTTTTTCATCAGTGATAAGATTGATAAACAACTAAAGTGATAACAATAAATCTTTTATTAGATATTGAAACCTAAATTTGACCCACTTACCAACTCCCTATAAAACTGAAAATTGCACAGATTATGTATTTCCAATGACAATACAATAGTCAGTCATTAGATAATTAATTAACTAACTATTAAATAATTAATTCGTTTGTCTCTAAATCTTGTAACCAAAATTTGACCCAGTTTCTGACTACCTACAAAGCTGAAACTTGTACAGAATATGTATTTCTGATAATAATAGAATAATCATTCATCTGTAAAAGCATGTTTTCATTTTTTGCTTCCGAGCTTACCGAAGATAACGGAACCTATGTGAGCATTCTGAAGAACGATCATTTTTAGGCTCTGATTTAAAAAATTCCAAGACAAAAAATCCTTTTCAGACATCAGGGAACATTTATGTTCCGTGTCTGTCTGTCTGTCTGTCTGGTCTCTCAATTTTTACTTAAAACCAACATATATCTTAGAAACAACTCGTCCTATTTTAATGAAATTTGGATGGTAGGTCATAATTAGAACATTGTTGGTCCCATATAAGTTTAATTTTTCAGAGCACATTTGTTTCTGTTTCACATGCGCACAAACATACATTTATTTACACTTATATCTTCTAAAGGTATATCGGTATATCGGTATATCGTATATCTTCTAAAGGTCTCATGTCTCATATGATTTTAATAAAATGTGGGTGGTATGTCGAACTTAGCCCGCGCCGCAGCCTGCGCTCTTAAAATCTTGCTAAATTGATACTTTAATTCGTGTAAAAATCAATAGAACTTTGAAGATTTAAAGAACGGGGGAAAATTAAATATATTTTAAAATAATAGGTTGTAATAGCATAAAATCATTAAAGTATACGAAATAGGACACGAGGAAGCTATGTGCCACATTAATTGGTACTATTTTTATTTGTTTGCAGAGTCGTGGTTTTACCTCTCACGACCATCATTCACGGGAAGCTCTTCCTAGTATTTAATATTTTATGAATTACTAACTAATATCAATTTATTTCATGATTTCATCAGAATGTTTGATGCCACTGACGTTTGTAATACCTTTGTTGTTCTGCAATATTTTATTTTCGTCTTTTTCATTCTTATCATAAGGATTTGAACTCATTACAAAAAAATACTTCGTATCCCAGACAATACTTTTACTTTTGTCTAACAAGGCTTTTAATGGAAAATGTCAAACGAAAATGTTTACTTTCATAACGACCTTTCGTCATAAAAAGCACATTGATTAACCGACTTTTTCCTTTACTTCTTCTTGACGTCTAATGAAGCAAGAAGTACTTCGGAAAGGGCAGGAGATTCTCGGGAGACTTTGATGTCTTTATCACGTCCTTAACTGCTGTATTTAACTATCTCTTAACGTTCCTTTGTAAAACTCGAACAGTCTAGCATGAAATAATTCTCGTTATCGTTATATACCTGACCATTGAAAAAATACGGTTTATAATTAAATCTTATAAATAGATTATATGCCCTCATCTGACTACAAAAATATTTCACTCTATTATGAAAGTTTCTTCAATTTCCTTATATATTTTCCGATATAGCGGATAACATCAATACAGTTATTTTAATGATGATTATTTAATGGCTCAAACTATATCAATTGAATAAATGTGTTATGTGGCTACTCCTGTTAATCCACGGAGGCGCAGGTCCACAATAAACCCTCTCAAGCAAAATATGATTTGAGCAAGAATTTTAACCTTACACTACCATTTTCCAGCAGTGCATCTCTGTTTCGATAGAAGTTTTCATCTCCTCCTTGGTCTGCTTTTCTGTGTAATATTTTTATCATCAAAACCTTTTATTACTTAGCTCTTTTCAATGTACGATAACCCATTTCAATGTCACTCCAAATGATGGTGTTATTTATTGGAACCAAGTTTCTTATGGCACGTTACAGCGTCTGGGAGTGAATCCGAAAGAAACGACGATCATGAGATCGACGGATGCCGATAACTTAATTAAAGTTGATCGATTTAGTTGAAATTTAATTCACATGTTCATTTTACCAATGCCCAGAATGAGTTCGTTGGACAACGTTATCCGCCCAATCGTTCACACGCAACGCTCGCGTAAACGTAAGCTTCAAATTTAAAATGGGATTTTTTAGACGGGAAAAAATTCTAACTTCATCTATTTAATGAGACAAACAACTTTTTAAATAATTTTTTTTTAGTAAAACGAACACCGACACTGCTATGAAGTGATAAAGATCGCTAAATTTATTAAAGCGGACCTAAACGTTTAAATAGAGGAAACAACGTTTTTACCGATACCTTATACGTTCTAATTTAACGATATTAATAAAACTTCTTACACATCGTCTAAAGCACAATTGAAACAGGCATGTGAAATTTCAACCTGATGCAAGCAGAAGGTATTGTGTAGTGTAGTGATATATTTAAAATGGAGTAGGCCGGGGCGTGAGAGCTTTAGTAAATAGTCCTGTTTCCTCACTACACGGCTTTTTATTTCAATTATCCTCTTTAACTACCAACTCATCCAGATTAACTATTTTCACAATATTCAATACAAATTTATTGCAAGAGCTCGCTTCAATGATAAAAAAAAGTTTTTCTTTTAATTTTGCCTTAACTCCGCTAATTACAAATAGTTAGTTACTTTTAATTTTGTATCTTTTCTAACTCCGCCATGTATAAGAAGTTAACACTTAGCAGCGTGATTTTATAATTTATATTTAATGAAAAGCTTAAGGAACCGTTCCTAACACCCGTTATGGTGTTCCCGTTATTGGTTTATGGGTATTCCTTGACACCACAAAATCTCTTCATTTGATATACTTCCATGCTATCTTATTTTAAAGAATAATCATATTGAGCGGTTCACAACTGATTTGGTTGTTGGAATATTTTCGCAAGCGAGCATCTGCACCCTTGAATCATTGTTGTAGTGGATCAACTGAATTCTAATGTTTATGATTAACATTTTATGATTCGCTCTCTCATTTAGCCTTTTGCATGGATAAACTGTCTTTATTCACAGCAGCTATAAAAATGGTTTAATGTTGCCTTAAAGTATTGTATAAGGTAGGGACAAAATCACAAATGCCAGTCAATGTCAAGAGGTTGTATGTTAGATTAAAAAAGGGCGTTGTTGTATGCAATCTTGAATGCATTTATAGCTTTTAAAGAAGAAGGACTTCACAGTACACTTAAATTATTACGTATAAGCATTAAGAAAATACTAAATAGTTATACTTTAAAATATTTATTATTATTTGGAATATTAAATAATGCTTGGTACTATAAAATTGTGTTTTTTTTGGTCAATTAATAGTACATTACGCGTCTAGTGCGGAAAGTAGCATTTTGCATGCGAGTGTGGAGTTTGCACCCGAGCGACAGCGAGGGTAGTAAAACAAAAATCCAGTTTTCGCACGAGTTGCCAAGTGAAGTGCGTACCGTACTTTATCTACGATTGTTGGATTTTAATAATAAATACAGAAAAAAACTTAAACTTCCTGTATGTAAGTTCGTATTTATCTTTTGATTAAGATGACATTCATTCATTAGTTGTAGTTTGTGCAATATTAATTATTTCGGGAGGCCTATTATTCTCCTCATTTTCGTCATTATCACTTAAATCACTCATTGTTGTTCACTAAAAACTCAATATTAACAGTTACTTTAACTAAACAAACAGCAAATTAGTTTTATAAATGTAAACAAACTCGCTAATCGTGTGTTCAGGTGAAGAATTCCTTTTTTTAGCACTAGGGCGGAAAAAGAGGAATTCTTAAACGCGCATGCGTAATGAATACAAGTACGTAAAGAATCACTTTCTACGCATCTAAACAGAAATATACAATGCTTATATTTCGTATCAATCGTAGATAAAATTTATATCGGATAATTGTATCTTTTATACATGTTAATTGAATCTAATGAAATGTGAAAACTTGCAAAGAGACACTAAAAACTGGGGAATTTTATTTTATTTTTCATGAATAAAAATATACCTAAAATATATATATATATATATATATATATATATATATATAAATAAAAAGTGAAAATAATTGGATGCTATTAGAGAAGAAAAGTAAAACAAGGAAAAAAGGACGGCATTTTTGCCATTGGTATATCGGCCAGAAAATACAAAAACATACATACATATATATATATATATATATATATATATATATATATATATATATATATATATATAAAGAATAAGAAATATGATATTTAGGGACGGGTGAGTAGATTTGGCTGGAGGCTGGAATTCAGCCAGGGACCCCCCTAACTTCCTGGATCAACGATATGAATCTCAGATGGTGTGAAAGCACAATTCTAAGTCACAATTCTTTACACCCTTTTGTGTAAACCTAGCACAAAAAATATACAATTACTATAATACTATCCTTATCATATATCAGCTATTTATTTGTAGTGATAAAAAAAGGAAAAGAGGTAATTGTTTGGAAGTGTTAGTGAGCTGAGATGAAATAGGCCTAGCATTGTTACTGAATTATCCGTGATATTTATCTCTAGGGAAAAATGATCGATTTTAATCGAAATATCTAAAAGCCTCGGTAAAAACACCTAGCTGTAATGATAATTTTGTAGGTTAATAAATCTGTATTTTAATGAACTTATAATAACACTAAATATTAGGAATTCAAAATAATAATAAACAACCATCTCTTATTGATAAATTATGTAAATTAATATTCTAATTGAAACTGGTCTGTATTATATAAGAAATTGTTTTTAGTAAACTAATCAAATTCATTTATTTCCAATAGCAGGATCCGATAAAAAGAAAGCCTCCTACTTCTATAAACATGTCTAAGAAAATGGAGAATAACAATCAATAACATGTCACATACATTCATATAAAACATGGAATATGCGAGCCGGTAACTGAATAAAATTTTAACTCCTCACTCCTGTTCTGGAAAGGCAATGAATGGGCACACTACGCAAAACTTAAAAGACAAGAATGCAACAGACACAGACTCCTTCATCATATATCTAAAAACACACATAACAAATTACTTGTTTATAGAACCATAATTTAGCCCACTTGGTCATATGGCATTGAACTCCAAAATTCTAATAATATAACCCACCCTCCTTTCTATGCTTCCAACTTTACCCTTCATAATGACCTTAAAGTTCCCTTTGCACGCAACTTCGTCTCCCCGATACAATTCTTCCATGACTTCGTTTCCCATCATCCCAATCCTTTAATCCTCAATCTAACCTCACCTTTTATTTCTGGAAACCCTCCTCGACCGCTAAAAAGCCAATTGCCCTGCAACCTATTAAACATTAACTAGTCAATTTTAATACTGATTCATATCTGTAATACTGAGAGTACTGTCAATGGAAAGATTCTCACATCATGTGTAACCAATTATCTACATTACTTATAACACGTAGTCGATGCAGTAGCAATATTAAAATAAAAATTAAAAAAAATTAATATTCTATGGATATTTAGCATGTGATTAGCAAGACTATTATAATTTATATTTATATTTTAAACGAACATTAAGGAAGTGATTCTACTAAATTAAAGTTTTTACCGAGGTTTTACGAGACTTACTTATAATGAAATTCAAAGGGCAATGTGTAAGTAAAATACCACAGACGTGAATATTTTAATATAGACAGGTTGTAATGTTTAGTTGCTAGCCAATACATCCTAAAGCAACGTGTAACTAAAATACCACAAACGTGAATATTTTAATATAGACCGGTTGTAATGTTTAGTTGCTAGCCAATACATCCTAATGCAACGTGTAAGTAAAATACCACAAACGTGAATATTTTAATATAGAGCGGTTGTAATAAGTTTAGTTGTCAGCCAATACTAAACATCCTAAATGAAGAAGTTCAAGCTGGCTTGTAATAAAATATTCACTTTGATTTATGACAGAAGAAAATATCAACTAGTAAGTATGCACTTTTACATGTAGATGTCTAAATAAAGTCTATGGGTCATGAATAATATTTCTATTAGTCCAGGACCAGGAGATATAATAAAGTGCCTGGCTAACATCAAGCTAAAAATTTTTGTTCAATTTAATCTTTTAGTACCTTTTAATAATATGTGTGGTCGGCTAAATTCGTCTGCTGGACATAGCTAGGCCTTGAAAGAAACAAACCGGTGGAGATCGACCATGTCCCGCCAATTGTGGAGGACATTGTAATTTTTATGAGCACAAAATTTGTTAGTAGACCGAAAATCAAGTGGATGTTTGTTACTTGATTGGATGTTGATGTGGATGTTTGTTACTTGATTGGAGACCACTTTGATTTAGAGTAATATTTGAATAACTAACCTATTAAGTGACAAACTAACATAAACTTGATTTTCGGTCTACTAACTAATTTGGTACTCAGAATCATAAAAATCACAATGTCCACCATAATTAGCGGGTCATGGCCGCTCTCCACCGGTTTTTTTTAAATGCCTATTGCCATGCTATGTCCCGCAGACGAGCTTAGCCGTCCACATATTCTTAAAAGACACGAAAATAATAAATTGTATACACTAAATTCTAGCTTGATGTTAGTCAGACACTTTTTTTGCACGCTATCTCCTAGACCATATTGTAATTATTCTAGACCTGTATAATATTGAATAATGGGATTAAAAAAACACAACAATAAACAAGAACAAGTAAACCACTATTAAATTCCAGAATCACAGAATGTCAATTCGAGCATTGGGAACCTTACAAAGTTGGAATTGGAACGGTTAATATCTGTTTATATTCTGGCTTTATAAAATGTCCTATATTTTTACGAGGCAGTAAAATTGCTGTGGAAGTATAAAGTTGAAATAATTCAATTTTCATTTTAACGGTGAGAGGGAAGCTGGCGTGAAATGGAGAATGTTTCAAGTTAAGGTCTGGTCGGCTCGTATGTGCAGTGCAGCTCTGGTTTTACAACTTTAGTGGGCAAACTTAGTGAAACTTTTAATGGAATCCGGTAAGTCCCTCTATAGCCGTTTGAATGTAGTTTGAACAAATAGTTTTTGCCCAGGACAATAAACCATTTTAACATTGAAGATTCTTCAGTGTAAAGCCCGTTATCCTGACTCATAAAGCATATTATAGCCTATTTGTGTTAAACCCACCACCGAAACTATCAACTATTTCTCCAACTATGCTAAATGGAATCTCTAGCCAAACTAGGAAAAAGTTTTAAACTTTCCCTCATTTATGTAAAACATTCAGGGTAACGAAAAATGTTCAATTCCCCTTTTGACCTTGCACTCTCTTGATCATACTAAGTACTGAATAGACAAAATAGTATACTATTTTACAATTTTTTAAGAAACATATTATTTGCTTTGTGTTGCATTTTCACATCTTAAAACAACCTTTCCTTCTTATGTGATTAAATACACAATTCGAATGCGACCATTCTTATGAGACCGTGAGGCCAAAGTAGGAAACAATAAGGTTGTTCAACGTATATTCAAGAGATTAGATTAGAAATAAAGTTTTTGACTGAGGATTTTGTAGTCAGAGCTTTCACCCAAGGAAGGGACGACGACTGGATGCTTAGTTTCAGGACTGAAGTAAAGAAGTAAAAAACTGTCATTCCACAATAGCGGCTTTCAACCACAACACTTCAAAGTGCCTGCCGGGTTAGATGTGCTTCTCTGAGTGAAAATTCTGAAAATGAACCCTCCATAAAAAACTTTGACTTTTATTTGTAACATAACCCTCCAGAAGTTTAGATGGAAAAGTTCACTACACTACCCTCCACATCCGTTAATAAATAATTTTCCTTTTTTATAACGAGGCTGAAAAGACATATATCTTATAGTACACAAAACCTAATGCAATTTTTAATTTAAAAAAAATTTAGATGTGAGATGTTGACCTTTTAAATTATCCCTGCATTGATCAATCTTAATTGCTGTGATATCCTTAAAAATTTTATGTTAATAATTTAAATATAGGTACGTAAAGATAAATAACTTTTTTTTTTTATGATATTGTTTTTGTAAATCATACACAGTCTTAGTACGCTTATAAGTTCATCGAAGATTTATATAGTGGTTTAAATCAACTTTTTTTTTAAGGGTTACAATTTCAGGAGGATATCACTATTGAGGTTTAGTCATTTTTAAGGAGCTAGCGCAACAATGATATAACCCTTACATTTCCGATTTATTTGTTACTTTTTTTTTGGTTCTTAAACGATTCGCTTCTTTTGCATTTAATTTTTAATAAAAATATTAAACTCTTTTTATTAAAAATAAGACAATACTAATAGGGAGGGAGAAAGATTTGAAAGTGATCTTTTATCTCAGCACCTTCTGACAAGAACGATGTGTAGAAGATCACGGTGATAAGAAGATCAGGTGGGGGTGAAGGAATGTTAAGATTCGACGAAGGACCAAAGTTTAAGGTGCAGCACGCTAAACCCAGAAGCAAAAGAGAATGAGACTGATCACCAACGATTTAGAGAGTAATGCCACGCTTGAAGATGCCCGTGTTTCAAAAGCGTACTCGCCGACGAAGTCAGATAGACCCGCAACGTTCCTTGTTGCAACTCTCATAACGTATTCTGTCCTAGCCGTCAAATTCCTTATTGTGTACGGCGATCCTCCATTTTCTGCAACATAAAACACAACACATATTTTAATATATATTTAAAATTAATTAAAATTACAATGTGGCAAATAAATTATAATTTGATAACGTTTAAATATTATTCTAGAAGAATTTAAGCAAAACAAAGACTATTTTCTACCTGCTAGAAGAAAATAAAACGTTTATTTATTAAAAGATTTATTTATGTTAGAAAAAGCGACAACTAGAAAAAATTAGTATCCGTTTATTCTTATTTAACAGACTAAGTGTGGTGCTAAATTGTTAAATAATTTTAAAATGCTTGAAATATTAGATAAATTGCTTTATTACTATCAGGCAGATACAATATTATTACATGACATGGCTAATACAAAAATACCACCAGAACAGCTAGATGTGATGATAAATTGTAGGTAAAACTTTACTGGGTAAAAAACAGAAAAACATACCTAGACTAGGTATGTTATAATTAATTAAAGCAACGATAAAGGTCTGCATGTAGTGGAATGTGTAATAAATTACCGTCCCGTATAATGAGAATCCGAAATGAGACATGCTTCAATGGATGCGACAAACTCGTAATTACAAATACTCTAAAGGTTTAGAATACCTTGCGACCTTACCACTATTACCAATATCTAAACACCTATATGACTTGGATATACATACACACACATACATATATATAAATAAGTACATAGGTCTGACACAGGCAGATAATACATCCAACGGTATTGATCCACAACTAAAGTGCTATATTACAACAATGTAGTGATAATTTGGGGGTTTTCTCTAGTAATTCGTTTCATAAGGTGATTCTATATTTAGCAGAATCCTTTAAGTGTATCATCCACAACTTAAGGAAAAAAGGGGTAATAACTCTTGCAACACTAAAAATTTTATAGCTTTAATTTTCTAGCAGGTAGATTAATAAAGAAAAAATCGGTCCGAGACAGCCCAGACAAACTTTCTCATATACAAGATCATAATTACTTAGCCAATGTTTCCCATTTATTAGTTTTTGTAAGTGCGTTTAATTATTATTGAAAATTATATTAAAATTTACCTAAAATAACTTCTCTATAACTAAATAACTTCTCCAGGGCGGGGAATCGAACCCGGGATCGCTCCGTCCATGTTATTAGCTATTTTCTCAGGAACTAGATTTTTCCCGGGAAAACTGCTTATATCATTGAATCCGTATTTAAATGGACTACATTTTAGAATTTTTTAATCAAAATCGTCGGAACCGTTTTCGAGAAATATTTTTTTTTTTTCACGTTGTTTCAGAGTTTTTGGGGGGTAGCGCCCCCAAATTTGGAGCTAAAATTCATTTCTCGATTTCGCCTCGGGGTATGGTTTTTCTGAACAAGTATGCCAAATTTCGTCAAAATCGGCCCAGTAGTTTAGGCTACAGGCGTCTGCACAGACAGACGACAGACGACAGACGACGGACAGACATTTTTTAAAAACCACTTTTTTGGACTCAGGGGACCTCAAAACGTGTAAATCCATCAAAATCTCAAAATCGAATTTTCGCGCCATCGCACAATACTTTCTCTTTATATGAGAAAGTAAAAAAGGGCATAAAAACTTAAGATCACCGAACGAGGTGAATTACGGGGGGACTTACAAATACATACTACAAATCAATAAATGACTTCTTAAATAATTTAAATTGAGATTCAGATCTGCACATCTGTAATTAATATACTTTTCTAGAATAATTATTCTATATGCTGTAAACAATAAAAACAATAAGGTCAATTATTCAATTATATTTTTATTTCCTATTCAATTTTTAAGTTTTTGGTAGTATTCATACCACGGAAATTTCATGTACTTTTATCATTGATTCATTTGAAAATGTTCTGATGTATAAAATAGAAGAAAAATATTTTTCCTTTTACGTCCCCCTTACGCACGATATAATGCGATTAGAAGATGAAGCAAACTTCATAAAAATTAAACGCTTTAGAAAGTTGAATGGTACGTGCCTCGCTTCCTATAATTAAAACCTAGATGTGTTTGGACATTGGTATACTAGGGGCTTTATTGTATACACTACTCCAGAGCCGACCCTTCATCAAAAGAATTTTCCCTGGTTTAATTAACCGTCGAAATTCTCAGGATTACCAATCCTGCTAGGGTAAACCCATAAGAATTCTTCCAAAAGTTAGTTGTTAAATAATTGAGATAGGAAGTTAATTACTATGACGAGTCGGAAACGTATGGCGGCCAGGCTGAGAGCCCTCTCCGTCTTGGGCCACCTAGTGCCGACCGAGATTTCATCGAGCCGGACCAGGTCACGGCCGAGCAACCGAGCTATTAGATCACATTCATCAACAGTGACAAAAGACGGTTAAGAAGTAGAGAGAGGTTGTTGACCAAGGAAATGTAACTTAAAGGGTATTAATTTACTTAGTTGCCTAGTGACCTAGTGGTTAACCATTTAAAGCTTTATAACCAAGTAAATATGGTGCTATATGTCAATAATTTACTTAAATAACCACCCTGTATTTGTTTACCACTTTAAAATAATTCCTTGTCTAAATAACTATCAAGACAAAGGGATATCAAACTTTTGTATGTAAAGGGAACTAATAAAATATTAAGAAAAGGTAATATATACATTTTAAAGTAATATTGGGTTGGCAACCAAATTAATGATTATCGCTAGAAGAGTGCGAGAGAGAAGTTGCTGACCAAGAAAATGCAACTTGAAGAGCAAGAAGTAGTTGAAAATAAAAATAATAATCGTCAGGGTGCCCAGAAAGGGGTTACATGGAGCTCAAAGTGCCATTGACACAAATTTTGGGGAGATTTTGAAAAATTTGGGGGATATATTTTAAAAGACTATTTAAATAAATACGAAATATACATTTTTTATATCAGTTGACATTAATTAATGTATGTACGGCAAGATCATAATGATAAATGATTATTAATATTCAAGTGTATGTTATAGTATAATATGACAGTGATGGTGTATTACATTGGTTAGGCATGGTAAAACTTCTAATCCTGATGCTATAGTATAGACCCCACGACCAGCTCTTCAAACCCAACAGAATGAGTGTTTTGCCACTTTCTATCTATGTCAATTTTTAAGAATTTTCATAATCTTTCATTCATGAAAAATTGCTTCATATGGTTTATTTGATCATTTTATTATGAGCACCTCATTCGACAATTTTATGGCGTGCTGGTCGAAGTATTGAAGGTTTTTAGGAATTTATCTTTCGAAAAAAGAAAGAAATAGTGTTTCAGCAGGGGCGCCCAGAAAGGATTTAAATGGCTCTTATAGCGCCATCGACACAATTTTTTCCCCCCTAAAACTATATCAATAAATACGAAATATATATTTTTTTAATTAATTAACAATTTATGTACGTACCGTAAGTTCTTATTCAGGTGCTATAAGCCTACACAAAAATGAAGACAGTAGGCCTTGGGGAGGATGGGCATTCCTGATAATCGTAACTGTTAAAGTCATCATGTAAGGAGGGAGAAGTAGTTGACCAAGCAAATGTAATTTGAATAAGTTGTTGATTAGAATTATTGCAGTTTAGTAAAATTGTTGAGAGTGAAATTGAATTAGAGTGACTGTGAAGTAGGCTAGAAGTATTATACTACTAAATTTAAATTTACATTGTAAAGAAAATAATTAGTTGAATAGAATTGTAATAATTGCGAAAGGAATATGACGAATACGAGAAAAACTAGTTTGTTATATTATACGCGTGCAAAAGGAGGGGGGGGAAATACTGAACTTTTCTAATTATAAAAACATTTTATTGGATAAGTGTTCATTATGATACTGTAGTAAATACAATTTTATTACACCCTGATGAAGATGCTGTTGTAATTAATTACCAGAGTTGTTATTCCTGCGTGAAATGACAGGATAGGGCTAGACTGGAGCCATTATTCATTCCCTAGATTAAATTATTCATCGGAGATTTAAGTCATCGTTGGACGGAACCAAGTCATATATCATTCATCTTTCAATCAAAAGACAAATGCTGAATTCCGACCTCTCGTTTAAACGTTGGCTCTTCATCTGAATTTCATAGAATCGTTACCGTAAACTCCGGTTGGGAAACACAAACATGTTTACACATCAGTGTAAACCATGTTGCACTTCTGGTTTACACTTTAGTGTAAACTATGTTTACACTTCTGTTTTAGTCTTTCGTTTAAGCACCTTAACAGTAAATGTCACGTCAGCCTATAAAGGAGTCTTTCAATAAACAGTACGATTATGTTTTTGACAAAAAGGTCTGGATTTAGATGGTTCTCTCATTTATATCAACTAAAAGTGGTACAAAACTAAATATGGTAATTTAAAAAACGTATTTGTTTTACGGATTAATAAAGAAATGCGATATCTTACATTTATATGTTTTCTCGAAAAAAAAAAGTTCTATGCAAGGGCATTTGTAACATAAATTTGCTCGTAACAAACTAAAATAGACTGCTAATGAAATGAGATATTATGGCAATTAAATACAATATCAACATCTACTCCCGGCCCGATTTTTTAACTTAAAGATTAAGTTATTATTATTATAATAACAATGGCTTCAAAATGTTTGTAATGCGAATTTTTAAAAATTGTTTCCACGGAAATCCGATTTAGACCATTCTGAATCGATTCCTAAAATGTAACACTTTTTTTTTATTGAAGCGAGCGTAGCGAGCTTCCTACATTCAACAAAATATGCTCCGTGTCTGTCTGTCTGTCTGTCTGTCTGTCTGTCTGTCAGTAACGTTCACGCGTGTGACGATAACTTGAGTAAAAGTTGACCGATTTAGTTGAAATTTGGTATACATGATCCTCTTACTAATACTCAGGCTAAGTTCGTTGGACAGCGTGATCCGTCCAAGAGTTCGCGCGCAACGCTCGCGTAAACGAGAGGTTCAAAAATTAAATTGGAATTTCAGGACGGGAAAAAATTCTATCGTCATCTATTCGATGAGACGAACATTATCTATCAACTCATCATGATTCACGATAATCTATTTTTTCAATATTCAATACATATTTATTACTATACGCTCGCTTCAATAATAGAGCCACGCGATGCCTAGTGTATATATATATATATATATATATATATATATATATATATATATATATATATATATATGAATAAATTCTCGACCGTAAATATAAACAGAAAACAAACAAAACTCAGGTTTCGGTCACAAAAATCGTCTTTATGTTACAATCCCGACGTTTCGGTTTTTACTTAAAACCTTCTTCAGGGGCCTAAAAAACAAACGAAATACAAAAACCCATGAAACAAACACTCATGACTATCAAAACGGAAAAAACTAAGCAGCTGCTACACAATAAATATTAACCCAAGACCTAAACTCACCGTAAAACATCTAAACAACGACTGGAAAAATCCTCACGCGTCACCCCTATATATACGGAGAAAAACCACAGCCTCCTAGATAAAAACATACTTTTTTTTTTTTTTTTTTTTTTTTTTTTTTTTTTTTTTTTTTCCAAATATTATAATAATAACAACAGTTACGTAATAAACAAAAAAGAAAATTCTCCTCCCCCCCCCCGCAACTCCTACATATTATAGACAAAGATAAGGGCCAAAGCTAGAAAAGATTACAGGAGTAAACAAGTATCCTAGGCAGTCTGTGGACTGGCTTTAGAGGGGACCAACCTGGCATTCGCCTAGTAAATTGAGGGAAACCACAGAAAACCTCAATTAGGTTGGGCGGACCCGGGTCCTTCCAATAAAACATTCTAAAAACCAGAACATCTATTGGCAGTTATAGAAATCGTTTGTGGGCTTGAACTAGGGAAAGAAACTGAGTATTGTAATCTGCAGAAGAAGATATAACACCAGGACAATATGTAAAAATCAACATAAAAATGAGCAAAGCCAGGGGAAGGCAGGGAGGAAAGAAAAATAAACATTACAACAATCCAGAATATATCACATTCAAATTCTCAATATCACTCCTAAAATTCAGAGAATTAGAATCCTTTTTAATGTGAAGCATTTCAAGAATTCTTCTCCTAAACTCATCGGCTTCTCTAGCTACAACAGAAATACCTGGCAAATCATCATTGTTTGTTTTCTATATATATATATATATATATATATATATATATATATATATATATATATATATGTATGTGTGTCACTCCAGACGATATCTCTCTTTTTTTTTTTTTTTTATCTTTTATTGATTAACACAACTACATAATTTTACATGTTATTAGTGTTAACGATGTATGTTTTGTTGACAGTGTGTTACATGAGAAAGGTAATAATCCAGTGACTATTCCTTTCGGCTGGGTTTAATTACAATAGGTTAATTATATGCACTTATGTTATATGCATGTTATATGTTATATGCACTTATGAAAAAAAAAAAAAAAAAAAAAAAAAAAAAAAAAAAAAAAAAAAAAAAAAAAAAAAGATAAATAAATAAATAAAATAAAATAAAAAAATATAAAATAAAATAAAAAATATATAAAAAAATATATATAAAGAAATGAGATAGTGAATTTTTGATAGCGTTAAAATGGAGATATAATATAAACGTTAAGCAATGAGTAAATCTCTTGGCCACTGCCTCTTCAGGCGGCGAGGAGGGTTATCTGGGATAATTTGGGATGCAAGAAGTTCTACTAGAGGATTGGGATGATTGGATAATGATTCGTGGAAAGTATGATATCGGGATACAGATAGGTCTCGGACAAAGGGAATATTGAGATCGTTATGTAGAGTGAGGTTAGAAACGTAGAATGGGGCGTCTGTGATTTTTCTAAGGATCTTGGATTGTAGTGTTTGGATTCGACGGATGTTGGATGGCTTGGTACTACCCCATACTTCTAGACCGTAGGTCCAAGCTGGTTTTAAGATTACATTGTAAATTCGAATTTTGTTATTCAAAGTAAGATTGGACCTACGATCCAGAAGACGAAGCAGCAACTTGTATCGTCTTGTAATGTCCGTACGTTTATTTTTTGTGTGATGTTGCCAAGTGAGTCGTCTATCGAGGTTGAGGCCAAGGTAACGGACTGTGTTGGATTGAGGAATAGGAACTTGGTTAAGAGTGACTGGAGGACAGGTGCTATGACGAAGAGTAAAAGTGACATGAACACTTTTCTGTTCGTTAATTCGTATCCTCCATTTTCTTAACCAAGGTTCTAAAAGGAGAAGGTGGCTTTGGGTGTTATTAGATGCGGTTTGAGGGTTTTCGTGAACAGATAGGATAGCCTTGTCATCTGCAAATGTGGCAAGGACCGAGGAAGGATGTTGAGGGATGTCATGAGTAAAAAAGGAATATAGAAGAGGTCCTAGGATACTGCCCTGAGGTACTCCAGCACTTACAGGGCAGATGGATGAAAATGAGGATCTTAAACTTGCACGAAAATATCTATCGGTGAGAAAGGATTTAAGGATGAGGTAATATGTAAAGGGTAGGATTCCCTTGAGCTTCCAAAGCAGCCCAGCATGCCAAACTCTATCAAAGGCTTGCGCCTCATCTAGAAAGACAGCTGAGCAATACCTTTTATTCTCGAGGGTGGAAGCGACGACATCAACAATGCGGTGACATTGTTGAATGGTGGAATGATGGGATCGGAAACCAAACTGATGATCGGGTAGGAACGGTTTAAGGATGGGAAGAAGTCTGCGAAGAAGGAGTTTTTCTAGGAGTTTTCCCATCACTGGGAGAAGGCTTATAGGACGATAGGATGAGGGAAGATGAGGAGGTTTTAAAGGTTTTGGGATCATAATAATGGTGGCAAATTTCCATTGAGTTGGGAAGTGCGTTGTTCTAAGGACGGAGTTGAATATGTAGGTGAGGAATACAATACCTTTCTTTGGAAGGTGTTTAAGGATTGCGGAGGTAATAAGATCGTAACCGGGAGATTTTCGTGGAGGAAGTTGTTTAATTGTGTAAAGGACATCTGAGGGATTAAAGGCTTTAGGAGGTGGAGATAACTGTAATGGATTCAAGAGTTCTTTGTTTATAAGGTTTACATGATCAAAGTCAATTATGTCGGGATGTGGAGAAAATAGATTTTTAAGGTGTTGTGCAAAGACATCTACTTTTTCATTATCTGACTTTGCCCAGGAGTTATCAGGTTTAAGGATGGGGGAAGGGGTGATTTTTTGGGAAAGGATTCGTCTGGTCGCATTCCAAAGTGATCTGTCTTTGTCTGTAAGTTGTGAAGTAAATTTCCTAAAATTGTCTTCCTTATAGAGTCGTAGTAAGTTAGTTAGTTTTCTACTAGCAATATTGTACGTCCGTTTGTCTGATGGGTATCGAGTTAGTTTCCATTGAGCTCTAGCGCGTCTTTTCTGAGTTATCAATAGTCGTATGTCCGTTGGTAATGAAAATTTATTGTCTTTTTTAGCAGAGAATGGTGTAGTTGTGTCCCAGATTGATGTTTGTATACAGTCAGTTAGTTGTTGAACTGCCTCGTCAATGTCCGTTGCTGATTTAAGAGAGATTTTAAGATCTAGTCGTTGGTCAATTAAAGTTTTAAATAAGTCCCAATTAATCTGTCCGTTGATCAGTTGAGGTTTAGGAACGATTTTAGGAGGGTTAATGTGAAGGGTAAGAAGGACAGGACTATGATCAGAGGAAAGGTCGTCAAGAACAGAAGCTGTGGGATGAAGATGAAGCATAGGTGAGGAAACAAAATAATCTAGGATGTCTGGAAGTTTGTTAGGGTCGGAAGGAAAGTAAGTAAATTCATCAGGAGTAAGGATTTTGTAGCTGGTTAAGGATAGAGCATTTAGGAGTGTTACACCACGGGGATTGCGTGCTCGACATCCCCATTGGGGGTGTTTTGCATTATAATCTCCACCTGCTATAAATTTAGGACCAAAGGATTGGAATAAGGAAAGGAAATCTTGTTGTGTAATAGGCTGATTTGGGGGACAGTAGATTGAGGATATTGTGTAATTAAATGGTAGAGTGTGTAAGGATAAGGAAGTACACTGAATAGATACCGTGCAAATCGATGGTAAAGGATGATGGGAAATGGAGTTCCGTATTAGGATCGCACTGCCCCCGTGTGCTGTGTTATCAGGGTGATCTGTTCTGTATGTTGTGTAATTTTGTATGTAAAAATGCGATCGAGTAGTGAAATGTGTTTCTGTGATGAGGGCAATGTCGATCCTTCTGTCCTGAAGTAAAATGTCGAGTTCCTGCCCGTGTAGGGTAGCACCATTAGCATTCCAAAGAAGGATGGTTAGAGAATCTTGAGTAGGAGGGTTCACTGCGATGGTTGAGCAGCGGGTAAAAGAGCCTGCATAAAGGTTGTGAAGGTGGAAAGAGCTGAAAGGAGAGGGTTAATGATGGTGCGGAGTTCCTCTTAGGATGCACTTAACAATTTCAAACAAATTTTAAAATGTCAATAATATCAAAAGAAAGGATGAGTTCGTTGGCCAGAATTTTTGGAGCTCATTTAGGGGTCAAATTTTTACAATTTAGGGTAAAAAAATAGCATAAAAACGTGTTTTTTACATTTTACCCCCCTCTTATATGAAAATATGATAAAAGTGTACATAACAACAATTACTGTACTCTTAAAGAGCTTTCCAACGACATGCATCTTGAAGGGTAAATACTATTTTGACTTTTGTACCGCGTACTACTGTGAACCAATTTTTTTTTTTATCACCCATGCATATTCTAAACCAAAATTTTTCTATATTATCATAAGCCAATAATACGCAGATTTATTTGAAAATTCGCTCATTAAGTCATGGTGCATGACTGGACTTTATTTGTTTACTTATTGTTGTTTATATTATTGCTTATTATTTAATTGTCTTATCTTTTGCTAGACAGTTAAAAATATTTCGTGTCCTATTATTGTCTTTATTATTTTGATAATAGTAGTAGTAATGTCTTAGTACTAGAACTAGATGGGAAGGACGAACCACTTGTTCGAACCTAGCAATCAGGCCATCTTTTAGGCCCATTTTACTATCCCCGTGGTAGAGAGTTCTAGCCACTTCACTTCGGATGCACACTGTACTGTACATTGTACCACCGAAGCGAGAATGATGTGATCATTAGTGAGCCATGTAAATCAGAGTACCACGGTGAGGGATCGAACCCACTACCTCATACCGTCCTTGATTCAGTGATGGCCAAGCAGACGCAAGACGTGGTAAGTAATTTAATCCGGTTCTCATTTTGATAGTAAATCTAAACATTTTGCTTCCGAGCTTAGGTGATCATCTCCACGAAGCTATGTGATCATCTCCTAAAGAACGAAACATTTTTAGGTCTCCGAGTGTCTGTCTGTCGTTCAATTTTTGCGAACCAACGTATCTTAAATACTACACGTCCAATTATAATGAAATTTGGGTGGTAGGTAATGAGTAGCCAGCCCATTGTTGGTCCCATATAAGTTTCAACTTTCTACGCTCATTTGTTTCTCTTCCACATGCGCACAAACATACATTAATTTACACCTATAGCTTCAAAAGTACTTATCTGATTTGTATGAAACTTTTATAGTTTATCGAAAGTAGCCCGCAAATAGATCTGGGGCTACTACTTTGAACCGTCTGCGCTCTTTAACTTTTGCTTAATTGATACTTTAATTCAAGTAAAACAATTTTGACAAATTAAAAAAACAGGGGAAACCATTAAAAAAATTAGACAATAATGGCTTGTAAATGCATAAAATCAAAAAGTACGTGATGGCATGCGAGGAAGCTATGTGCCACACCAATTGGCAGTCTATTTTTATTATTACCTATTGGTCTATATTTTTTTACTTTTAATTGAAACTTATTTTTGTAAAAAAAGTATATTGTAAAAGAGGTCAATTCTTTTATTCAGCAAAAGGGTTTTATTTTTATTATTTTTTAATTAAATGGATTTATAGCCACATGTCTGTTCTCAAGCCATCTTACAGCAAAAAAAAAAAAAAAGTGAGTGAGTACATGGTACATCTCAATTAATTTATCATTGAAAAAAACAATTAGATCTCAATACAAAAATACGATAAAGGTTTCAGATCAATTTTATTCCTGGAGAAAAGGTAAATATTATCAAACTATACAGTACAGGGAAAGAATTTCTCATTTTGTCTTCAGCCAGTTCCCAGGTAGAAAGGAAATTCCAAGCAAGAGGTGGGACAGAACAAAAAAGAGTTTTAACCTCCGATTCCAACCTCCAGCTGTTTACCTTTCTCCTCTCTTTTGATTATTTGACCAAAAATTTCTTTTATTTTTACTTTTCCAAACCAGATTTTTTTTCTAGAAAATACAACCTTATTAAAGAAAAGAAAATAAAAACCCCGGGGAATAAAAGAAATAATATTTTTTATCTACCAAAAAAAAAAAAACTTTAGTCGGTATTTTTCATTTTAAATGGTAGAAAAATTCAATTAGAGATGAAAAATTTGTTTGCAGATGAGAAATCTAAAAAGAGGTCAATTTAAATTCATTTTTTTCTGTATTGAAAAAAAGCATAGGTACTTCATTTTATACAGGTTTTATATTTTTGGTTTAAATTTAATATTATAATTTTATACAATTATTTATTAAACTATTTTTTTCCACCAGGAATTATTTAAATTTAAAATTGGGGTGAAAAAAAATTAAATATAAATAATAAGAATTAAATATCTACTTAAATAAAAATAATTATTTATAAATTATTATCGCTAAAATCTTGGGAGTCTAAACGTTCACATTGTGAAATGTTTGCTCTTAAATTTAAAAAATGGTGAAAACTAATTTCGCCACATGCACATTTCATTAAATAAAATAAAAATCGAGTGCAACCTTCTAAAACAAAATTGTTTGACATATTTCAATGTAACTTTAATTAAAATTGTCTCGGTAACTAAAATAATACGAGTAATTATGATAAAAATGAATGAACAAATTTCTAAAACTGAATAAAAACAATTAATTATTTCATTGTTTGAATTTTACCTTTATTATTTTATCGTAAAATAAAATAAAATTTCTCCATATTATATTTTATGCGTACGATGTTTTCTCAATTTTAAGTCCTATGGTAAAATTATAATTGCACGACAGTGTTTCATGGTTAAACAATTAAATATGAGCCATATATCAATATATGGTACATAGTACATATATTAAATGTATATAACATCACATGTATCACAGGTATTCAGTGACCAGCAAGGGGACCTCCGAAGCATGTCTACAAATGTGAAAGTAACGAATACCCTTCATGATGCAAATTGTTAACATGCTCTTTAAGAGTAAAGTAATTTAAGATTAAGATTAAGATTTGTATAATAGAAATACCCTCATACAGACACTCCTCCTGTATTTTCCATTTTACCCTTCTCCCCTAAATGAAAATATGACAAAAATGTACGTAACAACAATTACTATACTTTTAAAAAGTTTTTCAACTATATATATATATGTATATATATATATATATATATATATATATATATATATATATATATATATATATATATATATATATATATATATATATATATATATATATATATACATATATATATATGTAACTATATATATGCATATATATATATATATATATATATATATATATATATATATATATATATATATATATATATATATATGTATAAAAAATTAAAATTTTGTCTGCAAATGATCAGAATTGCAAAATTTTTGGATACTATTTCATTCCATACATTTCGAAAACCGAATCAAGTCTCAACTTCGTGTTTTTTCGTGTATGTGGGTGTATGTTTCTGTCACCACCAGGCCGACTTTATATGCGTAAAACTGGCGAAATAGATTAATTATTTTGCTGAGGTGTGCGGCAACATGTTGCTCATCTTGTAGGCTTGGTTTTATCCAAAAATAATGAGTCTCACCAAAGGTATTAGCAATGTTCTAAAAAAAAGGAAAATATTTGCATAACACTGTTCGTTATTGATTGTAACATCAAAACAATAATTCATATAAAAATGCCATTTTTCAAAACTGGTTTTATTTTCAACCTTTTCTTTTTTTTGTTTCTGTATTCTTGATCTTAATTGTATCTATGCGCAAAATTTGGGGAAGATTAAATGACGGGAAATGGTTCAAAATTGGGGTAATAGGTGTGCGATGAAACTTAAAAAGCAAATTAATTTGACGCCATTTTTTTTTTTTTTTTTTTTTTTTTGGCAAGTAAAAAAAAAAAAAGTAATATAGCAAGTAATATAAGACCAGTAAAAATGACGCATAACTCCCACAGTATTTTATTTTATTTTAAAATTAATATTTCAAAAGTTAGAATCCTTTATATTTTTCAAAATGGCTTCATTATTTTGCTATTGAAAAGAGTTTGTTAAAATTTTGAAATATTTAAAATTATTTATTTTATCAGCTGTCTAGTTGACTGTCATTTATATTTTAGACATGGGAACGTTTATGGAGGTCATCTTAAAGGAAAATAAATATTGTTTCTCCACGTAAAATATACTTCTTTACTAGCCAAAGCAGCTTTCAGCCTTCATAAGGCCATCATCAGTCCCGGTAGGCTCACCGCCCACCGTTCTTTTCTTTTTTCCCTACTATAATGTAACTCTATTTATTCTGTATGTCGGCACTGATGATGGCCATATGAAGGCTAAAAGCTGCTTTGGCTAGTAAAGAAGTTTATTTTACGTGAAGAGACAATTTTTACTTTCCTTTGTCATTTATAGGTTTAAGTTAGGTGAGAGAAAGTTCCAAGACGTCTGATTTTTTATATTTATACAATTGTGATAATTATATTGTAGTGTTACTTGTTTAATAGACCTCTCTAATGATAATTTATAAAGTGGTACTACAAAAAAATAGTCAAAACAACAAATTATCTGGTATGCGTTAATTGCGTTGAGTGTGTATTAGTTCTGTTATAAATGGAAAGGCGGTGTTACTAAAAGTTAATCAAATAAATTAAAATTATTTTTTTATAGCCTTAAAATACTAATCGAAAGGTAGTGGAAAGCTATTCTAAAGCTGCTGACAACCTGAAATATATGATGGAGATTATTTATGATATATACAATGCTTAGTATGTAATTAATGTAAAGCTTATACACAAGTAGATAATGTAAGCTTCTCTTACTACTTGGGAAGGATTTACATAAATTATATTCTAAGTATCGCAAGGTTCTAGCATAAATCGAGTCAGTTTCAGTTCAACTTTTCTCATTATCACAACATAATAATAAAAAAAGGGGGGATAACAAAGTAACAAAGTTAGTATTCTAAAAAGGCCTTGTTCGTGTTAATTATTTAGTATAATTTTCTGCTTCATGTATTCAACTATATAATTTTATATGAATTTTGCAATGATTCATTATAGTTGCCTAATGTTAGAATCTAACCTTTTGATAATTCATAAGTAGTCCATGTAACAAATATTGTACTGAAAAACAAATTTAATTAAATTTTAATTTGTTAAAACAAAAGGTTTCTTTAGTTGAAGTAATAATACTGCGTAGGTATTTGCAAGTATTCTCTAACCTCTAATCTCAACTCTAACCGATACCGCACAACTAGTAATAGTAGTAGTATAGTAATGTCCTAGTACTACCATAGACGGGAAGGATGAATTTCTAACAAGAGAGGATAGTTTTAAGCTGTTTCAGACGCCGAAAAAAACTAAGTGGTGGTTCGCGGCCATTTCCCGCCCATTATGGTGACCAATGTGATTTTCATGATCCTGAGTAATAAATTAGATAGTAGTCCGAAAATCAATTTGATGTTAGTTTGTCACTTGATAGGTTAGTTATTCAAATATTACACCAAATCAAAGTGCCTAGCTATATTAGTATTGTCAATCTGTCGTGATAAAAGGCTGTCTGCGGAAAAAATTAGAGTTTTTTTTTTTTTTTTTTTTTTTGCGTGGATCTCTTGGGACACATAAGAAAAGCTTAACTCCAACTTTTCGGGAACATCTGGACGGCGGAAGTACGGGGTACAGGGTACAAACGTCAAAATTGTATAAACCCTTCATGATGCTAGACGTTGGAAAGCTCTTTAAGAGTACAGTAATTGTTGTTATTGAAGCGAGGGTAAGCGAGCTGCTTACATTCAACGAAATATGCATCTTGTCTGTCTGTCTGTCTGTCTGTCTGTCTGTGGGTAACGTTTACGTGTCCGACGATAACTTGAGTAAAAGTTGACCGATTTAGTTGAAATTTGGTATAAATCTTTCTTTTACTAATACTCAGGCTAAGTTCGTTGGACAGCGTGATCCGTCCAAGAGTTCGCGCGCAATGCTCGCGTAAACGTGAGCTTCAAATTTAAAATTGGAATTTCAGGACGGGAAAAAATTCTATCATCACCTATTCGATGAGACGAACATTATTTTCAAATAACATTTTTTAGTAAAACCAACAACGACACTGGTATGAATTAATAAAGATCGCTAAAACTATTAAAGCGGACCTAAACGTTTAAAATAGAGAAAACAACCTTTTTACCAATATCTTACGTTCTAACATAACGATTTTAATAAAACTTCATGTACATCGTCTAAAGTACAATTCAAACAAGTATGTAAAATTTCAACGTGATACAAGCAGTATTTGAGCAATGAAGTGATACATTTATAATAATAATATAAAAGCTATTTCGGGTGGTTAAGATTCTTATAGTGTATAGGTTTGTTTAGGAAGTAAAGCTTTGTACCGAGTACCCCCACTCTATCCCACACTGCCCTCTTCCACTTATCTTCAACTATGACATTCATCATGATTAATAAATTTCAATATTCAGTATTTTATTGCAATACGCTTGCTTCAATGATAGAGCCACGCGATGCCTAGTATACACTTTTGTCTTATTTTATTTATGAGGGGGATAAAATGGAAAGAAAGGAAAAAATGGTTTTAGTTAAAAATTAAAAATACATATTACTATTTTTGATCTGATTTGAATGAAAATTGGTATACATGCTTTATTTGATGTCAGAAACAAGATTATGAAATCATTTGTGTACATTTAGTACTTTGGGTACAAATGGTACCGGGGTATCGGAAAGACTCATGAATCAATCTGCAAAAAAGAAGAAGTGGAGTCAGAAAAATTGTAAAAAAATTGAGCTTTGAGGTTTCTCTTCTGTTTAGAGCCATAGATAGCAGCTGGAGTTGTTTGCGTCTGATCTCACATCACCCTGGGATATATCGATGAGTGCCACCACCAATATTCGTAGTTATACGTTAGAGGTTTGAATTATATTATTAACAGTAAGAGTATGTCTTTGAATTTTACTTTCTAGAAGGAGGGTTTCAAAATTAAATAGATTTTGCATTTTCATAGATATCTATAAAAGAAACAATTTGAACGTCAATTTAAATACTAAATTGCATTTCTCAATAAGGAAAGAAAATATCTTTTCACTTATTTAGAATGTATTCATTTATATGAGAAATGTGTATTTATTCGGGAGATAGTAGTTCATACCCATATGATAATATATTCAGTTCTGGGTCATTTGCATACATTATATCTCCTTCAATGATCCACCCAGGTTTAGCTCTTGTGCCATGTTGGTCACAAACCCGACTAGTCTACGTTTACGTTTGTATATGCATATACATATGTATATATATATCTGTGTCTATGTCACCCTCATGTTGCATTTAACCTATTAACATAGACGACAACCCTCAACATTGCCTTTCCCTTATCCTACATTCTCTGTCCCATGTTATAATGAATTGTTTGAAAATCGCCAACATCGTTTCTTCGAGCTTTGTCAAATTTTACCTTTCACGTGAATCTCACTTATGAATCTTAAATATACCAGGCCATTTAATAATACAAAATTTAAACACTTTAAATAAATGTATCTTAAATGTTTTTATATTGAAATCAATAACAAAAAGGGGTTAATTTTATATTTATTATTGCTAGAGATAATAATTAACTCTTGAATAAGTCACACGTTGTTCAAGTTAAAATATCTATATTTTAGTCTAACCACAATTAACATAAATATAAAAATCAGACGATCGTTTCAGTTTTTCGACTATTTTCAGTGAATCGTATATATAGACTGAGTAAAGAAAAAACAAGGGTTACAAAGTATAAAGATGTATCTGTTGGTTGTGGTCTGTGGGGGTACACATCTGGTATGACCTGTGAGAAGGTCTCCCAAAAAAATTACAAACAATAAATGAAGTTAACTAAGGCTAGGGTCTAGGATCCTTAACAATGATCTAATATTTTACCAAATAGTTTAAATCTATAATTAATAAAAAATAAAAAAGAATCGGATCTACTATTAATAACTAACAAGGACTTAGGCAAAGTAAGTGGTGGTTGGATTGTGGTAGGTGTAAAACTATTGTAGGGGTTTAACCAGGACTGAGTGGTTTAGATTTGTTCTTTCAATGAAACATTATAAACCAGGGGTGTTTAAGGCTCTGTGGATCTCTAAATTCTCTCGTAAGTCTAGTTTTTTACCTTTTCCACAAACATGGACTAGCTCATAGTTGTCTTTAGTAAACGTATGGTTGCATCTATTAAATGGTTAGCGAAACTTGAAGTCTTATTTGTTTTAGTCCAGGCCGAATAGTGTTTTGCGACTCGTTTTGAAATTTTTCTTCCGGTCTGGCCTATGTATACACCTTTACATGTGTCACATATTAGCTTATAAATACCACTTTTGTCTGGTGTTTCTGTTTTTTGTTTGACCGAACCTAAGTATTTCCCTAATAATACATATGGTCTATAGGTTATTTTATTGTTATTGTTTTTTATAATTTTACCTATTTGTGTCGAGATATCTCCTAGGTAGGGTAAACTTATCCATGATTGTGTTATGTCCGGTGGGTTATTGTGGTGCGTAGCTAGTTTTATGGCGTTTTTTTTTCTAATTTTTTGTGTAAAATTCTATTTATTATTGTATCATTGTATCCGTTGTTTTTAGCTATAGTTTTGATGGTTTCTATTTCATTATTGAAGTCCATATCATCCATAGGTATGTTGTATATATTTTAACTTGAACAACGTGTGACTTATTCAAGAGTTAATTATCATCATGTTCGATTACCACAAAATATCGGTCAACACAACCAATTTTTTATTGCTAGAGATCTCTAGCATTCTCTTACTTTATAAATAAATTCAATTCAATTAAAGAAGGAGGCAAAAGTGCAAGAGGTGCCAAATAATAATAATAGTTAAATAAAATGATTTCAGACAGAACCAGTTTCGGGCCAGAGAAATGTCAGACTATTCCGATCTTAATGCTTTAATAAATCAGCATTAATAGAAAACAGTGTTTTAATAGTAATAAAGTTGTGAAGAAGTTATAATTAAGATTATGTCAATGTCTAAAACAAAAAGTTTTCTAAAAGTCTTAAAGTTTTTTGTTTTGGTCAATATAATATTAAGCTTATAACATTAACCATCACACTAAATCATTACTACGTCTTAAAAAGCCTCCTTCCACTTAACCGCATACGTATATCTTGTTTTATATTTACATTCACTTAGTATATTTATATTTAAATTTAATATATTTAGTATATTATATTTACATCATTAGTCTACAGGCCTTGTCCCTTGTTCTTCTTTTCTTTCCCATTCATATACTTACTCCTTACTCCTCTTACCAAGCTTCATAATCTTACTCAGGCCCCAATTTAGGGACAGCTGCACCCTGGGCAATACCTTTTGAGTCCCCCCCTTCACACAAAGGACTGAGATATTTATGATTACTGAATAGTATTTTCGGGTTACCCCAATGTGGGCTGATACCATATTAAACTGTTGTAAAAATAATGTATTAGGTATTAACCTGAAATGGTGTGTACTGTTGATAAAAAATTAGTAGGCCTATATTTAATTTTTAAATAATATTAATTTTTTATGACTACGTTTTTACTGCAAAATACTTTTCTTGAAAACTTTTAGTTAACATAACTACATGGTTCTTTTTCTTGATTTATTCTTATAGCGAACTCGGTATAACAACTTCGGAAAAATCTATTTTTAGAGTTATGTCTGTTCACAACACATTAAAACCAAAGAGTTCAACTTACTGTTGAGTAAAGTTGCTCTATAAGATTTTTAACTCCTGAAAGAATTAAAAAACTTCTTTCAGCGTTGCCAGTGACAAACTGCAGTTAGATAGACAAAGACAGTTGCTTCTAACCATCTCTTGCGTGGCCTACGCAAGTTAGTTGGGTCGTTCCCGTTATTTGCTGGAAATAATAATAAAAAAAATCGGGTACGGGGTACCTCGGAACTTTTCCTCACTTCAGAGGCCACTAAAGTGGCCTCTCCTGCTGCTTCGCAGCAGGAGGAAGCAGCATTGGTCGTGGTCAGTACTTGGATGGGTGACCGTTCTGAACTAACTGATTTATTATCATTCTTAAAAAAAACCTCATTTTTAATACCTTTATTTTATTTAATTATTTGAAGTTTGGCGGTATTTTGACAGATGTAAACAAACTTTGACGTCATCAAAATTATCGCACTAGTAAATAATTATATTCACTTATAACTTTTAAACTAATTAATGAAATTTCATCGGGTTTTTTTATATTTGTTCCTTAATTTTTTCCGGTTCCAAGGATATGCTATACGTCAAATACCTATTTATACTTTCAGTATTATTAACCATCAAAGTTTAAAAATTCAAAAATTTATAACTTCAAAATGGTGGCCAAAATTAAAATGAAATTTAGTGGGCTTGTTTGTCATACAGAGAGGTACATTCGAGCCAAGGACCATTTTCGATTTATTACGATTTTTTTAAATTTTTGCTGACTCAGCAAACTGGGTTCAAGATGGCGGAAAAAGTTAATTTTCCGGGCGGCAAAACTACAGGTTAGGACTGATTTTTCTGCCAAGTTTCAACTCTCTAGGTTAAATACCTTAGGCACTACGATGATAACACACATACATACGTCATGCTGAAAACCACGCAGGAGGTCTTAAAAACTCCTAAAACGCATAATTCCGTTGAAATCTCGAAAAAAAATTTTTTTGGTGAAAACAATACTTTTCCTACTATTAGTAGTGAGGAAAAGTAAAAATATATCCGAAAATTTTCCGCCCCCCAGAAATTGCCGCCTGGGCCATTGCCCAGTCTGCCCATTGGTAAATCGGGGCCTGATCTTACTCTAAACTTCTTACCTACTTTTGTTTTTTCTTTTGGTCAATATAATATGAAGATCATAACGTCAACCATCAACACTTAATCATTATCAAGCCCCTTTCACTTAACTTCATACATATATCTTGTTTTATACTTATACTCACTTAGTCTACAGTCCGTGTCCTTTGTTTGTTTTCTCTTTCACATTTATATACTTACTCATCTTACATATATCTTACTCTAAAATTATTCTTACTTGCAGTACAATCCGTGCAGCTTGGCTTGTTTTCTTCCAAATTCCTACATTTCTCATACTTCAATTCACATTCCTAAACTATAAACTTGTGCTCCCTAGAGTTACAATCCGTGCACTTTGCTTGTTTTTCATTCACATTCTTTCCTTGTTCTACAATCAAGCCCACTAACTTCAATCCTTAAGCACCTGTCTTACCTGAATTCAAATTTATTGCTTAATACATTCATACTCTTGTAGTCCACTATCATTGTTACTTCCTATTTTTCCTAGTAGTATTTTCAGACAAAGATTGCCCACTCAGTCTTGGACTGTTTTGAAGCGTCCTTTTACGTCCTTGAATTCCCTTTTTTTCCTTTTTACACCAATTAACAAAATTTAAATTTCTAAACTAAGAAAAAAAAGAAGATAATTGTTGTGTCGGATTGTACAATTATTAAAATGTTAAAGCAATTTTTTGTAGTACTAATTAAAATTAAATAATGAGGTTTTATAAAATAAAAAAAATTAACCTGATATTTCATAACACTTACAGTAAACAGGCTGTACCCGCAACTAATTAGGGGAAATCTGGATTTTTTTCTGATGATAGACCATGATAAGAGGTACATTCTCTCAATGGTCCCCACTTCTCCCCCTTGTGCTTCCCCCCCCCTACCCTATCTTAAAGTTCAAAATTTACTTATTTTTCACTTTTTACGCAAAACTGTTTATTTTTTGAAGAGAAGTGTTATTAACAAAAATATTTCTCACATAATTCTGCACAAAAAAGGTCCTATGCATGTTTGAAGTGAGACATAATGTTTTCGAGATGTTATTGATTAAAAATCCATTTTTTTATTTTTGCGAATCAAGATATGTATGTTTGTGCGCATGTGCAAGATAAAAGAATGGGCGCAGAAGGTTTAAATTTATATGGGATCAACAATAGGCTAAGTATGACCTACCATCCAAATTTTATTAAAATCACAAGTGTTGTTTTTAACACATCTTGGTTCGAAAAAATGAAAAATTGGAATTTTTATCAACAATATCTCAAAAACGGTATATCAAAAATATAAAAAACGGTATATAAAAAACAATTTCTCACTTCAAAAATGCATAGGACCTTTTTTGTGCAGAATTATGTGAGAAATAATTTTGGTAATAACACTTCTCTTCAAAAAATAAACAGTTTTACGTAAAAAGTGAAAAATAAGTAAATTTTGAACTTTAAGAGGGGGTAGGGGGGGAAGCACAAGGGGGAGAAGTGGGGACTTTTGAGAGAATGTACCTCTTGTCTTGGTCTATCATTAGGAAAGAATCCAGATTTCCCCTAATTAGTTGCGGGTACAGCCTGTTTTTGGCCTTTATTGACTGAGCTATATATCCTCATGGCCTCCACTAGTGCAAATGTTTATTAATTTCCAATAACTCTAAAAACTCTAAAATAAATCTATAAACGAAGGCTTGGCATAGAACGTAAAAAGGGGAAAAAATCAATCCAAAATCGGTTTCTCACAATTCAAAAACTATCTAAATGGATTTAAAATTAAAATATAGACGATAAAATAAAATACAAAGTTTAAATTGTCACTTTACTGTTAGAGTTAAAGTGTATAAGTTCTCACAAATTGGCTATAAATAATTATCAAGTTAGAATTCATTTAATTTTTTTGTCAAATTAAATAGATTTTAATTTAAACGCTAATTATTTCATTTTGTTACAAGAGCTCAAATTTCAATTTAATTAGTTTTATAATTTACCGTTTGATTTGATTCTTGGTTATTTTGTAAAATTTATTTTATCATCATTAAAATTTAAATTTAGACTTAGATGTTTATTTAATTACAAACTAGCATTTTTATTTAGAATTTTAGTAGAATATTTTATTGGTTTAAGCTAAATCATTAGCGCTACAATTCTATTTTCTATGAATTACTATAATATTACAGGTTAATATTTCATTTAAAAAAAAGTTTATTTTTAGGGTCCATAGTATAAAACGAGGACTTCAAAAACTTGTCTCTTTGTCTGTAATGCACTTTTATCCCCGCAAGTACTGAACAAAGATCTGAAACTTTGCAGTGGTGTTTGTGAAGTGTAAATAAGCCAATCACAGGAAAAATATAGGGAAGCAGGAAGCCCAAACTTCCTCTTGTCCTATAGCGAACTTTAATGATTTTACAACCCATTATTGTCCAATTTATTTAATTAAAAATTACTCATTCGATCTTAATGAAATTTAGATGGTAGGTCAGATTTAGCCCATTGTTGGTTCCATATAAATTTCAACCTTCTGTACCCATTGGTTTCTCTTCCACATCATCACAACTTTTTTTAATTAACTCTACTGATTAGTGCTCCTCTGATTTTTAAGAAATTTAAATGGTTTGTCGAATAAACCCACTGAAAGCCAAAATTTCAACCCTCTGCGCTCATTAAGTTATGCTAAATGGATATTTTTATTCATGTAAAATTAATAAATAAAGAGGGGGGGGGGGGGAATAAATTCGCCAATAAATGTTGTAAAAGTCATTGAAGTAACATCGTTATAATAAGCGTTAAAAAATAAGCGGATCGTTATAATAATAAGCGAATCGTTATAATAAGCGGATCAAAAAAGCTAAAACAAACTATTAAATGGAAAAATCATGAAACGGCTGAGCAGATTATATGCTGTTTAACGATCTCGTCCGGTATGTTAAATTGCTTACGGGCCCTTTTTGGGTACTCGGAACACATTCTTGGCAATTTTTTTATTGCATAACACTTATATTACTAATATAAGGAAGTAAATTCCTCTATTGGGCAAACAAAGTAAACTTTATATAGTTATACGAGTTAATTCCAGCACTAATGCAGTGCTTGGTTGTACAACTGACTCGTACGCCTAACTATCATAAAGTCCTGGGGAAAACCGAAAAACAAAATAATAAATTAGCCAAGTACGTATTCCAACACACAAACACACCACAAAGGGTCCGTAGACTATTTAACAAATAGGAAGAGTACGTTAACCAGTATAATCAAGATGGAGCCATTTACATTTTTTGATTCGGCTATAACTATGAGTGGATGAATACACACTTTCCTTTAACATCCTACATATCCCCCAAGTTACATTACTTTATTTCAAACGGTTCACATTTTATAACGATATAAGTGTTATTATTTTACTATTTTTGGAAGGGTTATTTTGCTATCTTTGCTCCCCTACAGGAGGCAAAATATTGGAGGTAGAAAAATAGTTTCAAGTAAAATTTCATTATTTTTCAATTTCAGTAAGCTCCGAAGATTATATATAAAAGATATGCTTTATTTAACCAAATAAAAATCTTATAATGGATTTGGTAGCAAATAATGAGAGGGGAAAAAATGTAAAAGACATAAATCATTCTTGTCGTTTCAATAATAAAAAGAAAGAAAAGGTACTGATCTGATTGATGAATTGAACTGAAATCCATCAATTCATCTTCATAGTGAACATTTCGTTTTAGTTGTTCCTCTAGAGTCTAGAGGTAATATTTTTCTGTTGTCTTATCAGAATAAGTTATTTGAAATGATATTTTAATGTGTCAAAGGTAAAACTGAATATTTAAAATCCAACTGCAAGGATCTGTAGAATTTAATTCTATAGTAAGGAGTTAAGATCGAGCCAGGGGGCCGATTCTTTAACTTCCAAACCTCTCATAGTAAGTGTTTATATATTAAATGTTTGTTACAAATATTCGCGCGCAGCCTGTCAACGTGAATCGGTAACTTGAAAAACTGTAAATTAAACTAAAAAAAAGTTTATATTTTGGTTTTGATAAACTATAAAATTCTACAAGTGAAATTGGTATTGGTTAGGTTATATCGAAAATTCAAGTCAAAATCTAAACAGAGTTGCCATTATCGCTTAATATATTTTATTTACGCCGGCCACGAGACCAGCTAGTTATATTTCTATTTTGACTGTAAAATTGTGTTGTTTTTTGACATTTTCATGTCTTGACTTTGGAACATAAACTTGAAAAGCGTTACTAAAAATCGACACAAAAAAGCGTTACACGTGTAACAGGTAGGAGGTGTGCAATCAAGTCTGGCCGCTCTCGGTATTGGGTCTCCCTCTACCACGCTCCGTAGGGCCTACCCACCCCGCCCCTCCCGATCGGTTACCTGCCCCACGTCTCACTATCTTCGCTTCTCGCTACCGCTCCAGCAGTCGCTCGCGCCCCCCTCCCCAACTACAACTTCTGTTCTACTGTTCTGATTTGCACCGGACAAACCCTTAGAATTTTATTCCTAATAAACTTAAATGCATAAAATGTATTTTTTACTTTATTATTTTTTATTATTGTTATACTATAATTTTTTGCATTTATTATAAAAATACGAGTGAAGAAGCTAAAAGATTACTTCTTAATAAACTGGAAAAGAAGAAAAGTACTTTCTTTCTTCGTTCACAAAATATGTTCGATTTAATTCCTAATTTACAAACGCAAGAATCTGCACGCTCGAATTTTTTGACATTTTTCATGTCTTTACTTTGGCACATAAACTTGAAAGGAGTTACCAAATAACGACACCAAACAGCGTTACACAAGCGTTACCAAAAAACGACACTATAAAGCGTTACATGAAAATGTCTAACTGTCTTGCAGACTCGTATGCAAGAAGTTTTTTTCACACATTATCATTATCACAATTATCACATTTTAACCATAAGAAAAAAAATTAAACGCGTAATAGTTATAGGACATAATGCCGGCGGGTTTGTTTTACGGACATCATTCCTTTTAGATCTATTTTTGATAATAGGCATAGTGAATAATTTTTGCTTCCGAGCTTACCGTTACCTTCGGTAAGCTCGGGTGTGAATGGAATTTTTTTTGTTTCCGATTTCAAAAGTTCCGAGACGAAAATCCGTTGCCGACATCAGGAAACATTTTGGTCTTGTGTCTCTCTGTCGGTCAGTCTGTCGTTAAATTTTTGCGAACCAACAAATCCGATTTTAATTTAATTTGAGTAGATGGTAATAAGTAGCCCATTGTTGATCCTATAAAAGTTTTAACCTTCTGGGCCTATTTGTTCATCTTTTACATGCGCACAAATATACGTTTATTTACACCTATATCTTTAAAAGTACTCATCTGATTTTTAAGAAATTTCGATGATTTTTCAATTAGCCCAGAGATGGTCCTATATTAATTTCAACAATCTGCACTCTACATACTTAAATGCATGAAAAAAATCAAAACAATTTTCACAGATCGAAAAAGCAAGGGGGGGGGGGGGGGTTGAAATAAATATGATAATAATTGGTTTTAAAATTATAAAATCATTAAATTAAAAGAATTTGGACGCGAGGAAGAAGCTATGAGCCACACTAATTCGCAGACTATTTTTATTTTTTCAATAAAGAAATAAAAAATTAATTTTGAGAAAATTGATCATCTGGTAAAATAAAATCTCATCTGACTAATCCGTATTAAGAACGATATAATTAAAAATATAAATAAAATCAATTATTTCAGCAAAAATTTAATTACTAACTCAATTCAATAGAATGCTCATGCCTTTTAATTTATTTTTTTTAAGATGCAAAATTAAAGTCGGAACATAATTTTAATTGATTTGATTCAGAAACGAATTGAAGTTTATTGGAAAATATCTATGTTGGAGTTGGAGGTATACATATTGAGAATGAATGTCAATCACAAAATCCAATTTATATTTATCAGGTGTAAAATTAATAAATTTCATAATACAATTTATATTTCAAATAAACCAGATATTAAATGCTGCGGTTAGGGTTAAATAAGATAATATTATTATTTTATTTGAAATACAATTTGTATTCAAATGAATGATAAAACAATATTTCCAGGATAAATGAAATAATCAGATGAACTTGGTTATATGATTTTTTTTTTTTTGCTTTTTTTTAAATTACAAATAATATGTTACAGCAAAAGTTCATCCATTTTTTTTTTTAAATTACAAGTTTTCACTTGTAGTGATTTGATCCCGGCCAGATCGTTCCCGATAAGCTTTATTATTTAGTTTTCGAGATCGGCTGACGCAAGTCTATTGAGTAGTCACATATTTTCTCTCGATGCTGAAAATTCATCAAAATTAAACCTTTACCACTCTCGTGAGAAGGCCATGTGGTAGCGACGCTAACCAAGCGACAACTAAGCGATATTTGATTTATGTTGCTCCCAATTAATATCTACATTACGCGTCGAGTGCGGAAATTAGCATTTTGCATGCGAGTGTTTGCACCCGAGCGACAGCGAGGGTAGTAAAACCACACGAGCAATGCAAAATGCCGTTTTCGCAAGAGTTGCGTACCGTACTTTATCTACGATTGTTAGATTTAAATAATAAATAAAGAAACAAATAAACTTGCTGTATATAAGTTCGTACCTCTCTCTTGATAAAGATGACATTAATTATTCTTGAGTTGCATTTTTTGCAGAATTAATTATTTCTAGAGGAGTATTATTCTCCACATTTTTATCAAAGTCACTTGATTCACTCATTGTTTTTCACTAAAAACTCGATATAAACAGTTACTTTAATAATAGAACATCAAATTAGTTTTGTTAAATGTAAACAAACTCGCTAATCGTGCGTAAAGCTGAAGAATTCCTCTTCTTTACCGCCCTAGGGTGGTAAAGAAGAGGAATTCTTCAGAACTATGAGACTCGCATGTGCAATGAATACAAGTACGTAAAGAATCACTTTCTACACATCTAAACAGAGATACAATGTTTATATTTCGTATTAATCGTAGATAAAATTCTTGTCGTGTCTTTTAACATTGAGAATATCACATTACACTATCCATTTTTTCAAAATGTCTTATCATTAAATATAGTTATTAGAGAAAGTGATGGATTTAAGAATATTATTTACTTTATCATTTCTATCTCTATTGCACATATGTTTTATATTATAACCTTAGCAACGACCCAGTTGACCGCCTTCTGATTGGTCTACAAAACATACCACTGTACCCCACCCCCAGCACTACCGGTTCATAGCACTGGATCCTACGGCACTTATATTTTGGAAGCCGACAACTCCCCCGTTTTTCCGCTTCACGGTTTAGAAGTCTCTGGCCTGCAGGCCAACTTTCCAGTATATCATTGTTTTCCGCAGTTAACTTGGAATTCTTCTTTAAGTGCCGTGCTTGTGCTATCCAAAATTTAACAACGATCAGGACCGACTCTTCTCTGCAAGAGCACCGTCCGAAAACATCGTAAACCAGATGATCTAGTTAATTGGGATCAAGGGCGACCTAGATGCTAAGGCTTATCTTTTCTATCTTACTTACTTCCATATTTCTATTATCCCATACAATTCTTAAGTTCATCATAGTAGTCCGCACTCCGACCTTTTTTTTAAGTTTTCTTACCATTAGAATCTCCAGTAGAATCCCAATTCTCCAGAAAGTATAATGATCTCCTTGCATTATCAAGGATATTGCCTTTGTTGGGGTAAAAAAAAGTTGATTTTTATAATTTATAGATACTTATAACCAGTGCTTGATTTCTATAAATTGAGGTGCCGAAACTACAACCTACCCTCCCCCCCCCCATTTAGAAGGGGGGTCCGGGGGTCCTCACCCGGGAAAAATTTGAAAAATAAACGTTCAAAAACAGCATTTTAAGCAGTTTTAGACATAAACCTACACTCTTAGTGCCGATAATTTTATTTTTTATTTATCAGAGCGAGAGGTCCCGGAACGCCGTTCCGCCTCAAATCGAGCCCTGCTTATAACAGTAGTTAATAAAGATTTGAATACTGAAAGAATTAAAAATACAGCCTTTTGGAGTCTTCTAAAGAAATCTACATTAAATACTTTTATAATATTGCCAAATTCCAGTTTTAGAGTGCACACACATCTAGTGCACACACAGATGATATTAAAAAGACACACAAGACTCAACAAAAATAATATATTTAATAATAAAATAAAATCAGTCAGAAGATGAATAAAGTAAAGTATATAGTATGTTGGGTGAACAATGGGCAATATCTGTTGAATCTAAGACCAAACTTAGTTAACAAGGTAAAAAGATACTACCTAAATCGGTACACTTAAAGTGGTTATAATAATGATTGGTGTTTTGGTAAATAATAAATAATATCTTTTAAGGATAATTAAAAAAATCTGCTTGTTAGATGTCCTTTCCATTGATTTTGGGTAAGGAGGCCATAGACATTTTGAAAGGGATAAAGCCGTAATCTATACTCTTGGAATGATCGACGATAACGTGAGTAAATAATGACAGATTTAGTTGAAATTTGGTATTTGTTTTAGTAAAATCAACACCGACACCGCTATGAAGTGTTAAAAATCTCTAAATTTATTAAAGTAGACCTAAACCTTTAAAATAGAGAAAACAACTTTTTTACCGATATCTTACGTTCAAACGTAACGATTTTACTTCATACACATCATCAAAAGTACAATTGAAACAGGAATGTAAAATTTCACCCTGATACAAGAAGAAGGTGTAGCGAAGTAATATAATTTTTTATATTATAAATTGAGTAGGCCGTAAAAGAGGATTAGGGAACATTCCAGTTCTCTCCTCTTTAACTATCAATTCATCATGATTAACTTTCTTCTCAATATTCAATACATATTTATTGCAAGATGTGGCAATGACTCCCTTAATGATAAAAAGCATTTTCTTTAATTTTGCCTAAACTCCTAAGTACAAATAGTTGGTTACTTTTAATTATGTCTCTTTTCTAACTCCGCCATGTATAAGTAGTTAGCATCGTATACTTAGCAGAGTGATATTATTTATAATTTATATTTAATGAAATCGAAAGGAACTTCGTTCCTACCGGTTGTCCTACGACACCACACGTTTTTTTCTTATATACAATATGTAGGTATATTAATTTAGATGAAACTCAGGAGTTAACACCTTGACTTCCACATCAGTGAGGTGATATTGGTGATTTCTTGAAACAGAGATTATTAAATGTTGAAAGAAATAGTCACTCCACGTGAAATAAATTAATAATTTTCAGAGCAGCTTTCAGCCACTATAGGGCCATCATCAGTGCCGCAAAAGCGATGAAAGTTAAATAAAAATATAAACCACGGGAGAACGGTGAGCCATGTTAAACCAGCAACTGGTACAAGACACAAGAGGGCACTGATGATGGCCGTATAGTGGCTGAAAGCTGCTCTGAAAATAATAAACTTATTTCACGTTGAGTGACTATTTCTTTCTACATTTAATGATGACCTCCACTAACGCTTCATATTTTAATTAATTTAAGAGATTATTAAGATCAGATTTCATATAAAAATAATATGGAAATTGTAATGGTTGGAGCTGGTGGCACCACATGACATATAACCTGGTTTCCTCATTAATGCTTCTCCATTGTTTTTCATCAAAAGGTGGATTTGCGGCTCCCAATGTTTTGAAATCTTCCTCCACATTCTCCTTTAATTTTCAATAGCTTTCTTGACTTCTGCTTATCAATTTAACACTTAATCTCGCTGAATTTAGCAAACCATCTAAATATTTGAGAATAAGATTCAAGAATATTATCTCTTTATCTAATATTATATTATCTACTCTCTAATATTATACTTACTCTAATATTATCTCTTTATGAATATTTAACACTTTTTCTCGCTGAATTAAGCCAACCATCTCAATATTTGAGAATAAGATTCAAGAATATTATCTCAAAGCTTATAAATATTTTGTACAAATCTTCTTTGTCAAAACGCTAAGATATTAGATTCATATTTTATAAAATAATGCAAACAGTGTGAAATGAAACGTATTAATAGAACCCTTTAAAGACAATAGAATAATATATAATGCAAATGTTTCAACCCACCTTTATTCACAAGTACATAATTCCTACGAGTATCTTATTGTTATAAACCAATTAGAAATGTTAAAATTATTTTCCATCTTCTTGAAATCAAGAAACTTAAAATAGGAGTAGATTTAATGAGGAAAGTTGTTATAAATTTTAAGACGCATTGTTATTCCTAGGCTAGGAAATGGTCTAGAAATTTAAATGGGTTAAAATTGGGGATTTGAGTATATGGAAGTGAAGTTAATCTAGTTAGTATCTTGTGTATATAACGCTATAATAATTTAGTTTTGAAAAAGGACAGTGTTAGTTTATTCAGGATATAAGGCTCTATTAACTCATATCTTTATAAGGAGGGGCAAACTTGGAATAACCCAAGTTTGTTTTAAAGAGCTTCGCCCTGGTTGATATAATACACTGGGTTACGGGCTTTCCAGTTTCTCCCCGTTTCAAACTTACTTTTAAACACCTGTCGAGTTTTACCGAAACTTGCCGAGTTTTGCCGACCTCCCCACAACTTGTTGGGAAACTTAAACCCTCTTTCTCTCGTCGCTTTTTACTTGGCAAAACCATCTTCACTCATATAACTTAATCCCTTATCTTATGTGCTAAATATATATTTTTGAAGATTTTCATCGCTTTAAGAAGAGGGGATGTTTAAGGAGAGTTGTTCTCGATTATAACGGGGAGAAGATGTTCTAGTTCCGAGAATTTGATGTTCTTTTAAAATCCTGTTCATAACAAGAGATATTCAAGTGTAGAAATTGAACATTTCACACTTCCTCACCCCTCCACACTATAAGGGGAAAATAGGAGCTTTTAAATCATCTTCAGCCAACTTCTTTATTCTGTGTTGCAAACTTGGCTAAACTTTATTATGTATTATGTTGTACACAAAAAAGTCATATTAACTTTAGGGAAAAATTATAAATAAATTATAAGCTAATGTTGTAAGCATGATTTTCTTTTGTTGGCAAATATGTAGGATAAGTTGTTTAGAACGTAGTGAATAAAACTTGAAGATAAGAATTATCATGTTTATAAAAAAACCCCACACTAGCTACTGGAGACTCATTTATATATATATATATATATATATATATATATATATATATATATATATATATATATATATAACGTTACTGGCAAAACCTTAAATCAGCTAAAACTAGAATTTCATAGTCAGACTAAGAGGTACAAGTCCAAACCAATTTTACTTGTAGAACTAGAATTGCCTCATGAAATCTTAACTAGTTTTAACTGAAATGGAGCAGTTAATAGTACATGACGCGTCTAGTGTGGAAAGAAGCATTTTTCATGCGAGTGTGGAGTTTGCACCCGAGTGACAGCGAGGGTAGTAAAACCACACGAGCAAAGCAAAATGCCGTTTTCGCACGAGTTGCTTACTGTACTTTATCTAAGATTGTTGGATTTTAATAATAATAAACTTCCTGTATGTAAGTTCGTATTTCTCTTTTGATAAAGATGGCATTAATCATTAGTTGTAGTTTGTGCCGAATTAATTATTTCGGGAGGCCTATTATTCTCCTCATTTTCGTCATAATGACATATATCAATAATTGTTTTTCACTAAAAACTCGATATAAACAGTTACTTTAATTAAACAAACAGCAAATTAGTTTCGTTAAATGTAAGCAAACTCGCTAATCGTCCGTTATGGTGAAGAATTCTTTTTTTTTACCGCACTAGGACGGAAAAAAGAGGAATTATGAAACACGCATGCGCAATGAATACAACGTACGTATTTCTACGAATCTAAACAGAGATACAATGTTTTTATTTTGTGTCAATCGTGGATAAAAGTGTTTATGGTTATACTAACTTAAATAATTTGCTTCTTTTTTCGTGTTTAATGACGAGTAACGAGGATAATAAAAAATAAAAATAATATAATATGCAAGGAACAAATATTTGAATTTGAAAATTATTTACAAGGATAATTTGAGTAAGTAAATTTCAATAATTCGGGGTCTAATAAAGTGGTTTATTTATTTATTTATTTTTTATAGTAAAAACGCGAGTTGATTGATTTTAATTTATGAAAAAAGGTTTCTTCTAAAATTTTCTACAAAAATTTGGGAACAATACTTTACTCACCGAAAATCGTTTGAATCTTCTATATTGCAAAGAGGGTTATGAATGATAAATTTCACCACTTCTACTTCCAACGTCATTCCAGAACAGTGAGTATGTTTTGAGAATTTTCAGACTCAAGGGTTTGTTGCAAGAAACGTACCTTGCACGTATTCTTTTTGTCATCCTCGTATTATTAAACACGAAAGAAGAAGTAAATAATGTAAGTTGAGATGAGAAAAAAAAATTAATAAACTGCTTCATATCAATAAAATCAGTTTTACATGGTATTAACAGGCAATTCTCGTTTATACTAGGACATTCTAGTTTTAATTAATGTTGCGTTTTGCCGGTAACGAATAATATAGGTATTTACATATATAGGGTGTTCCAAAAGTAGCGCTGAATTTTAAACTGCAATAAAAAACTCAATTTGAAAACTTTTTATTGAAAATTGTTGTACATGAACTCCGATTTAAGTGTGAAAAATCACTTCGGGCATATGTCCACCCACACTTGCCCTATACTGAATCAACCGGTCATTAAAATTTTCGATCACTCGCCGACAGGTCTCAGAATCGATGACTCTCCTGATTTCCTGCTTCAAATGGTCAATCGTCTGAGGTTTGTTTGCGTAAACCTTTGACTTTATGAAAAAATCGAGTGGGGTCGAGTCGCAGGACCGTGCTGTAAAAAGTTTTCAACACCAAAATTCGGAATTCTGTAGAGAGTTTTTCCATTGTTACAAAATCGCATAAACAACACAAACTAAGCAACGAACGGGACGGTAACACAAATCGGAATGATAATAGATAATAAAAATTATAAAACTATGGCTACCAAACTTCACGGGAAACCATAGTGAAAACTTAAAATTCGGCGCTACTTTTGGAACACCCTATATTTGAACAATTAAAATGATAATTTCATAACATTTCGAGCAATTCTTATCTCTAATCGGTATTATTTTATAATTATACTCTATAATATTTTAAAAGGTTCCGGATTGAAGAACATTATTTATTTTATAATTACCCGTCCCGTTCAATCATTTAAAAAAGTCATAATGGAAACCATAATTTAAACTCAAGGTTCGTATTACACAGACAAATGATTATTCTAGACTTACTTTAATTTATCTCTGTTATATAATTAAAGGTAATTAAGAAATTTTGAGAAATTGGATTACTTTTTTTTTACATTTTTAAAAAACTCTTTTTCATCCTTACATTATTTCTCTCTGTCTCAATTAGTTATAAAGGTGGGTTAATAATTGGTAATCGTGCCTGAAATTCTAATAGATGATTTCATAATTAAGCTTAAGTCACAGAAAAATGTAATTGTTCCCCCAAAAAAATTAAGTATTCCACACACATGATCACTTCTTAAAAGTTTTTGATAAAACGGATCAAATTCTGTAATTTAAAAAAAAACGAATTAATTTTTCTTATATTAACTTGTAAATAAATAGTTAATTTTGATAATCATGTAACATTTAAGATACTGCGTTAGATTCATTAGACATAAATTTTGATAAAATAGTGAAGAGAATTTATTTTTTTAAGATAGTTGCACCCTGTTCTCTTTAAGCTAGGAACGTACGCGTAAATAATTAATACTTTGACCACCCTTATTAGAAGTCTTTATGATATTATGTTAAGGATAAGTAAGTGGGTTTGATCAAACTGATCAAAACTTCGGTCTCCTCCAGAAAATCTGGATTTATTAGAATATTTTAGATTTACTTATACAGGGTACGATAAAGACCTTAATTTCACTAGACAATCGGAAATAGAAGGTACAGTTCGAGGAAGTGTGGAGAGATAACGTGCCCGCACCGTTTTCCATTACCATTGCGAACTAGAAGCTTCGCATAGTGAACACCTTGCATTAGTTATTTGATATTTTACTCTGAGTGGTTTCGCACCCATTGTCCCAACACCGACGTATCTAGTTGCAATCCTAAGAGGGGTGATACGTATCACATTAAAGTGACCTAGAACTAGGGAAAACATTTACTCCCATGTTCTTAGAAAATATAACGACTTTATAAAATATTAACTACACGATTGAAAGAGCATTATTGTGAGATTTGAGCACTCCAATCGGAAGAGAAATCGGTAAATTATAGCTGACACAAGGAGAGCTCAAAGTCAAACATTTAAAATTATTGATAAAATCTAGAGTCCTAACTTACTTAAATTTAACCTATGCTTCAAATTTGAAAGGCTCATCTTAAGAGAATACAGAGATATGAGGGTAAAAAAAAAACCAGGTGAATTGGCTCAAGTAAAGATACACTGCATGCTTTCTAGAACTTAGGCTTGCGCACTGCCGTGCTCTCAGATCTACAAACATAGTCCAAGAACCAGCAGAGAGCCGACGAAGCTTAACTAAAATCCAAAATAGTAATGAATTAATGCAGAAATACGATTTATGAACAAATTTAGGAATCGACTACAAGCATGGATTGGAAAAGGAGACCACCATCTGAACTATATATTTAATACTCAAAACAAACGACATCTTTGAGAAGGACCTTTGTGAATTTCTACGCACTATAGATGTAATACGCAGAATATTTGCATATTCTGTTGTACTTAAAAGTATATTTTGATAGATCTTATATAGCAAGTTTTGTCTCAACCTGTATCTTAGAAAGGCTCGTCATTTACCTTCCATTACCTACAGCGTGGAGTTTGAATAAATAAATCTACATACCCTAAGAAGAATGCTTAAGCCTTCTAACCCTTTGTTTCTAAATCATCTATTTAGTATTAAGTTATTTATCTCCTTTTCAGTTATGTCAGTGAATAGAAGATTTTTTTTTAATATCTGGTTTACAAGTAATGCACCAAGTATAAAGTTTGTAGTTGTATCTAGGCAGTATGAGCTAGACTAAGTCTGGTACAGCTTTGTGTCAAGGGCAAGTTGACTGTTGAGCAGAGAGTAGGATAGAAAGCCTTAGAAAGGAAAGGGTTCTCAAGGCAAACTGTACAGCCCTTTGTCTTCAAGAATAATGGCTTGATGGCTGACACGACGAGGGGAAGAAGAAGATGTATTGTACACAGCTGTTTCATCATCCTCTTTCATTTAAACCTCAGTCGATACGATAAACTTATATCACTGATAGAAACTATTCAACCTGCATAGACAGAGATAATCCAACACATAATTCCCTATTGAAATTCATTACCTATACATCAAACCGTTGATTAGAAAATGCTATCTTAAACTACCAGAATCTAGATTAGAATTAATCGATTTTCACTGTAAAATAATATCGTATGATGAAATAATAATAGAAACCGATATTAGATCACTTATTTAATCACTAATAGCAAATCTAAATATATACAGTATGGAATAGTTAGGATCCAAAGATAATGTCTCTCCTTGTGATCAATGAGCGTAATATAACAATCCTTTATTCAATAAGGTTGATCAGTGCAGGCGACATGATAACGTAATAAAGAATGTTTATTAAAAGTAAATAAGATACCAATTTGAATTTTTATCTGTAGGTGCTAAACCTCAACGAAGATCTGTAATTTTTAAAAATTATCTTACAAGCAGAAATGATGGTTAAAACTCTTTACCTGGCTGGAATTAGAAACAGTGAAAGTTGAACCTTTACCTCCAATTTGGTGGAAAAGGGAGATAAGGAAGAGGAGACTGTGTGGTCAAGTGTGGTGACAATTTTGTCTTTATTAGAACTATAACGTTTATATCTAAGACGATCTCTTACATCCGAGTATGGATACATTCCTCTGGTACCCAGACCAGAAAAGGTTGATTATTTTGGGAACTTACCCTGGTAAGAAACAGGGAAGTACTTCACCATCAGAGCTGATACCAGTCATCAACTCTTCTAGATAGAACCCATCACCACTACACATCCCATCATTTCACATCTATCCTAACGGCTAAACTTTTATTTTATATATTGCTCATGCTGCACCACTTAAAATATATTATTACAAACCTATTAACTACAGTCCGCTCAGTCTGCTGCGTATTTATCTTTCATAATTTTGCTCTACTAGATTAAATTACCTATCATTTGTTTTTTACCATTGTTCTCTAATACAACTAGACAACATAAATCTGGCAAAGTTCATTCTTTGTTTAGCTACCTCATTGTATCACTCAATCTTCCTCACTATATCTATTTACTACTTCTGTGCACATTTTTTCTTCACCTTCAGTGTTCAGCTGATTATGACCAGGGGATCGTCTCTGTCTAATCCCTTTTTCACTGACATTTAATTTTCACCTTAAATTAAATTGATTCATCTTAACTTCACCTTAACTCACAACAACTTCAACCTATTATCAAAATCAGTTCCTGTGTTGTGGACTTAATTAAGTTAATGTGCTGAGGACACAACTCACCATTTTATGATAACCAGTTTCTCCTTCATCTAGTATACCATACCATCAGGTAGCTGACTACTTATACACTTATTCAATTTGACCATCTCTGCCTAATCAATCTATCTGGTGCGTTGTGCCTCTACATTCATATCTCGCGTAATAAACACTAATTTTATTGTGTCCTGTATCTGATTTAATAATATCTTATTATCAAACATCCAAAAATCCGTCAATTCTATGTAATCCGATATGGCATGGCCCCATATGTGTCGGATTAGAGAGACTCAACTGTACTATAGTTCTCCAATAGAACAGTTGAAGTAAATATTTCTTAAATTTTATAAATAAAATTATATCAGAGCTCTCCGAGCGGACTAAAACCGAATTTCTTTTATTCCAAAAAACTATTGCACTTTGCAACCAGGCAACCGTCTTTAAAAGGGGACCGGGTATAAAGGTTGGCTTAACAGTTGGCACTTTTTTGTTGTAGCCGTAAGACAGCTGTTTATTTTTTATTATTTTTTTTTTTTTGTTGATTCTGAATAATAAGAACATATTATACCAATAATAATGTTTTATGCAATCTGATCAAAATTTTAAAATCTTTTTAAGGTTTGACTCGATATTCTAGTTGCTCTAGCGCAGTGTTCCTCAACCTTTCTTGGTTCGCGGCAACACTTTCATATATCCCAATTTTCCGCGGCACGCCGCATATAGTAGTATAACCAAAGCTTTACCCAACTCAAGTCAGCTGCCGGGCATGGGAGGACGAGTAATGAAAATAAAATTAAGAAAAATAAATAAATAAGTAAGTGAATAAAACCACATCACATAAATAAATAAATTAATGAGGAAATAAATGCTGGGAATAATAATAATTAGTCGTAATGCGGGAGCTAAGAACAAGGAAAACCCGGGAAACCCCTACTTCTGCGAGCTAGGGTTTTCGGCACTAATGAACATCAAAAATATTAAAAGAGAGATACTTTTCTCCGTTGATCAAGAAATGCGTGTGTGCCTGTCAACAATTCGACCCCACCTTGAACTTTTGTGTAAGAAACGACAAGGTCAAAATTCGCATTGAATGTGTTACAATTTGTGTATTAATTTATAAATAAATATGCATTATACAAAATATTGTTTTCTTTGTTTTTATCAAAACAATCAAAAAGTATAAGTCAGACGTTTTGCGGCACACCTAGCCGATCTCGCGGCACACCCTTTGAGAAACACTGCTCTAGCGGAATGGCAAGCAAATCTGCTATGGTTTTACTGCAACCCAGTGCCGAGGAAATGGAATTTATCATTTCTGTCGACGTTTTAAGAATATGTGGTGTAAGTAATTATCTTAACATAATTTTTTTCTATTTACAAAACAGCTGGAGTTGACATAGGAATATTATAAGTATGCGACGCAATACATTACCGTAAATGATAAATCTAGTAAAACCAGAGTTATACGAGGCGACAGACAACAAGAGGAGTTCGGTACATTAAATCAATCTCTCATTAGACAATCAAAATTTTGTCGCACCAAATAATTCCATAAACCCGAGAACATGTCTGGTGGAACACCACAATTTTAAAATCAAGAGTACACCATTTTAAGAATCCGTCTGTCGTGACATTAATTTTTCGCCATTCACCCTTTGTTACCTAAGAAGAATTTATGATTGAGTACAACAAAGCAGGAAGCCCCATTCTCTCGACCAAAAATAACCATACATTTTTAATAACGTATCTCCCATGTCGGGCCTAATATGTAACATATCGCGTAATGAGAGTAACATAACATACTCTGAGACACGTTATTACTGGGGATAATGTTATGTTATAATGAAATTGTAAGACTTTTTCATGAACGAATATCAAAGGGTGTAAGCTCGAATTTCTTACATTACGCTAGCTTAATGTATACATACTATTTATTGGAGAAACGAATAAAGGTCCGCGTATTAACATATTGCTTTAACGTCTATTAGATATTATTAAATTTAATAATAATAATAATACAAACCCATTATTAAATCCTGATTACATATATTAGTGAATTAACAAAGTCAAAATATTAATAATATTACTTCTGTGTAAAATATTTATTCAAATCAAAAATGAAATTTCATGTATTCAAAGATAAAACAATATAAATGAATTCTATGAATTCGTCTAAAAAAAAATAAACAAAAGTAAATAAGCTTCTGATTTTATTATTAATATTACGAGAAAAAAAGAACGCAACGAAAATGTCAGAACCAACTCCCTTCAAAGTACGAACAGTATCAGATGGCTTATATGATCATGAAAATCCATATTAGGATAAAGTTGGATCAAGTAGAAACTTAATTTTGTGAGTTTATTAAATTCTCGATAAATTTAGTATTTTTAAAGAGTATTCTCTTTCTAAAGCGAAAGAGGCAAAGCCGTCCTGTGTTTTAAGAAATTTAGGACTTGGAAGGTCCAAGTTCCTCCGTATAGAGCTCCTTTCGACACTTCCTTCCTTTCATACATCGCTAATTACGTTTCAGATGCCTTGCAATGAAGAAAAGAACCGAGGAGGGGTGGGTTAGGGATCTCTTTTAAGTTTAGATATTTTACCATCAGAGAGAAAACCAAGCTTTTGTAACATCGTTTCAACCGCGGTGATGAAACTAGTAGTGAACCTACTTTTCCATTAATTCGAGTTACGGTAGATAGAGAAGGATGCCTTCTCCTCGTGTGATATTTTCTACCTCTAGCACACATACACACACACACACACACACACACACACACATATATATATATATATATATATATATATATATATATATATATATATATATATATATATATATATATATATTTATATGATCATTGATTTTGGGGTTCTGTAAATGTCTCCGAGGCGAGGGTGCGGTTTGTTGTTGCGTCGGATATAGCATTGTTTTGTCATGTTCAATTTGTTTCGTTCCGCTTTCCTACTGAGTAGTAAAATCAATGGAGGTTTGAGTATCTTGTACAGTACATTACCTACTAGCAGTGTTGCTAGAAGCCTTAACTCATTAATGAACTTGTTGAGAATTCCACTTGTATTTCGAGGAACGTCTTGAATCATCTCAGACCTAAATTTATCATCCACAACTTGAGCCAGTTTCTCTCACTTTCCGTGTTAAAGGATTCTTAGCTCCGTCAATTGATTGCTTTTCTCTCCTCCACCTTCAGTGTAGATTAAGGAAACATTTATTGTTTATTCAATTAAATAATCCTTCTGGAAATACTTGAGGCGTTATTAAACAATCGTTTCCTTTTCAATGGACTTAACGGTAGAGAGGTTAGAGGAACGTAATATCATTTTAGTGGGGGTTGCCTTTTGATAATTGAAGCACCGTTGAAAAGAGAAATTCTGAATTGTAATGGGAAATGACTAGACTGAAAAGTTAATTTCTCAACTCAACTGATCGTTTTAAAGAGGACTTTTCATGAATGAGAACCCTTTTTACTAAGTTGAAATTTTAATAATGCTGCTACATTTATTAAAATACAATATTTGAAAAGAAATAAAACCAATTTATTCTAATTTAAAAAGTAATTTTACGAGAAAATTGTCTGACATACATGTATGTTTAATAATAATAATATGTGGCGCAACAGACCTATATAGAATTATCAGTTTGCACCTATACAATTATCAGTTTGCACCTACACAATTATCAGTTTTCACCTATACAATTATAGGTTTGAACCTACACAATTATCAGTTTTCACCTATACAATTATAGGTGTGCACCTACACAATTATCAGTTTTAACCTATACAATTATAGGTTTGCACCTACACAATTATCAGTTTTAACCTATACAATTATAGGTTTGCGTGTCGCTCAATTTGCTGTAGCCGAATAATTGGCTTCCATAACCCGAAGGACGCCATTTCACTTAAGTAGCTTCCATTTACGGGGGACGGGTCAGGAGTCGAACCCATACTCTCAAGATTACAAATCACAGATAATAGCAATAACCTAGCAATGACTCTAATAAGTATATTTTAGTTGCGTCAATCCTGTAGTGAATGCCATATTATATGGTTTACATGGCTAATGGAGAGGTACGCCGACGCCGACGTCTTCAATCTCTACAAAGAGATAAAGAGATCTTGCCATTTGGCAGGATCAAGCCGACATGATGTTGCACTAAATATTTATATTATATAGATGAATAGTCACTCCTAACATTTGTTTAAGCAAATCAAGTAGCATGCTCTTACATCGTATTCAAATTCACCTACGAACCTAAACCTGGAATTTTGAGCTCGAATCTTACATCTATTAATACCAATGAAAATAAATGTATCTTACTGTTATAAACATCTTGGTATTCAGGATGCAACCAGTCGTATGATCCTAAGGGTTTCTTCTGAAATTGTATTCTGAACCCAAGGACTCCATCGTCCTTTATATGAGGCACTAGGTCCAGTCTTGCTGTTGTAGCACCAACGTCAACCACCTCGACTCTGCTAGGCATCTTAGGTTTGAATCCAAGCTGCAGGTGAATAATCTTCCTCACCCTTCCTAGCTGATTGTTAGCTTGACACTCGTAGTCTCCTAACAGCCTCTTATCCATCAGATAAAACTGTCAACAAATAATAAAATTTCTGATAATACTGGTTCAATACAAAATTTTAGAAATGTTCTGCGAAAATAAAATAAATTAGGGAAAATAATGTATTTGACCTAATTTACACATAAATTGTAAAATACACATATATTGTAGTCTACCAATTTGTGTAGCACAAAGCTTCTCCACGTCCTATATTGTATAATTTATATAATTATTCCCCTTTTGCTTCAGATTTCACCAAAGGTAACGGAAGCTATGAAGTCGTTGTTTTGTATGTCTCGTATTTTAAAAATTCCAAGACAGAAATCCGTTTCAGATATCAGGGAACATTTAAGATAAATCGGTTCGTAAAAATTGAATGAAAGTCAGACAAGGGACCCGGTTGATGTCATAAGAATTTCTGTCAAGGAACTTTTGAAATCGTTAATAAAAAAAAAATTCGTTCTTATTTAGATCGATCACACAGCATCTGTTACCTTCGGTAAGCTCGCGGAAGCAAAAGGGGGCAAAGTAAATAAATTTAAACAACAATAGGTTGTAAAAAAGCATAAAATGATGTGCCACACTAATTGGCAGAATATTTTTTAATCTGAAATTATTTCTGAATATTTCGATTTTACAGACACATTTACTCAAAAATAACAACGGGATTTTTACTAGTAAAAAGCAACATGTTGGGATAATGACATTTTATTTAAAAATTAAAGTTCTCGCTGTGACAAAAGAAGATGTAACCACGCCCGATGTCTGTTAAATATATTGTTAGGTAAATAAATAGATCTGCCAAAGCCCCACAAAATATTATAATTAATCCAAACTAAAGCATTCTATAAATAACACACACACAGTCTTAATAAATCTACTTTCAAAATCCTATGTAATTATGATAAAGCTTATAAACCGATAAAGACGGTAACTTTAAGCTCAAATATATAGTCGAGTTGTTTTAATTAATAGATTCCTTCTGGTATAATGAACGAGTTTCCTTAAAGCAAATTGAGATATTACAAAGAGTTAATTCTCAAAGTATACTATTATTGAAAATGTATAGCCTTTGTGTACTTCTGTTTGGATTGCAAATAGCATTGTTTCAAGCAAGTTATCAAGCTAATTGCCCATACTTAATTAAAACTTACTTAATAACATGACAAACTTTACAAGGAACAAAAATGCTTATTAAACTCTTAAGTAGTAATAAGTACTTACACAACTTTACTAGAATTATTGTGATCTTTCAATTCCTGGTAATATTAAATTCATGGAAAAGTCTGCTCAATCCATAACAAACTTTCAAACATAAATGGATGGGTAATTCTAGGACTAATGTAGTTAGAAAAAATGATTTTTTCTGATATTGTGTTCAGCAACAACACCCTACAGTGTAGGGTGTTTAATAAAATGAATAATAAAATGGGTAATAAAATGGGTGATGATTTCCCAAAAATTTTTAGCCCACGGCAGACTATAAAAAAAAGCTGATAGCCGCGGCACACCTACATTTTATGCAGGGCCACTGAGAGCCATCCTGGATCCCGTTATATGTCGATAGGTCTACTGGGCCCCAATTTTCCGGGGGAGTCCAGGGGCCCTCCCCCGAAAATTTTGAGACATTACATGACTGGAAATCACTTTTTAAGCAATTTGGCTTTCTATTGTTTATTTCAATACTTTATCTGTACCTTAATCAGGCCAAACATGAATAAATAACATTTTTAGTTTAAGTTTACAATTTTTGTTACTTTTCTATTTAGTTATTTTTATTTTTTAACCTAAATTACTAGAAATAGGTGCCGGACCAGGTTTGGGGTTAAGGGATTAGGGGAAAAGTTTATTTTCAAAGCCTTGTCGTTCGGGAAGAAGAAATCAAGTTGTGGAGTTATCCTTGTAGCAATGGTATTCATGAAAATTCTTGTAATATTCAATAGTTACAGAACTCTATTTTAGAACTAAAAGATGGTTTAAAAACAAGGGAAAACCAACACTGTTTAATTTCAGGTAGCCTGATTTCTACAAACCAAACTATGATTTTTTTGAATAGAAACTTCTCAAACAAAAAGAGGTAAGGACTCAAAAAAGCTTGCTTTAGCAGCCGCTGTGTTTTGCATACTACAAAATAGTTTTTGTGCCTTATAAAATTATATTTGTTCAAACCTACTAGTTTGCCAACTCAGATTCTGTGACTACATTTAATTAATTTTTTCTTTGCTGTAAAATAATATATTTATGTATTGGTAAGTTTTTTATACTCTTCGGATTCAACATAATATAATAGTTATTTATGTAAGTAGGCAGAAATAATTCCTTTGCTGCATTGTCGCATACAATATTTTTATCTACCGGCGCGGCGGCAGAAAAATGTAACTTAAAATACCATCTTAATTAATATAACATCGTTAATTATTATGTAATATTAATAAGATTATAACATATGTATTAACTAAAATTAATGTTCATAAAGAAATCAAATAAGAAGCTTGGGAATAATAACAATCTGACCAAAAACCACTTGTGTGGTAAAGAAACACCCTGCCAAGTCTGTGGTCCAAAAAAGTTGTGAAATCAACCTTCTGTCCCGCCAAGTGATGTTGGCACTTTCTCCTGACCCAACACTGTCAACTTAAATACTTATCAGCTTCTTCTCCTTGGCGGTGTGCCTTGCCATTTCCAGAAACTGGAATTTTAATATTTTTCAAACACCAATACAATTTCTTGTTTCACCTTCACGTATGCGACATGAGGTTTGTGTGGAAAGATAGTTTTTCCCCTCATAGTCTTAGTTCTAGACAACTAGATCTAGTATATGCAGGCGCATACTGGAGAGGAAAGTCTTTTAACAGTGTTGTTAAAAGTGGCATCGAGAAGAGTCTTCTTTTCGATGCCACAATGATCATTGCTGTAAATCTTTCCTATTATCAAAAAAGAAATCAAATAGAAAAAAATAATATACAAATTAAGCTTTTAGGAATGACCCCATGCAACTACTACTTTCTTTGCTGAGGATGCGTGGAATACAACCAGTTAACTTTGGGTAGTACTGCAGGCTCACCGCCAAGGAGTAAGTTGACAGTGTTGGGTCAGGAGAAAGTGCCAACATCACTTGCGGGTCAGAAAGTTGATTTCACAACTTTTTTGGACGACAGATTTGGCGGGGTGTATTCTTACCATACAAGTGGTTTTTGGTCTGATTTCATGACTTTTTGTACGGTTCCTAAGAAAGGATTCTCTAAACTGTTTATTCCCACACATTAGAGTCAAATAAAAGTGAAGTTAAGAGCTTGACAAGGTCTATGGAGATCTACGAGACCTATGACATTGAAAGAACAACATTCTGATTGTAGGAGCATATACAGATTTTTAGCAGCATTTGGCCACCTAAATACACTAACATTGCTATCATTTGCGCATATCCAGCTGGATCTTGACCTTATATAAGTAACAAAGTGACCCCTTAATATTATCTTTTACCTACCTTAATTATAAAGTATATATGTTATAAGTAACTAATTTTATTATCACATTAATATATATTATTATTATATATATTTTTATATTTATTGTTATGATTATATATATATATATATATATATATATATATATATATATATATATATATATATATATATTATATTATTTGTTCTTTTCCTCACTACCTATAGTCTATAATAGTAGGAAAAGTACCTATTGTTTTCACCAAACAATTTTTTTTCGAGATTTCAACGGAATTATCCGTTTTTGGTGTTTTTAAGACCTCCTGAGTGGTTTTCAGCATGACGTCTGTATGTGTGTATGTATGTGTGTTATCATCGTAGCGCTCAAGGTATTTAAAAAATGATCTTGAAAATGGTCTTGATCGAGTTGAAATTTAGCACGAATGTACCTCCCTGCATGACAAACAAGCCCACCAAATTTCGTTTTGATATTAGCCACCATTTTGTAGTTATCAATTTTTGAATTTTGAAACTTTGACGGTTAATAGTACCGAAAGTATAAATAGGTTTTTGACATATACGATATCGTTGGAACCGGACAAAATTAAGGAACAAATATAAAAAACCCCGATGAAATTCTATTAATTAGTTTAAAAGTTATAAGCGAATATAATTATTTATTGGTGCGATAATTTTGATGACGTCAAAGTTTGTTAACATCTGTCAAAATACCGCCAAACTTCAAATAATTAAATAAAATATATAGGTATTAAAAATAAGGTTTTTTTTAAGAATGATAATAAATTAGTTAGTTCAGAATAGTCACCCATCCAAGTACTGACCACGTCCAATGCTGCTTCCTCCTACTGCGAAGCAGCAGGAGTGAGGAAAAGTTCCGATTTTTATAATAATATAATATATAATATATATATAATAATATAATATACCCGATTTTTATAATAATATAATATATATAGGCTCACCACTTCACTACCCATTTTAGACTGTTCGCTGGTTGTAGGGGATGCACTAGGGCCCTAGACGAATCCAAAAAGCCCTCAATAATTAAAATCGGTTCAGTAATTTAGGCTGTAGGTGCGTCAACGTAAAATGAAGGAAGAATAAGAAGAAGAAGAATTATCAAAACTACCATTTTCAAACCTATTTTTCTTTACTTCTACTTGACCGATTTCGACCTTTTTTTTTTATTTTGATCTACAGGACACGGCTTTCAAAGATATTAAAAAATTATTTAGGTAGCTTGTAGGTATTTCACGTTGCAGGCCCTTAAAAACCCTAGTTTGTCACCTACAGTATATATATATATATATATACAGCGTATATATATATATACAGTATATACACTGGCAGCTTTTGTGAAATTTTGACTTTTTTTTTAACTCGGCGGGGCGGAACGCTGCTGCGTTCCTAAATAAAGTTATAAGATAGAGATAATAGAATAAACTGTTATTGCCAACATTACAAAAATAAAAAATTTGCTGCCTGGGCAGCAACATTTTTCCTCATTTTATCGCCTACGCAGTTTCGGGCAGAGAACCGAAATCAGTTCAATAATGCATCATTTTGCTTCTGCAAGTAGATAAATATAATTTATACTCTTAAGGCGTTAAACTGTGAAGGGATATCAGTTACATACAAGATTTAATCGGTTTAAAGAATAAAATAAGTTTTAAATAAGAAATTATCTGAATTACCTGAAGGACAGATTTGTTAGTTTCGTTTACGATAGTAGTATTAGCAGTGTCGACTATGGTCCTGTTGAATCTGAACCATATAAAGGAGGCAGGTGGGCTAGCATCAGCTTCGCATGTCAGATTCACTAGACCACCTTCGTATCCATACGCAGCATCTACGTAAGCTTTGTTAGATGTCTTCCAATAAGGTTTATCTATAAACAAAATAAAAAGCTCTTATATAATAATGTAAACAAATATAAATGATATGTAAGTGCCATACTATAGTTCGGTAGCATAGCAGTTTTCCTACCAAGCACATCCCTTCCCTTATTGCATGTGTAGTATGCAATAGAAATGCATGGAGAAATTTACAAAGAATTATAAAAAAGAATATCAATTTTATTAATAAATGTTAATCTCGTAAAATGTCTACGGGTATATTATATTATGGTTTAAAATTAAATACCACCATGAACCTCATTATAGGAAGAATGTTTGTAAGGAGGCACTTCCCTTACTGTTGAGGTAAAATTCCATTTCGACACAATTAGCGTATTATGTTCGAATATTAAAAATTAATATTGCTGCTAACTAACTGCATGTCCCAACAGCCAATGGAGGGCCTAACCCTACTAAGGCTCATATGCAACTAGATATTATAATATAGTGAATGACAAGGGTCAGTATATCACTCCATCAGGTGAACCTGATGGAGAATCTTACAGTTTACAAACGCAACCATTCACCACTTCACATAAGCAACTATCCATTTGTATGGTGATGCTGGTTGAACACAGAGTAGTGGGCCCAGGCAATGAACCCAGATCTGATGGTCACCCATTCAAGATGAGACCACGCCCGATGCTATTTAACTTTATTAATAGGATAGCCAACTGCTCTCTTTTACGAGCTACGGAGCCCAGATCGCTGCTTAACTAGCTAGATAATATATTTCAGCAGTTAGTTTAACCCTAGCCAACACAACCTCATCTAAATCATTAAGCAAGGTTATTACTATAATATCGATTTTGCCTTAAGGTAGGTATAACACTTCTGAATATATGGAGATAGTAGATATACGATACCAATTTCATCAAAATATTTATAATGGTGGTTACTCCATACATCTACAATGAAAATAGGCAAAGAATATTTAATCTTCAATTGCATAAATCCGAAATAATTATTTTTATAATTCACATTATACATAATTTATTTATGATAATAACAGAATGTATTCAAAACGTCACAAAAATAAGAGAGTAAAGATAAGAGATTCAGTAAAAAGAAATATATATAGACAGAGGAGCACGATGCAATTTTCATGGTTTAGTTACAACCTTTTAACTATTTTTACACAAATGTCAATTATGTTTTTCTAGACTTTAGTCGTTTCCTTTAATGCCTTTCCTGGATCACAAATTCAAAAAATCTCTTTGCACGATTTATGTTTTATGTCTTTTTACTTCAAATCCTTACAATGTCTACATACTTCTTTAGACCGTATCTATGAAGTATATAGGAAAAAGGAACTTTAAGAAAGACCTTTATTACACCTACTTTGGCTTTAAAATCTTAGTGTTTTTAAAAGCATTTTGACTTCTTTGTTAAACATAGTACAAGAATTTTTATTACACCCCTTTTAAATTGAGCAAGCTACTTGAAACAGAGAAACCCTAGTTCAAGGAATTTATAGTGGAAGCTTCTTGGAAGGAATTAATTGTAGAATCATTAAAACAAAGGGATCTTTTATGCTCATTTTAGTAGTATTAGAAAATTTTAAAGTGGATAAGTGTGGGTTGACTATTTATCTTAATTGGTAAGAATTTTTATTTTTAATGACATTGAACAATTTGTTTACAAATTAACTATAGTACATTACGCGTCGAGTGCGGAAAGTAGCATTTTGCATGCGAGTGTGGAGTTTGCACCCCATCGACAGCGAGGGTAGTAAAACCACACGAGCAATGCAAAATGCCGTTTTCGCACGAGTTGCGTACCGTACTTTATCTACGATTGTTAGATTTAAATATTAAATACAGAAAAAAATAAACTTGCTGCATGTAAGTTCGTATCTCTTCTCTTGATAAAGATGCATTAATCTTGAGTTGTATTATTTGCCGAATTAATTATTTCTGGAGGAGTATTATTCTCTACATTTTCGTCAAAGCCACTTGATTCATTCATTGTTTTTCACTAAAAACTCGATATAAACAGTTACTTAAATAAAAGAATAGCAAATTAGTTTTGTTAAATGTAAACAAACTCGCTAATTGTGCGTAAAGCTGAAGAATTCCTCTTCTTTACCGCGCTAGCGTGGTAAAGAAGAGGAATTGTTCAGAACTATGAGACGCGCATGCGCAATGAATACAAGTACGTAAATAACCACTTTCTACGCATCTAAACAGAGATATAATGTTTATATTTCGTATCAATCACAGATAAAAACAATTACTTGTTCTCCATAAAGAAGATACATGTTTACATAAATATGTTCTTTTTTAAAACGAGATTAGCTTTCTCGATGCAACCATTTACATCCGTCAGGACCTCAATCTAGTCTTCCAACTTACCACACAACACAAAAATAGTAGTGACTCTGTTCAAATTTAACATCTATACTTCGCTTAAAGTACTCTCCTTTAATAACACTGTCACATACAATGTCTACATACTTCTTTAGACCATATCTATGAAGCATCTAGGCAAAGGAACTTTAAGAAAGACATTAGGTTTGTTCCAACCATACTTCAAACTGGTTTGGAACTGTCCGAGGCATGCGCATCGGACCACATTTGAACGTTTTTTTCTAATGCACATGCGTCGTACAGTTTGAAACTAGTTTGAGGTGTGGTTGGAACAAACCTCTTGATTACACAAGTTGAACATCTGTACTCTCAAATTTAATAAAACTGTCGGCTTTCAATTAACAATAGCTATTACGCTATGGAGAAAACAACTGAAGAAAAAGGAAAGCTGATAGATGTAGCATTGGATGAAATTGAGTAATAAATCAGTCAATGAAGATTTTATAGCATAGAAAGGTGAGATAATCTGAATTAAATTGAATTTTCAGGTCCCTTCCACACATTCCTTTCAGATATTATTTTCAAATTTTCCATAATTAATTTTCTCTGGCACTGATTATGATCTTTTCAAGTGGAAAAGTATTAATTTTTTTTGCTAGATTATTTAATTCGGTGGGTTTTTACTGAAGTCGTCAAATTTAACACAAACCTTTAGATTTTAATTCAGCTTTAAGATTACATGTAAACATATCTTTAAGGATAATATCAAAAAATTGATCGGTCCGAGACAACTCAGACAAAATTCCTCATATACTTAATAATTACTTAGCCTAGTGTTTTCCATTTATTAGTTTTCGAGTTTTCATAGGTACATTTAATTATTATTGAACATTTTATCAAAATTTATCATAAAAATAACTTCTCCTCATCGAGGAATCGAACCCGGACCTTTTCGACCAAGTTTAAATCTATTTTCTCAGAAAGATTTTTCCCGGGAAAAAGGCTTATATCGATAGATTCTTATTTAAATGGACTACATTTTAGACATTTTAATAAAAATCGTCAGAACCGTTTTCGAGAAATATTTTCTTTTTCACAATTTTTCAGTTTCAATTTTTTCAGTTCAATTTTTCAGAGTTTTTGGGGATAGCCCTCGTAATTTGGAGCTAAAATTGATTTCGAAATTTCACGGGTATAATTTTTCTGAACATGTATGCCAAATTTCGTCAATATCGGCTCAGTAGTTTAGGCTCCACGCATCTGCACAGACGACAGACAGAAATTGTTTAAAAACTACTTTTTTGGACTCAGGTAAACTCAAAACGTGTATCTATCAAACATTTTTTTTTTCGTCATCACAATACTTTCTCTTTATGTGTAAAAAAGCGTATCAGAAGAAGCGATATTTTGCAGTGTTTTTTAATAGTGTTTCAATTTATTATAGTGAAAGAAACTCGTCACCTTCTCCGTCGGTAATTTATCCTTTAATGAGTTCTTTATTTCAGACACTTTACACTAGGATTCCGCAATTTGATTCGTGAATGAAATTAAATAAAGTATCTAGATTCTGCAGCTAGGAGGCTTTTTCCCCACATCTGCTCCCACTTCAAGGGCCTTCATAACACAATATATATATATATATATATATATATATATATATATATATATATATATATATATATATATATATATATATATATATAGGTACATGTTTACCAGAATGTAGCATATTAATTTTACGTGAGTGAAGTAAAATAATAAGAAGTACAGAGAATAAATTTAAATATTAAATAATACTGAATAATTATTGAATGTAAGGACTGCTAATTTTGTTCACCCAAAATTAAGGAAATGTTTGAAAAACCCGACTTTAAACCAGCAAAATAAATATGAGTGATAAAAAAACCACTTTTTAATTAGCACGTAAAAGGGTTAAGTTAATTACTAGCCTAATCAAACATCAAAGTGTCTAATTAATGTTGAGGGTTGCAATACTAACTTTATAAGATATTTAAGTCTCCGGTATAAAGCTTGTTAAGTGGGTAAAAGCTTATGTATACAGTATACGTACACCTCTTGTTTTGCCACAATGTTGCCACGAAATCTCTTGTTACCAATGCTTCCTGGTAACTCCATTATTGCAGTTTGGTGCTTTTAACCCCGATAGTCTTCAGCAGAATTTAATATTTGTTTTTATACCATGTTACCATTTAGCAGGATGCGAACAAATTATTTAAGTTTTTTTCTACGGCAAGTAATTTTGCTTTGCTATTTTCTTAGTCTTAGTTTTTTACTTACAACTATTTTTGGGTCTTGTTAGTTTATTTTCATAGGAGAGCTGTTGGTTCTCCTATATAATTAAAGTTACAATCATCGGGCTTTGTCAGATATTTTATTTGTTAACATAGATCTGAGTTCAATTTCCGGACCGGCAGCCCCCAGTTCCGGTCTACACCCAGGCTCCGGTCCAGGTACACCCAGCATCGCCATATAAATAGAAAGTTGCTGTGTGAAGTGGCAACAAACTAATTATGTATGCCAATTGTAAAGTTTAAACAGCTGATGAATAAGCTACCCTCCACCATTGAGTGTAACACCGTGTCATCTATTACATGTATATACATGTAATAGATGACATGGTGTTAGAGTGTAGCTCTATCAGCTGTCACAATCAGTATTTCACCACTTACACAAGCAACGTCCTATTTATATGGCGATGCTGAATGCTGTATAATCTCTTTGGCAGGCCTAAGCCCAACGGGTTGTTGCGCTATAGAATTAGTTTTTACGTACAACATGAGGCAATCAGCAATTCCAGAGAAAATATAGTCAGATAGAACTAGAAATCAGCTTAAGACGCTTAAAATAGAGCTGTGAACTTGACTAAAAGGTGTATTTTATTTTCAAATAACTTAATGAAAATCGCTTACGCCACAGTCGTTAACTATTGTGGTTAGAAAGTATATTGTTTCTTTACCTCAAAATTGGTGATGCATAAATTAGTTAAAAACAGTTCAGTAGTTTTTAATTACGAAGAATATTCAGGGTGGGCAAAAGATATACGAATGAATCGGTTGTAAAGGGGTGTGAACAAAAACAATTCAACTTACAGAAATTAGGTTTATATTGTTCGATACAGAAGATCTAGTTATTTTGCATAAAGTTTTAAAGATGACATCACTAAGATGGCGGCCGACAGCCGCAATGCATTCTTGAAGTCGATTCCGGAAGTTTTCAACCGCTTGTGGACACATTGGGATGGATATAGCCATAACTTCCTCCTTGATTCTTTCCTTAATTCTTCCAGGGTGTGTGGACAAAATTTTTTTTTTTCCTTTAGGTATCCCCAAAGAAAAAAGTCACAAATACTCAAATCTGGCGAGCACAAAGGCCACTCCACGCCACCCCTCACAGGGACCAGTCGCTGGGGGAAAATTTGCCTCAATCTCGCCATTGAAATTCTAGTTGTGTGGGATGTAGCCCCGTCCTGTTGGAACCAGATGTCACCCACATTATTTGCCTCACTCAATTCTTCCAGTTAAGGTTAAAAAAACTCTTCCAACATTGACACATAACGCTCAGCGGTGACACTAACGGTGCGCCTATTATCCTCGAAAAAGTCCCAATAACCCCAAATTGGGATACTGCACACAATACAGTCACTTTAGAGGAGTGGAGCAGTCTCTGGTGAATTTCCCTTGGGTTTTCACTAGCCCTATAGCTAGATTCTAAAAATGAGATATATAGATACTAAAAAAAAGAGATAGATTGTAAAATTCTAACTAAAATACTAGATTCTCCCACTGCCACAACGAGGCCCCTCCCCTCTTCCCACCACCACCACAGGCCGAGCCCTGGCCGTTCAAAATCGATTCATATCTTTTGCCCACACTGTATATTTAAATAAAATATAAACATAAAATAAATTAGATTTATCTACATATTGAAATTTTTTTTCTTAATTGATACAAAAGTAATAAGTTTTAGAAGCGGGTGAAAAAACGATTATTTTCTGCTATTTATAAAACTCTGATGATAAAAAAAGGAGGAAGAACACTTGCACAATAGACCATCAATCACTTTGTTAAGGCACAACTTTACTGCGTAGTTTCCAAGAATGATGTAAGGAAAAGAGGTCTCCTTTTTCTCTTCCGAATTTCCTTGAAAATAACCAGAAGTAGAGAGAACAGGCAAGGAAAAAAATCAATTGGTAGGAACAGGAACTTGAAAAACTAAAAAGTTAGGGTTGAAAATCTCGTAGGATAAGGGAATAGGGTGAGGAGGGAGTAAAATCAAGACACGAGATTTAGGAGTTGATCTCCGGAAAACTCAATTTGCTCCCGAAGTTTTTCACTCGGTGGAACTTCAGGAGGTTTTTTTCCTTCCTTTCGTTCGATGTCATGTGAGGTAAGGAAGAGAGGAGAAAAGCCAGATGTCCGATTTGAAACACTGAAAACAAGTGTTTCTCAAAAGCTTGGCTACCAGCTCTTCTTTTTTATATTGAAAAAGTTATTTTTTCTTGCTACGAAAAAGCCTCCGAAAACCCAGTCAAAAGGAATAAAAGTGATTTTCAAAGAAAAGTTAGTTTTTTTTTGTACCTTTTAACCCTCCATCAATAACAGTAAAAAAGAGAAAAGAGAAGGTGGCATGAATGGTTGTGATAAAACATAAAGAGGAAAAAACACGAATAAGAAAGTTTACTATACTATCGACTATAAGATAAGTAATGACGATTTAATTATATGAAAATTATTATTTTTGTTAGATTTTAAAGAATTACTCAAAAATACTTTGGCACGGATATAAAAAAAAACATTAATGCCACTTGATACAAACTCGTCATTTCCTGATACATATTTTCCTCATCTCTACATCCAAAACCCATCTTGCTGAATCATCCCTGACAATCCAAGTATACCAATTTCAGTGTATCGCCTTACTTGTTCCTGTCCTCTTCTAACTTACAGTGAAGTGGCTGAACAAAGTTTTCGCCACCGTGTTCTGACCGTGGACATTCTTTTGGCGCTTCTTGAGTCTACTCCCCTCTATTGAATTCAGGGCTCAAGGTGTCGGTCCATGTTGTTCGTGGTCTACCTCGTGGTCGTCTTCCCTCAGTCCTTGCTTCCAACAACTGTTTTGAGACCCTGTGCTCCAGCATTCTGACTGCGTGGCCAAACCACCTCAGCTTGTTCCTGTCAATCCTCTGGGACAGTGGTTCGACCTGTAAATTTGTCCGGATGCGGATGGTCTGATTCCTGACATAATCTCTCTACTACTGTATCATCTTAAATAATGTTGAGCATATATTCAAAGCAAAAACCCACTTGACGCACAGTTTGTTGTCCCTCCAAATATCAAGCAATAGTGAAAACAATATGCGTACCTTTACACTCGATACGGTGTCCTCTGGAAATCGTTCTTCGATATGATGAATCAAGCTTCAAATATGTTTATTTGTATTGGCAAATGCAGGTTAAACATTAGTGTTTTTTTTCTTAATGTAATCTGGAAGAGCCTTTATTAAATCGTAAGAAGTTCTCACTAGAAAAATATTTAGACGTGAGAAACTTTTTTAATATGGGAAGAAAATTTAAAATAGGTATAAAAGGAAGAAGTAACAGTTATAACATAAAGAGTTTGAAGAGAAAGAAGAGGTACAAAACCTTCATGACAAGGATTAGATGCGGGCTCGACGCTTTACAGGCATAATCTCACCTTTATCCTTTTAATTTACCCTAACTATATGTAGAACATGCCATTTCGATTCAGGCATTTCCAACTAACAACCAGGCAAAACGCATAGAGAACCGTAATGAATAGAAGAAATGAATAGAAAAAAAAATTACCATAACCTTCTACTGTTATAGCCTAGACTAAAAGGTTAATTGGGGTCTAATTCAGCAACGACATCTCCAAAACATTTTGATCCTGCTATATCCTTGTATACTTTCCTCGTTGAAATCTTTCATATATTATTATTATTATCATCTTTCAAAAACTCTATATAAAAGCAATGTATTTTTGTTTCCACTAATAGGGAATATTCTTGTGAGCTAATTTATTTTCATGTTTTCCTGAAATACATTTTGGTACTCCTTCAAAAAAACAAGCTAGTAAAATATATGTGTACTGCTATTGTATATATTTTTTTTTATCCATATTCATAAAAGTAATGTTTTGTCCAACATTAATCATTCGATCAGAATTGGAAAATATTTGTTTAAATTTTATTCTATATATTATTAAAAAAAAAAACAGCCTTAACTTTTTACAGCCTTGTCTGTATGTATCTCTGCACCGCAGACTTAATATGCGCAAAACTAGTAAAACGAAATTCATATTTGTACACAATGGTGCGCTAACATGTAGCGCATCCTGGAGGCTTATATATAATACTTATATCTAAATAATAATTAGAACCTGTGTTGTCAAATCTATATACATATATAAAAGTCAACGTATGTGTGTGTATGTTCTTTATAAAAATCTACAGTTTTAGTCTGATCTCGATGACAATTTGCACACTTGACCTTCAAAGCAAGGAAAAAATCACTGTCTTTTTAAATTTTGGTACACAGGGGTACGGGGTACAAGCAATGAATACAGGTTCAAAATAATGAATACCTTTCATTCGCATATCGTTAAAAGCTCTATAAGAGTACAGTAATTGTTGTTATGTACAGTTTTGCCATATTTTCATTTAGGAGGGGGGTAAAAACGAAAAATAAAGCTATATCTTATATAAAATGAAGAGTGTCTGTATGAGGGTATGTCTATTATACAAATCTACAGTTTTATCCTAATTTGATGAATATCGAAAGTTATATTAATATCAATATATATAATAGTCAACGTATGTGTGTGTGTCTGTATATTCTTTAAACAAATCTACAGTTTTATCCCAATTTGATGAATATTTACACTCTTTTCCTTAAAAACAAGGTTGCTACCTACATGAGATGACGAAATTAAAATGTTGGTACACAGGGGTATGGGGTACAAATTTCAAAGTTAATGGATACCTTTCATGATGCATATCGTTGAAAAGCTCTTTAAGAAAAAATAATTGTTGCTATGTACATGTTTGTCATATTTTCATTTAGGAGGGGGGTAAAATGGAAATTTATATCTATATCTATACATATAAAAGTCAACGTATGTGTGTGTGTGTATTCTTTATACAAATCTACAGTTTTAGTCCGATCTCGATGAAAATATGCACACTTGACCTTCAAAGCAAGGGGGAAATCACCGACTACATAAATTTTCGAAATTTAAATTTTGGTACACAGGGGTACGGGGTACAAGTAATGAATACGGGGTCAAAGTAATAAAATATTACTTTTTTTTTTAAAAAAAACACCTTTCATAATCACAATCTTGTTTTTTTTTTTTAAATCAAAACAACGAAATAAGTAACACGATTTCAATTTGCTTCACTGGTTTCTCAGGGATAAATGATGTAACCTAAATAATAATAATTCAATCTGAACAAATTTTATTGCATTCACATTTGTTAATTTATACCCATATTATATGAAATGAAAGCTCTTTTAAGGCTTAGATTAAGAATATTAAGACTGTTAATATTTTTATACGCACAAAATAATATTATTACGGTTTTAAATTCAATCTTGATTAAAAAATCATTAAGTAGCCTATACAATAGACGAATTTTCGCAAGTTAAATCCGACTTAACAAACAACAAATGGTTCAGTAACTATTGAAAAAATCGGTCCGACAAATTCAAATAAAACTATCTTCGTAATTTCATCTCGGGAATTTTTTTTTCTTAACATCTATCTCAAATTTAATTGAAATCGACACTGTATTTATTAGCTCCACGCGTCTGCTAAGACCCGAGACACACATTTAAAAAATAAAAAACTTTTATGGACTCAAGCATTAAGGCTATACCGCTCTTTGAGGTTAGGAAAAACATTAAAATTAAAATTATACTGGTTCTAAATTTTAATTTTACTGTTTTTCCTAACCTCAAAGAGCGGTAGAGCCTTAATAAAATACTTCTATGGACTCAAACGTGTAAATCAATCAACATCGCGCCATCACAATACTTTCTCTTTATACATACTACGTATATAAGAAAGTAAGAAGAATATTGTGAGCTTCTATGTAATTTCAGTAACAGTGAAGTTAAGGTATAATTTCCTTAAGTGAACAAAACAAAAAGCAAAATTGATTTGATTATTGCCAAGAACCTAGTTCATGGACAAATACGTCTAAAATTATACAAGGATAGGATTAGTTCACGTTAGTTGGTTTAGTTATCATTTTGTGATCAAGGGAACGGTTTGTGGGGTGAGCGGGAGCTTCTCCTTGAAATTAAGAACCATATACCGTCAAGAAGACCCACTTTCCTCATCATAAAATGTTTATTAAACCAACTAAAGTGATCGACTCCAGTCTTTATCTTATTATATCCCCTGATGAAGGAAGATATGTAAGAAATAATTGAAATGACTAATTTATACCATTTTATAGAGATAGAGGTAATCGTTATAGGGACTGGCTACTGGAACCAACAAGTCAACACTGACTTCCGCATGGAAACCCTAAGAGCATCCATCTCATCTATCCAAGAGAGATGCCTAGTGCCTCCTAGCTCTGACTAGTTTATTATGAAAGGCGACTTCAATAGTAGAATAGGGTAGTTAGGCCAGGTCGACGGAGAACTACTGGATCACACTCTATTCTGGACTGACAGTCTGTCCAACATATGTAAAATGGATAGAGTCCACCTGTTAGTGGAATTGATGGAGGAACAAAGATTCGTGGTACTCAACGGATAACCCTTAGCGATTATCCAGGTCAGTTTAAATCGATTACAAACAAAGGACAAAGAATTATAGATGTAATATGGGTATAGATGAGAATTCTACTCTTTGGGTATAGATTGGAATACTCTCTATGACATTTATAGAATCTGGAGGTTTATCCCGCCACCTATTACGTCAGTTAGACATAAATACATTAAGAAGTAATAAATTCAACTTAACAACAATGGATAGAATGAACCTCGGTAAATATATAAAGTAAATTTAGATGAAAACCTTTCTCTGGGATTTAACAAAGAACTTTCCTCGCACAACTCTCAATACTTCTCTATAGTCACCCCTTCTTAATCCTGTCCTCTTCCTTAATAGAGATATTACTGCTAGATTTCCATTTCGTTCTATCTTCAGCTAGCCATCGTGCTTGATTCTTATATTATTATCCTTCCATGTCAGCCTTCATTTCTCCTCGACGTATTTTCTCTTGGGTTCTTGTTTCATAAACCAGCTTTTAGTACCGCTCACTTCCCATCTTCGTCACACGGCCAAACCATCGAAGTTGTTTGGAACTCATTATGCTTCTTACGAAGTTCATTTAAAGGCTGTCTCTGGAATTTTGATTTATTATGCAGTCTCACTGAGTTTTATACCTTCTACTCTTCTCAAATATCTCATCTCAGCTGTTTAAAGGGAAATAAATGTTTTTGTAAACTTGCATTTTGGTTTTTATAGATACCTCTTGCTTACAAATAAACTTTTTGTTTAGGACTTGGTATAGTTTACCTGCGGATGCGGCTTTTGCGTTCATTTCTGGTCTAATTTGTCGGAACAGTTAGATGGGACCAAAAAATGTCTTCTTTGCAACCCAAATGATGAACAAACGTTACATAATTTACTTTTCAGTGCCCTCAATATAAACTCTGAAGAGAATATTGCCTTCACAACTAAATTTCAATAGAAAGAATGCTATTCCATATTAATATAGACACCATCAATATATGTTTATAATTTAACCGTTGAAACACTAAAACTAAGAGCCTTTTTTTTAGGTGGATGTCTGACTTCTGTGTGTCTGTCTGTGTCACGCAAAACTCCCACAGTTAAAACTTGGTACAAAAATCCGTCCATACATGTAGTTGTGCTTGCCTACATGTAGTTGTGACGTCATTAAACAATTTTGCGGAGTAAAAAAAAAAAAAATCCGTTTGCACTAATTAAAAGAAAAGCATTTGCAATGAATTTCGTTTTGACATGTGCTGCCATTTTAAAAATATCAAAACTTAAAACTTTAACGCTAAATCATTTCTGAACTCTTGAAATTCGCACTAATAATACATTTTTAAAAGATAAAGTCCTCCCTATTACATCTTAATATTTGCCACCATTTTGAAAATATCGACTATCGATTATTATATAAAAAAGTCTGTTTAAATTTGTAAAGACCTCACTATAACGGACCTCATTATACGAGACCTAACTTTTAACTGACTAACCAAAATTATAATTCACATAATACAAAAAATCTTTTGTTATTTATAGGTTTATGTTTGGTGCAGAAAAGTTTCGAGACGCCCGCATCCTATTTTTAATAATTATGTAGCAATTAATATAATTTACTGTTAATCCCAAATTTTTCCGTTTAATTATTTATATTCTAATTATCCTAATTAGAGTTTTAATTAAGGTTAAATTATTTATTTATTGTAAATTTTTTATTGTAAAAATGTGAATATTTTAATTTAATTATTTTTAATTGAATTTTTAAAGGTCATACTAAAAATATTTAACGAATTTCTAATTACTAAACTGTTCATATAATAATTAATTTATTCGAACTCTGTAGTACAAACTAGTGTTTAAAAACAATAAACAATATTCTATTCAATTCAGTTCTTTAATATGAAAATTAAAATAACGTAATACATATATTTACAAACATTTTATATTTAAGAATAAAGTTATGAATAAATAAGAAGAGTATTTAATGAACCATTCAAGTAAATTTTAATATTCTTAATTTATTTTTAAAAGCCTACTAAAAAGTATTAATTTTTCGTTGTTTCCTCTTAAACATTTTCCTTTGTAGAAAATGTGGATTTTTCCACTTAATACATTTTTTTTTATGTAAATTAATAATGTAAATTTATTCGAAATAATAAAAAGCATGTAAATATCCTTAAGGAAAAGATATAAAGGTAACATCTCAAAGTAAAACCTTTAGGCTTTACATTAAAAAAGAAGCGATTTGTTTTCTTATTCATATTTTTCAACTTCTTGATTACAAGACTGTTAATCTTTTCAATATTTTATAAAATAAGAAGGAATTCCCTTCAAAAGGGAATATCCACCTAATTACTTTAATAGTATAACCAAATTATGTTTGTAAATGAAAGGAATAGATGAACATGAGTATTTTTTTTTTTTTTTTTTCGTTTGAAAAAGCACGTAAATGAATTATGCTACACGGTTTATTTTTTCATGGAATTACAATATATATGAGAGATATTAAAGCTGGAAGGTTATTTTTTTTTAGGCATTACGCTGTTTTTTTTTTTTTTTTTAATTTATCCATTTTTTGCTGCTTTGTAAAGAGAGAGATATCGTTTATAAAGATCAAAGTATACAGTATTCGTTATCCTTTTGCTTGAGTTTAGTCGCATCCCTGCTTAATTATGCTAATTTCCTGTCTTGTCATTTGTTATTAATTCGAGTTTAGATTTTTAATTTAATTCGTTAGCCTTATAAAGAAAAATGGTTACAGAGCTTCCAAAATTTATAACTTAAGTTTTCAATTTTGTTGTACTTTTTATTCTTTAGAAATAAATTAACTATTAAACTAACAATTAACATAACAGCCAAATTGAATTAAAATAAATGTTAATAACATTTAAGGACATTGTGCTGTGTGTTTGCAAGCGTTGTATGGATGTTAGAAGTTTTGGCAATATTGGATTTATTTTATAAGAAGTGAAGTAAATCCCACCAGAGAACTATTGTTTGAGTAGCTTAAGAGTAGTGGCGTTAGAGTAGTAGCCCCACAATTAAATATAATTAATCAAAGTATTTACAATTTTACAATTTTTTTTTGTAATAGATTTAAATTCATAGAAAATTACAAATAAAACAATTTCCCTAATATTCCATAACAATTCATATATGTCAAGACCACGCAAGTTTATAAATATAGGGAATTACCATTATTACTAGTCGGTTAATAAAATATTGTTCTTTTTGCATTATTATGATCTCATAGAATTAGAACTTCTCGAACTAACATTATCATTATTAATAAAATTATATTATTTTTTAAAATCAACCTAAACACGCTTTTATAAACAATGCACTAAAAAAGAGAAAATATATTTTTTTTAAACGGCCAGAATCACAGTACAACAACTATAGAGTATACGACGCATGACTCAAAAAAAACATGTGGAGCTACTAAAATATTTTGCCATTTCTTAGAATGCTGTTTTCCTATACTAAATTGAAACTCTATAGGCAATAGAAATGATAAAAGGCAGGGGAGACCGGAGCTGTTTGTTACATACTGAATTTAAATTGAACTGAGGGGGAGAGGTCTACAATGCATATCTCAGTCTGTCAAGGACAAGATACCTTAGTTCTTCCGTTATAAGCTTGAGGACAGGTCCCTTCATTCTATAGATACGTACTGATTTATGATTTAAACCCCTAAAAGTAAAAATAGACTGCCAATTAGTGTGGCACATAGCTTCCTCGCATCCTATCATATACTTTATTGTTATAATGATTATAGTGTAAAAACTATTAATAATTTTAGCGAACTTTAACACTTCATAGCGGTGTCGCTGTTGGATTTACAGAAAAAATGTATTTGAAAAATATGCTTGTCTCATTGAATAGATGAAGTCAGATTTTTTTCCCGACCTAAAATTCCAATTTTAAATTTGAAGTTCACGTTTACGCGAGCGTTGCTTGTGAACGCTTCATCGGACAATGTTGTCCAACGAACTCGTCCTGAGCATTGGTAAAATGAACATGTCTACCAATTTTTATCAAAATCGGTTGACATTTACTCAAGTTATCGTCGCACGTTTCAAAACTCGCGGACACACAGACCGACAGACAGACAGACAGACAGACAGACAGACACGAGACCAAAAATGTTCCCTGATGTCTGAAACGGATTTCTGTCTTGGAATTTTTAAAATCGGAGGCATAAAAGTTTTTCGTTCTCAAAAGTGAACACAATGCTTCCGTTACCTTCGGTAAGCTCGGAAGCAAAATAGGTACTATAAAATATGTTCTACAGTCATCATTTGTTTTAATGTAGCTTTAGTAAATATTAGATTGAAAACAATGTTCATTAAGCTTAATTATCAGGGTTTATTAGATAACTTAATCTAAACTTATGTAGGGGGGAGGGGGGGGGGGGGCTTTATTCGATTGCGTCCAAAATGGCAGCATGGGGCTGGTTGTTACGGGGTAAGTTGTCACACTGTATCCACCTGCCCCATTACTTCTTATCTGTAATAACCAACCCTAGGAACGTAAATTATTATTAAATAAACTGATTCAACCGAGATTTTATTTAACTTTTTCTTATAATGAATAAAAGCTATAAGAAAAAAAAAATCATTTTCAATGTCAAACGGGAATCATTTTCTTATTTAGAGTAGTATTTGACCATTTTCTTATTTATGAATAGAATAAAATTAATTATAAGTAAATTAAAGCAAACTGTTTAAAATTCACTTATAAACTATACTTTTTTCTCTTCTTAATTTTATTTTTAGGAATGAGCCTCAAACTGTTTTTGAGCAGGTCGACGATCAGCGGTTAAATATGATTAACTTTTAAAAATATTTTTGTTTTCTCTCTATTTAAATGATTTTGACAAATTTTAAGATAGTCTTTATTTATATTTTTTACGAATGTTTACGTATTATTATTTTTTTGTGTCCTTACCTATTTTTCTTATTAAGTACCTAACTATAAAACTTCATTTTCTTCATCAGGATCTTCATTTTCCGTTATATTCCCTGTGAGTGCTAGAGTACCCCAGGGCAGTATCCTAGGACCTCTCCTCTACTCCATATATACTCATGATATTCCCCAGCATCCCTTGACATTCCTTGCCACCTTTGCAGATGATAAGGCAATCCTTTCTGTCCAAGAGAACCACCTCCTTGCATTCGATAATACCCAAAGTCATTTGTTACTTCTCGAACCTTGGTTAAGGAAATGGAGGATAAAGATAAACGAACAGAAAAGTGTGCACGCCACTTTTGCTCTTCGTCATAACACCTGTCCCTCAGTCACCCTTAATCAAGTTCCCATTCCTCAGTCCGACTCCGTCCGATACCTTAGCCTTTTCCTTGACCGACGATTAACATGGCTACTACATACAAAAACAAAACGTACTGACATCACACGACGATACAAGTTACTGCTCAGTCTTCTTGATCGTAGGTCTAAGATTTCTCTTAACAACAAGCTTCGAATTTATAACGTAGTTCTAAAACCAGCTTGGACCTACAGTCTAGAAGTGTGGGGCAGCACCAAGCCTTCCATTCCCGTCGTCTCCAAATCCTGCAGTCAAAAATCCTTAGAAAAATAACCAATGCTCCTTTTTATCTTTCTAACCTAACTCTCCATGAAGATTTAAATGTGCCTTTTGTCCGAGATCTTACAGAATCCCGATATAGAAAATTCCATGAATCCATATCCCACCATCCTAATCCTCTTGTACAACTTCTGTCCTCTCAGTTTATCCCAAGCAATCCACCAAGACGTTTGAAGAGGAGATGGCCTAGAGATCTCTTATCTTAAAATATTGGTTTCCCTTATATTATGTTAAACTTCTAAATAATTAATCTAATCCACTTAATCATTATTCTATCATTACATATTCTGTATTATAAATACTTTACTATATGTATTTACTGCTAAGGAAGTGTAGTCACTGGACTACTTCTTCTTCATGTCTTTCCCGCCACATAACATTACTATCATTATCACTTATTGCAATTTAAATTGTAGTTGTGTTATTCAATAAAATTAAAAAAAAAAAAAAATTGTTGAACTTGATGTTGTTTGAATTTTTCTAACCCAAGCAACCTAGTAAAATTGAAGTTCTTGGTTATCATATTACTTGAATCTAAAATGCATAAATAGGTGTTCGAATGAGGTACTTGATAATTTAAAGACATTTGGAATGTCCATGAATAATTTCAAACAACTTTCAACACGCTAACCAATATTTAACACACTTTAACAACTTACCGCCATAGCGAGGTAGGTTGTTACAATTTAAGTTATCTGAGATTTTCTTTTTTTCGAATTTTACCACCAAAATTTCTCTGAATACATTTTCAAATTTATAGATTTATCGGCTACTACCAAATGATTTAGTAAAACTAAAGACTGATTATTGTATTCTTATAGAAAATGCACATCATCAGTGCAAGTTTCAAGCTTTTTAGGTATTTGGGAGGAGGGCCAAATATAGATTACAAGATTTATCCTTGAAAGACATGTATAAAGCTTAATAAAAGTTCTTTACAAATGTCAAGCAGAAAACATGGTTTAAAAAAATATCTCAATTATAATTAAAGCTATATTTAAATTATATTTTAAATATAGCTTTAAAATAACAAATAATCAAGAACAGAGCTTTCTCACTTCCCCCACTTTGAAAAGTATTTAATATTGAATTTTAAAAAATTGTTTAAAACAAAACATGGATATTATACAAAAATTGAGAAATTTATTTATATACGGATTTAATATAGATAATCTAAAATATCATTAAGAGAATATTATCTATAGGAGTCTTTGTGAGTTATTAATAAATTAATATAGCCAGTTAATAAGCTTTTAAGAGCTTTATATTATGTATTCTCATTATATTATTTAATCATTATATTGAGAAAATCTAATTATAAATAAAATGTAAGTATATATAAACTATATTATGTATAATGTGACCCATCACAATGTTCATAAAATGCAGACTGATCCTTGTATATTACAAGCTGAACTAAACTCATATTTCAAATCCGTCTCTGAACCAGAAATAATATAATTTATCATTGTACCAATCTATCTATTGTGATATATTCGATATGAGGCATCTAATAAATACGAATTAATTAAAACTGAAGAATGGGGAAATAAATATAATAGGATTTCATAGCATAGATTTTGGGAAATTTTACTGTAGTAGGAGGAAATATTTCCGTGTCGGGGATTTTATTGAGATTACTGTTGTCCGTGATTTCCGTCTTGTAAATTCTATGCTTGTTTGGGAGGGTGAAGCCCTGGGTATTACCGGAGATATAAAGCGGTTCAAAGCATTTCCCGGTGAATCCCTCGCTCGCTCTCCCGCTTTCAGCTTTCATATGCAATTTGTATTCCATTTTGAGAGGACCAGGGGCCTTATTCGAAGATGAATCCTTTTGGGCCGAAAGCGGAAAATCCTTTTCCAATTTTGGTTTTGGAATTTTGTGAGAATCCTCCTAATCTTTTTTTTTTCTCCGGGTAACACCAATGTTTCACAGCTTTAAGTAAAATTTATGATTTTATCTTCTGTTTTTATTATTATTATTATTTTTTTTTTTAAAAAGTCATTGAAGCATAAAAGCTGAATTGAGTCGGGTCATTTAATAGTAAACATTTAATAAACATGGAAATCTCAAAACGTTTATATACTCCATTACTTTCTCGCTTTTTAATAGGAAGCATTTTTTTTAGTAGGAAGGAATGAATGGAATCTGACATTATCAACTTGAAAACCAATTTTTTGGACCTTATAAAACATTAAACATTAGTCGAAGTGTCGAATCTCAAATTTTCGTGCTACTAAAATTTTTCCTCTTATGCATATATTATTAAATTACACAACCGTATATAATATATGTAAGACCAAATTTTATTTATTTGTTTTGTTAAACCGTTGAAATTAAATTATTATTTATGCATGGGCGACGGTATAATATTTAATTAAATCAATAACATAATAATATTAAAAAAATATTACCATTGATGGTTTTTAGGTTTCTGTACAAAGTACAAAAAAAACAACCTTATATAACGGCTCTGTCTGTCTGTCTGTCCGTTGCTTGTTTTAATTCCTAAACTACTATAGTTAGGAACATGAAATTCAGCACACAGGTGCATCTCGGCATTTGAGACGACTGGACACATTTTGGATTTTTCACACTTAATATTTTCAAGATGGCGGCCAATATGGCGGGCGACTAAAAAAAAGTTTTTAGTAACTATGACATGTTATACATCAACTTAAAGGTCTTGAAGTGTAGAAAAAGAATATGCAATTGTTAAAATTTTCAAGATGGCGGCCAATATGGCGGGTGACTAAACATGGATTTAGTTACCATAACATGTTATACATCAATTTAAAGGTCTTGAAGAGTAGAAAAAGAATATTACTATTAAATTTAGTTTAATTATATTATACTTAATAATTTTAACTTTAATGTACAGAAACCGGCGATTATCGCCCCACGTACTTACGTGAAGTGCGCCTTACTTGTTATCAGATTCAGTTTACTGAAAAACTTAAAATCACGTATATTATTAAAAATCTCTTAACTAAAAATATTTTATTTCCGAGCTTACCAAAGAAAACGGAAGCTATGTGATTCTGAAATTTTTTATACCTCCGATATCAAAAATTTCAAAACAGATATCCGTTCCAGACATCAGGGAACATTTTTGGTCACATGTCTGTCGGCAGTTCTGTCCACAATGTTTGCGAAACAACTTAACTTAAAAACTACTTGACCGATTTTAATGAAATTTGGATGGCAGGCCATAATTAGCCCATTGTTGGTTTCATATAAGGTTTAACCTTCTGCACCCATTCGTTTCTCTTACACAAATTTACATTTATTTACAAGTAGGTATATCTTCAAAAGTAGAGACATGATTATTATGAAATTTGGCTGATTTGTCGAAAGGAGCCAATAAATAGCCCCAGATTAATTTCAACTGCCTGGGCACATTAAATATTATAAGCACATTATATAATTTTTAATTAATTAAAATTGATAGATTTATTCGTGTACAAATACCAAAAAGTATTGACAGATTTTTTAACAAAAGGGAGGAAACAATTAAATAAATGAGACAATTACGGGTTGAAAAAGAATAGCAGGGATGCGAGGAAGCTATGAGCCATACTAATTGGCAGACTATTTTTAATTTTGATTTAATCAGTTAAAAGCATTACAATATAACATTAATTTATGCTAATACATTAAAACATCTTAATGCATTTTTAAAGGATTAAACAACGGATATACATAACGAAATTGATTTTTTGTTGGACCTGGTTTTCCCCTCGGGTATGACAGCACTTGTTTTTATAAATTAATGCTTGCTGTGAATTTCATTTTTCACTCTTTATACTGTCACGTTGGGTTAAATATAACACTGTTTGATGTGTATAGCTTGAGATGTTTGTTTCTGGCGTCATATAGACCAATTTATTTTGTTAAATTAAAATATGTGGCTGAAAGAAAACTTTTTTAAAATTAATTTTCAAATAAGAAAACAAGTTTAAGGGCTCTCATATTATTTTTTTCCTACTTAAAGCTTACTACATCAAGCTTTGATTAAGTGAAAATAAAATAAAACTCAAATTTCATATTACAAATAAAGATCAGAGGATATGGGTATTTATCCTACATACTTTCTGACAGAGAAGTTACGAGAATTGAAAACTCTCTCTGGAAATTTAATTTATTCTAAAAATTAATGTACAAAGAACAAAACTGATCAGTTAAATAAAAAAAAATACTTAAAGATTTTTGCTCTTTGAATTTTATTCCCTAGGGATAAGTACCATGAAATGTCAGTAGAATCACCTCAGTTAATATATTCCACAATTATATTGTCTCTTACTGAAGCTCCTTTAAGCATTCTTTAGTAGAAGGTCTTTCCATTCCAAACCCATTTCCTATCTTAATCTTCTAGTTTAAATTAAACTCACTAGAATCCAGGTAATCCCAAAGCTCACCTTTAGAGGAAATGAGCTCGAGTAGTTCTTAACCAAAATACTTTCATAATATAAAGACTGTTCGAAAAAACTTTTCAAATAATAAATTGCTCCTCCAAAGGTTGGTTTCTTATCTCGAACGAAATTTTGAATATTTAATAATTTTCAGTTTCCTTAGTTATATAATGATTAGAACATTTTTATATTTTGATACAAATAAACTTATATTGTATATAAACTTTCCTCTATATTTCACACACTTCCTTTTCTGTATTAGTATTATGACCAAGGGATATTTAGTCCAAAGTACTTTGGGACAAAGGCATACCACCCTTCTGGGTGACTAATATCCTTTAGTCTAATTAACTATGAGACAAAGGGATATTATAACACTTGTACAGAAAGAAGTGTGATGTCCCTTTATCCCAAAGTGCTTTAGACTAAATAGTTCTTTGTTCTAATAGATAATTAAACAAAGGGATATTATTATTTCTTTACGCAGGAAATTTTATATTCCATTTTTTAATTTTCACAACCAATCAGTCCAACCATGTCCAATTTGCAATGAAATAGGAGGGGAAGGGGGGGGGGGGGCACATTTTTGTAGTTATAGTAAAATAATATAGATCTGATAACAATCTAGGATTAAGATGTTTGATAAAATCAAACTAAGCTCTCTATTTTTAGTATACAATCTCGAATGGGGTCTGATGTAACACAATTGTAAATTAAATGAGAAAACATAATAATGAACTATAATTATTGTATTATTATTAAATAATAACTTACGTAATACGTAGAGCTTGATATTTGCAAAGTCTATCTTACTGGTAGCTGATGTGATTTGAAAGGCTCTGCAGGAGTAGGTACCTCTATCTCCTCGACTTACGTTTGCAATTCGTAACCCCATCGGCATCTCTTGATATTTCGGCCCTGTTATATAAATTACATTTCATTAATAATGATAATTACTTTAAAAATTTAAGTAATACACCAACTATTGAGCTATCTACGAAATAAATGGGATGATCTCGGTTTAATGGAGTGGATGGTTATTCAGTGAGATTATCTTTTCTTTTAAGTGAAATCAAGGATTTCAATCTCTTTTATTAACAGAAACATTAGTAATAAGGTAACATTTAAACCGCTGCGATTAAATCTCACATCAAACTGTAAAAAATTGTTTAGTTAAATATCCTCAATATATTCTGTGTTTTAAGGTCCAAATAAAATAATCATCAAACTCCAATATCATTATAATGATCAATTATTTCAAAATGAGAAAAAAGGGTTCTTTACCGCGCGGTAAAGAATCTGTACCGAATCGGTAAGATATAGGCGCTCGGTAAAGAATCTTACCGCATCGGCATACTAGCTTACCGATACCGCACCGATACCGTACCGACAAGTCAGGGAGCGGCCTAAGGCCCCCATACAAGGTCAACATTTTTGCGCAAACATTTTGACCGTGTATGGGGGAGTTTGATGTTTGGGCTAACGTGATTTTTGACGTGTATGGCCTAAATTTGCCTGACATCAGGTTTGCGCAAAACGTTTGATCGTGTATGGGGGCCTATAGGAAATCCACTGTGAAAATTAGAGAATAACTGTGAAAGGGAAGTAGTTAGAGGTAGGTTTTGAAGTTAAGGGATGATGATGATGTAGCTAATTCTATGTTGGCAATTAACTTTGTAACCACTAAGAGGGGTTAGTTGTGAATCTATGAGATAACCTCACGCTTAGGGGTTAAGCTTACACTATCCACTAAACCACTATACCAGAAGGGATAAGCCACAAGCTATGTCCTTAATCTTTTCTTACAAGATTTATCGCTTTCTAAATGCAACTAATTCAAGTATTTATTGCGTGAATAATTCTCTTTTTATTGACCACGAACATTAATTCTTAGTAAAGCTATACTTAATCATCATTATGAATCAAGCTTAAATGAGGTTAATGTTCGGTTATCATATCAGATTTATGCTTGATGATGATTTAGGAGCTTGCAATTGTCTATTAATGATACATCGTACATTCAGTAAACTGCCTTGAAATTAATTATTATATTGTTAAACTGAAGCCTCTGCCTTGAGGAGTATTATAATATTATTTAAACCTTATAAATACCTTTTATTATTTTTTTTAAATTTAATTGTTTATAGACATTAGTTGTAAACATAACAAAGTCCGTTACCCTGAGCTCTCGAGTTATTATGGACAATGATTTTTTTGTCTTATTCCAATGGATTTCGAAACTACCTAAAACCTCAGAGTTGTACAACTATTTAATCGATAATATGGAGCCAATCTAATTATTTGTCTAAAATTTACTGTTTGAACACTGCATGAATGATCTGATAACAAGTTGTATCAGATACATATTCAATGAATTTCTCAAAATAGTTAATAATCCCCATTTAATTTCCAAATTATTATTGCATTTATACAGTTCCTTTATAATTGCCGATTTAATCATTCTAACAACATAATCAAATTAGATAAAATTACTAAAGCACATTACGATATTTATCGATGTCAAGATTATAGGTCAATGGTGTCAAGACTAAATGGGTCAATAATTACATTATTTCACGAAAATTCGATTTTGAGATTTTGATGGGTTTATGCGATTTGATGTCCTTCAACTGTCGTTAATGCAGATGCGTGGAGCCTAAAGCACTGGACCAATTTAGATTAATTTTTGCATTCATGTTAAAAAAACATACCCTGAGGCGAAAAAGAGAAATGAATTTAAGCTCTAGATTTAGTATCTATTGTTTTAGGGCACGCTATTGACCCCAATGCCAAGTCGGACAGCCGTACCATCCATTACTAGAAACCATTTCAAGGCATTTTGGGACCCCACTTTATTATCTTATTAAAGATACTTAGTTATGTAAAATTAATTGGAATTTTAAGTTCATGACAAACTGAACCAGAAATAAAAATTTGACACCTCTACCTAAGATATATTATGAGCCTAAAGTTTAGTTATTTTGTTACTGAGCTATTGACTCATAATTTTGAAAAATATTTTGTATAGAGTTTTGTACAAATGAAGGAAAAATTAAAAAATCCGCATAAATGTGGCCCTTTAACCCTCTCAAGAAAAACCGCCTATCCAAAATATTAATTTTGTTTTAAAAAATATCACTTTCGCCACTAGCACTTTCTAGTAGAGATTTTAAGTATTATTTTACTCTCATTAATAGAATTTTACATTGGAATAAAAGTGATCTTTATTGAATATTGAGCTCGAAGATTATAAAAATACTCATCCCGCTCGTCCGCAGACGTACACCAGACAATTGTTTAATTCAATTTGAACACCCCACGCGTTACATACTTTGCCACTTTGTCTTTTCGTTTCAAACCCCTTTTTCTAAACCATAATGTGTAATGGTGCAGAGGTTTTAAGAATTAGTTTCAATAATAATTTATTTGTGTAAGATAGACCAAACTAATTGTTTTGTTACCTTCAAGGGGGCTTCCTTCGAAGTGCCAAACAACTGTAGGCGTTGGATCGCCCTGAACATCGCATTTAACTACGACGTTCTGGAACTCAGTAGCATTCTGTTCCTTCGGTGCAACTATCGTTATAGGCTCTGAAACAAAACAAAAATACATTTTATAGAGACCAGTTAAACAACATTATATATAAGGTTTGAATAATTTCTGCAGCACAATGATATTATATTTATCATTTTCAGTAATTTTTGCATCGTTGCAAGTTTAATTTAAAAAAACATACTTAACTTTGACACACGTTACTATTAAATTTATTATCTCACTTAAAACCAAATTTATTGCTAAGGATCGGCTTAACCTCATGATTCGGTCAAAAGTCACCTAAAACCTAACATAACTAGAATTAGTTCAAATCCCAGAAAAGTGACGCATGTTTCACGCTGATGGCAAGAAGGTTTTAAAAGTAGCTGGTTCTGTAATAACCAAATGATCTTGAGGTGACCGGGACGTAAAAAAACCGCAAGAAAAACAAAAAACATTATACGTCTACAAAAATGTCTATTTGAAGGTTTACGCTCAGGACATAAACTACAATAAAACTCTTTCAATTATTTAATATTGGATTCCTCCAGTAGCAGAATAAAAGTTATTAAAAAAATATTTTTAGTATTCATTAAAATATACCTATGAAACCCGCATTATTCTGTCTCTTTCATTAAGCTAGATACATTTATCTTTTTAAAGCCCTACTCAACCGTTCTAATGGTCATCATTTGTCTAACGAAAAGGAGAAATAAGAAGTTTAACTACACTCACAAATATTAGTGCGAAGCCTATTTGTATTTCTTTGACCTTTGACCCTAATCAAAGAACTCAACTCGCGAAACTAAGCATCGTTTTATTTCTTTAATTTTTTATTGACTTTTTCTTACAAACTGTTATCTATCTAGCTTATAAAAGACACAGATATATTCCTACTCCTAGAGTTATAACTTATAAGCTTGAAATTAATAAAATCCAAAAAAAAGATTAATGTTGCTTGTGGTGATCTCAAAAGGAATTAGTAAAATATTGTGAAGTAGAGTAGTTGTTTCCTAGTATTTTTTAAAATTAGTTGATTTTTTGTCTAAAGGAATTAGTAAGTTAAATCCTTGGACCTTGGATTATAACTTATTATGGATTATAGGCTAATGGATTATAAGCTTATTAAAAACTAGCGGAAGAGTTTCTATTTTGCTTTACCGAAGCTATTGTCTATATTTGTCCAGGAGCGTTTAGATTTATTAATTTAATTGTGACTACAAACTTCATCATCGAGGAAAATACCACTTGTCTAACCCAACTGCTAAATTATTAAATTAAAATGTGTGATATTAGCTAAAATTCAAATTGAACTATAGTTTACCTCATTAGTATTGACTACTATTATAGTTTTGATTAGTTAAAACTATCAGAATTTTTAACAATATTTTTTTTTATCGTTCTCTAGTTTCTTGATATTTCAGAAGTAATATTTTACTTAGAATTAAAGTGTCAGTTCTGTAATTCTTGAATTTATCTTTCTACCTAACTTATAGTGCAAACTATTCTTGGATATATATTTATTATCAAGATTTATCTCCTTCTCCTCTCAAGTAAAATGTAGCTAATAATAAATCTTAGAAATTCATATAAATCTAAATTAAAATACATTAGAGTAGGTATAGTATTCATTGCAATCATTAATCCACTTATTATTATAGTTTCAAATATTGATGTGTTAAAATAATAAATTTTATATTCTTCGTCTGAAGTTGTTCCTAAATAGGGAACAAACCTCTTTTAACCCTAGAACGACACACTTATTTTTTTACGTAAACTCCACAAAGGGGTCAGCGAGAGGGTTAAATTAATTAATAAACATTTACCTTTTTTAATTATTTATACATTTTTTTAAACATAATTTGTCATACTAACTATACCATTTAATTTTCACCAAAAGAACTAAGGATTTTAAATTAAAATTTAAGGTTTTTTTAAGGAAGGATTTTTAAGGAATTTAAAATTAAATAGTATATATATATATATTCATCAATTTTTTTTTTTTTTAGAAAAATTTGTACTTTAAAAAAAATATATAAAATTTGGTTTTCGTTTGATTGGGTTAATATTTGTTTTATATTATATTAAGAGTTGTTTTACAGAAAACAGAAACAAAACTTATGAAACAAATGATAGCTTTTCTTACATATTCTGTCAAAGTTAAGCATTTTTGGCCTTAAATCTTTACTTAGATCCACTAAACCTTCAACTTGACAGAAGTAATATATGTCTACTAATAGTAATAAAAGTTTTATCTTGGAACTTTTGACAGTCTTAAACATTTCAGCAGTCAAACAAAAAATATAAAATAAGTTTTTTAATACAATAAAAAAGATGAGACAGTTAACAGTGGTATATGTAACAATTGGCACACAGGGACCCCAACTCTAATTCTAATAAATACTGAAAAAAACTAATACTAGGTTTGTTCCAACCCCGTTGGACCAACTATTTGTACCGTCCTTTGTATCGTCCCGCGGATCGTTCGGGAATCGTTTAGGACAGGTTTTATACGCATGCGCTAACATTGTACTGAAATATAATCATGTCAGGTTGGAACGGGTTTAGGGCTATAATTCGCACTGTATTAAAAACCTAACAGTTAGGGAACCTTCCTGTTGACATTTGTGACTATTGACATTACTGCGCATGTCATACAAACCAGTACATGGTATTGTCAGAGGATCGTTGGGACCGTACAGTGAACGGTTCGCAAACGATCCCTGCCCAGGTTGGAACAGTTTCGTGGACGGTACGAAACACTGTCACAAGTCGGCTTGGGACGGGTTTTATCCGTTGCGCATGCCCGTGACGATCCCGCGGACGGTACAATGGTTGGTTGGAACAAACCTAATATAAACTGAGACGCTTTATCTCATGGAGCTCATTCTAATTGTATTGCTAAAAGGTAAATCTGTTGGCTGGATGGGCTGATCAGGCACAGATTAAATATTATAAGTAAGGAAGAAAGAGACACAAAGCTTTTTGAGTTGATGTCTCAAACAAGACTGACTATTTTTAAACACGCCAAAATAATAATATTTACTATGTCAACTTAATAAATATAAATGAGACTAGAATAAAATAAATTCCCTACAAATCTATATCGCATTTTTTAAAAAACTGCATTCTGCAAACAATTCAAGCATTATTAATTAGAAAATAATGGTATTGGTATAGCTTAGCGACTGGCTTATACAAACCAGTACATGGTATTGTCAGAGGATCGTTGGGGTGAACGGTTCGCAAACGATCCCTGCCGGGGTTGGAACAGTTTCGTGTACGGTTCGAAAAACTGTCCCAAGTCAGCTTGGAACGGCTTTTATGTACTGCGCATGCCGGTGACGATCCCGCGGACGGTACAATGCTCGGTTGGAACAAACCTACTATTAGCATAAGTATTGTTATCAGTATAAACACAAAAAGGTTCAAGGGTAAATTAGAAGAGAGTCTAGGTTTAGAGAAATACAAATAAAACAAAAAAACTCAATTATTGTTTGTATGGTGTCTGTGGGACCCCAGTATGTCGTTCTAGGGTTAAATGTGGTCACCCCTAAAAGACCTACTTCAAAGAAACCTACTTTGAATCTGTGATTAGGGTTAAATAAACAAGACTTTATGTAACCTGCACCAGATAAAAGATTTGATGCTTCTTTGTTAGTTCGGAAGAAGAGAACAATGCAAGAACTCTTTAACAATCTAAAACTATTTACTTATTCACAATAGCTGGAAAGAAAATGCGGTTAATTACGTTCATAAATTTACAAGTTTCTATTATAAGTTTTCAATTTGCAAGCCTTTGGGCTATTATTACAAATGTGTAGGTATATTAATCTCCAAGAGCAAACAATAGGCAAAGCAAACACATTTAATACGAGGTTACACTTGGAAGACTAGAGCTTTATCTCAGTGTGAACAAACGGATTCCTCCATTCTTGGATTAGCAAATAGACTTATCCATGATCAAACATCTTTGAAGCTATTATTAATTTTATTTTATTGGTCCTTTTTTTAGTTTGAGCTATCTATCCCTTAATCCCTTCTAGGATAGGCACAGGAGTTAAGGCATTTTCGAAAGTAATTATAATAAAAAGGTCAGGTATTCCGAAAATTGTAGTTCTGCCGTTTCTCTTCAACAACTAGATTCACCTTCAGGGATTTTGAACATTCTGATGTTAATATCCCTTATAATCATTAAATTGTATAGCCTTAAGTGTAAAGAGTCCAATAAATCTACTTTAGTTCCTCTGTATTTAAGAACAACTGAGATTGTGTCTTTTTATTTTCTTTTAAATTTAAACCGTTTGTAAGGATGGATTGAATCATGAATAACAACTCCTATTGACTCATACCATTTTCGAAAGTTGTCTGACTCCCATTTGGAGCAACCTTTAATTATGATCACTAATTAAAGAATGCATTTGAAACGTCAGAATGCACTATATTCAGATGCTGTCACCTCCGGTAGATCATTTCTGGTATCACCTTTAAGTTTATAGAACTCCCACATTTTAAATAAGTAAAGGAAATCACGACTTTAGTTCTATAATCACAGAATATAGCTTTAAATTAATTAAATTACTACTATACGTATTTCGACCATCCCTGTGGTGATCTTCAGGTACTATTAAAACACTATAACATTATGATAACAACTAACAAAATTTAAAAATCCGACAACAAAGCATAACAACAGTTAGCACACATAGAACAAAGATAAACTAAAATAAATAAAAACATTAATAAAAATTAACTTGTCAGACTAGATTAGAATTAGAAACCTCCGGTAGAGTAGTAGTAGCTGTAGCTACCACTGATACTAGCTTTGTGCCAGCCATGTTGATTATCGCTACTGTCACACTCGACTCAAAAATGCATGTGGACTGTACACTTTCAGGTCATTAATATAAGAGGTTAGTGGCATGGTTAAAGCCGTGTAAACGAGGCTTAATCTTCTACATATAATATATCGAGACTTCCCTATCAACATATTTGCATTTTATTTCAAGAGTTCTTCAAAAGAATTTTGTATCTCTATAAGGATAAATTACGCAAATATGTATTTCCCTCTCTCTTATTTAAACCAGTATAATCCTTTTTTAATAAAACGAATGTCATCTACCTGGGCATACTAAGCAGTATTATTAAAATTATAATAAACCTCAGCTCAGATCCATTTTACTTTTAACAAAACCGTGATTATATTTTCTATATTTACAAGCGAGTTGAGATGAAATTTAATGGATATAAGGGTGGGGATAAACTTGAGTATTCATCCCGTTTTGCTTAGATGTGGACAGGGTGAGCCAAATAGATGCGCATGCCTCAACTTGATCCAAGCGTTATCGGCACATCAAAGTGAGTACGTTCTCGGTTCGTGCTTAGTGTGGACAGGGTTAACAGCTTGGGTCGGGACGAATAATATGAGCCGACTGCTTCTAGTTTCCGACATATTTATTTCACCCCCTCTTCTCGTGCCGAACGGGAACGCAATTAGGGGTAGAAATTTTCTTGTTGGTGTTGGATGAGGTGTAAAATAATAATAATAATAAAATCTACTTATAGCATACTAGGGTAGGTATATCATATTAATTATTAATTTGTAATAAATTAACCTCTATATAAAATAGAAAAGTCAAGGGAATAGGCTAACACCCCCTTCTATGTTTTAAACTACCAACCCACCAACCACCTAAAACCACCTCGAACAACATTCATATGTGTAATGAAACAAGGTTATCTTTTCATAAAAATAATCTATCTATGTCTAGTTACGCTAAAACTATATTATAATAAATGCATTTACAGTAACTTAAAGGAAAAACAAGCATACTTTTTCTGAAACATCTATCTTTTTTAAACCAAAGGTTTTGTTTTGTCAAAGGAAATAAAGTTGAAATAACTTTGAACTTGATAACATAAACATAATAATTAAAGGAAGATGTATTCTGGACGGGTGTTCTATAAACTGTAGGGAAGATAGTGTGGGGATGAATGGGAACTGTGTCACTATGATGAAGACACTAAACCCTCTGGTATAATGCTTGCCTGCAAAGCGTGACTTATCTAAGAATTTTATATCCTCTATAAGGGTTCATACAATCCCATCTCTCTTAACTTACTAACCTCAATCCTCCTACTCATTCCTTCAAATAAACTAGAAAATGAGCTTGCCGCATAAATTAATTTTAGTAATAAATTTGATAATGGTTGCTTTTTAGGTTTGGTTAACTATTTAATTACAAGTGGCAACATATCTTTAATTGGATCTATTGAAATTTACTCAGCTTACTTTTCTCTAAAGATAAAGAATTGCATTAAAGTTATGAGAAATAGCAAGAAGTGTGTATGGAATGCAGGATAGATTTTACTGCATGATCTTTCTTTCACAACATAAGGACAAACTGCCTCATTAATTTCAAATAAAGCAAGATCTTAAAAACTTTTTTATCAGTTCTTCATTAAAAAATGTCTTATCTTGGTTATTATTGGGAGCGTTCGTAATAATATCGCTTCATTCTTCTCGTACATCGGAGCGATCGATTGAGTAAAAGAGATTTTACCTCTCTTGGTTGATTCCCAGACAAGGATTTGTTTCAGGGCTGTCTAATAATCAAAGTGTGTTGACGTTAGAACTCCTTCCAAAGCAAACCTCCCTGAAATAACATTTCTCAGGAATATAGAGAAGGAGTTATATCTAGACCAAACTCTCGTCTACTGATCACAAGGAGTTTGTAATTAATATAAAATCTTATCATCAGATACTCGAGGCATGCTAATTATGTCAGATCTTAAAATAGAGCATAATATAAACTACGGTATAAGTAGGACATTTTTACCAAAACATTAATTATTAGATAATTGATTATTTGATGAAACATTAATTGATGAGATAAAATCGAATGCGGCATAATAAAATTAAAAAAATGTATTCCATTGTAAACAAAAGCTGAAATTAATAACTATGTTGCTAATGAGAAAAACATTGTACACAACTTGCGGAGGGGTATTGTTGCATTGAACATGTAAAAGTGAAGAGATGCATTTGATGTAACCCTCTGCCCGGAACATTGGTAGTTTATCACCGTTGTAGTTTACTAAATACATATTCACCGGTTGCACTTGAAGTGAACGTATGTATAATGTATATGGTTGTAGCCCGAAGACAGTTTTGAGTGGACATATTACCATAAAAGAGAGACTGTTGCCGCTCCACTACCTGATTTTTTCTGGGCATAAGCATCGGAATCGTTAAAGTCTGTCGGTAAAATCTACCGCTCCTAATTTAGTTAGATTTTTTTCCTTTCCGTAAATATTCCGATGTTCTCACAAAACCCGTAATTTGTAATGATAATTTTTTACCGAAATTTCAATAATTTGTACAAAGGGATCGTTGTAAAGGAATTTAATTATGTTTTCTACTAAGCATGTGTGACTGAACGTCTAATGAGATAATAACCTAAAAATGTAGAAGAAATATGGTGTCGGAAAAAAATACCAATGTTTCGAAACTTGTAAATCATGTTCCGGGCAGAAGGATCATATACAGGGTGTTCCAAAAAAGATTCATCCAATAAATATCCATATAACGTTGTTGTTTTTTTGTTTTTTTTTTTCAAAATATCCATATCAAGTTGAGGGTGTGTGAAATGCGATTTTTCAGTTTATTAAGATCTCTCGGAAGGAGATGTTCATAAACTTATGTACCCCAAAGAAAAAACGTAAGGTCCGGACAAGCAGGCGGCTAAGGGCAAAATGTCACTCCTGACATTGCAAAGACCGATCCAATGCTGATCGATGTACGTCTTTCTGCTCATGTATACCTCAGTGCAATCTACTGGCAGCCGAAAATAACTTAAAAATCCCTTCTTTTAGAATGTGGTTCGTTTACCACAGACTGCTGGATCATGATTTATAACTAACTTACTAATTCCGTGGCGAACACCCCTTGGAGGCCTGCAACGTAATATGTAAGGGCAGTAACAACTTAATATGTAGGGTAGGTGATGGATGAGACGGGATTAGTTTGTCACTCCATCAACTGTATAAACCTTAATTTTGACATACGCAGCCAGTTAGTCACCACTTCACTTAAGTTACCCATTTATATGGTGACGCTGGGTAAACCCCGAGTAGTGGAGGGGGCGGCAAAGCAATTGAACCCAGATTTGTGGTCACCATCCAAGTTTTGTGGCGAACACCCCGTGGAGGCCTGCCAAAGCACTTAAAAAACAATATGTAGGTGATGGATGAGACGGGATTAGTGTGTCGCTCCAGCAACTGTATAAACCTTAATTTGTACACACGCAGCCAGTAAACCCCGAGTAGTGGAGGGGGCGGCACGGATGCTGTTAAACTTTATTGATAGAAAAGCCAACTTCTCTCCTATATAAGCAACCCAGGCCGAGTCCTTGGTCAAGATTTATAGGTTTCAACCTAAATTTCTGAGTGAATATGACCAAACTGCCCAACACCTTTTACAAAAATAACATACATTTTTATTGGGTCAATTTTAAAGCTAAGGGCTTTGTAATATATATAAATTATATATAAAATTGGCGATGTAATAAATAAATAATATTTTATATTCTAGAATTTTCCTGATTTCTTTTTTTAGTCGACTAAGGAAAAAGTTATCTGATTTCTAAACTAAGGACCTAATATAATAAGAAAATATATAAAAATAAATAGCCAAAACATGTCAAAGATTTATCTTAATAAAGTAAAATATATATATAAAATATAAAAAAAATCTTCTATCAAGTGAAGAAGAGGATTTTGTATATTTTTATATTTGGACAGTTTTGTAGGGGCGATCAAAACTTCTCACAAAGTTTTCCTAAAGAGGATAAAAAATTGGAATGAGTTCTTATTTTTAACATATAATCCTCTTTAGCATTAATGCAAAAAGTTTATTTTTCTTTTGAATTTTTGATCTCTAGATAACTAAAAAAAATCCTTATTCTTCAGTTCAGAGAAACTTGGGTAGTCGCTTATATAATTTCAAAATCTTCAATTTTTTCTAGCCTTACTCTTTCACATTTTCCTTTTTGCTTTTCCATATCTTCTACTGTTTGATATATTATTTTTCAATTTCTTCTTTTCATAACTTAAGTAAATTTTCACTTTGATTATTTTCCTATTCCTTTTATTTTATTCATTTACTCTTCCATTCAATTAGTCCTTATCTTAAATCAATTGGTTATTTCATTGTTTCTTACTTTACAAATTAATAACATTTTATTTGTCTCATCTTTTTTATGTGTCATTAGCCCACATGGTACTACCCACTTATTTTATTTTATTCCATTTATCCTAATTCACATATCTATTATTATTTTTGGAGTTGGATATTATAATTTCTTTAAAAAAACCCAGTATTGTGTAGTAAAATTATTCCATACAATAAGACTAAATTTAGAATTAACTTTATCTAGGGTAATATTTATATGTACTTTATAAGTACATATTTATAATAACTTAATCCAGTTTTTATAATTCTATACACGGAATAAAATATTATTCTAAACTCGGTATAAACCCCTCCATAATTATGATATTTACAATAATCTCTTTAATACAATAAATCCATTAATATTTAGGCTTATTAACTTTTAAAATGTATAAATATAAAAAGGAAAATGCGAAAAACAGACTGGTTATAATTTTTAATCCTTAATTTAAGGGAATAAAACTTTAGCAAAGACCCTTGTAAGCACTCAAAAAATTGTAACCTCTAATAACTTTAGTTAGCTAAAATTAAACAGGTATTACATTAATAATGAAAGTATTAATAACAAATGAGCCATTTTTTTTTCTCCGGAGGGGGGGGGGGGACAGAAACATAGACCACTTATAGACGGTTAGCTGGCTACATGAAAAATGTTCTCATCAGGTACATGGTTGATTTGTATTACAAAATAAACCTTTTGGTGCAGCCTAACAAAAAAATGCCTGTCTGCCACTGCGAAGCTGTAAAGGGGCGTAAAGGGGAAGCATGTGGTTAAACATTTCAAATTTTCGGGCGAAAAAATGTCTAAGGTACACGAATTCTAATTACGGAAAAAGCTTTTATTTAAATTGAAGAAACACTAAAAAATGTTGGCAGACAGTTTGCAAGGGGCTTACGGCTTACGTGCCGCCAGAGCGCGCCAAAGGGGTGTAAAAATAGGTTTACTCTGGACAAAAATAGTGCCTTACCTCCGAAATTTCAGGAACTGAACCGATTTGCTGGAAATTTGGTGAGTTGAAGGGAAAGTTCTCAAATAACAAAAGTTATATAGTGCCGATGTGCGCTTCCGCCCCCGGGGGAGGTTGCCACCCCTTCTCGAAGGTGTAAATTCCTTTGCTCAAAATAACCCCAGGAATCGATAGAGGACCCAATTTTAAGAAAGAAATGCAGCATAAAGTTTTTTTTTATTAAATCAATATTTTTTGAGTTATTCACGATTGAAAACTTGCAATTTTCACTGAAAAAAAAACACGTTTTTGAACGTTTTTTTTTTACGAATAACTCAAAAAATACGATTCTTATCGAAAAAAGTGTAGAAAACAAAATTGTAGCTTATGAAAAAACAAAGGAATACATTTTTTAAAACATATTGTGAGTCCAATACAAATCGAGAAATGGTCGATGAAAGGAGATCTTTTTCTTTTGAATAATAATAATAATCTTTTTCTTGGATCGATGTATTCAATGTTAAAAAATAAACTTTTTTATAGTCCTTAAAAAAACCTTTAAAATGAGTACTGTTAAAAGCCAATTGTATTTCAAATGAGCGAGTTACAAAGTAAAAAATATGGATCACTCGAAGTTTTTGTGAAAATACGCGCGGTACAAATTAATCTAACTTTTTTCAAAAAGAAAGCATTTTAAACCTGTCAAACTTTTTTAACACATGAGCAACACTAAAATCAAATATAATGTAGAGTTGCAACAAGACATTTTAATTCTGGTGGATATGAGATTAATTTTACTACGCTTTTTTTCACAAAAACTTCGAGTGATCCATATATTTTACGTTGTAAGTCGCTCATTTTAAATGCAATTGACTTTTAACAGCACTCATTTTAAAGGACTATAAAAAAGTTTTTTCATGATATCCAACAAATAAATCCTTTTCACGTTATTTAACGTTGAATACATCGATCCTAGTATTCAAAAGAAAAAGATCTCCTTTCATCGACCATATCTCGCTTTGTATTGGCTAAAATATTTTAAAATAAATAAATTTCTTTGTTTTTTCATAAGATACAATTTAGTTTCTACACTTTTTTTTCGATAAGAATCGTATTTTTTGTTATCCGTAAAAAAGCGTTCAAAAACGTTTCGATGAAAATTCGATGCAAATCGGCACTATATAACTTTTGTTATTTGAGCACTTTCCCATCAACTTACCAAATTTCAAGCAAATCGGTTCAGTTCCTAAAATTTCGGAGGTAAGGCACTATTTTTGTCCCGAGTAAAACCTATTTTCTACACCATTGGTGTGCTCTGGTGGCACGTAAGCCCCTAGCAAACTGTCTGCCAACATTTTTACGCTTAAACTCTTTCAAGGGAATAATTGGCATTTCAAGGTTTGCCATCTAAGACGAGCCATCCCTGGGCAGCAGCTTAGTAGATGAGTAGGAGTTTCATCTTCGTCTCCACACAGCCAATAGGTGGACTTTCAACAAAGCCTAGCAGTAGCAAGTGTCTGTTGAGACGACAATGACCAGCTCTAAATCCAGTCACAAGATGACAAGTGCCCCTGTTAAGAGCCAATATTGTCTTATTAACTCTATGAGAGGGTCCTGAAATAAACAACTTAGACTGTCTCAATCTGGGAGAAGTTTCCTAGGTTCCTTGATATCTCTTAACAAAGAATTCTTTAAAGCGGTCCTCAAAATGCAGCGAGATCTATCTACCTACCACTAGTTCCGGGAAGGGAGAAATTTACACTAGAACCCAGCCTGGCCAGTTAATTGGCCAATTCATTCTCTTCTACCCTACTATGTTCTGGAACCTGCACTGGGTTCCAATAGGTCCTAGGTAATTTTTAAAAATTTGACAATTTGTTGGGTGTTATCTATAGGATTTTAATTTTATTTCTGAATATGAGGTTAGAAATTGGATGTATATTCTTAAAATGGAGGAGAAATTGCAATTATTCGCCATAAGATCTGCGTTTTTATGATTAACCAATAATGATAAGAATGCTATATCTTGCAGCGCTTTGTTCAGTTTAAGATGGATTTTCTTCCACATGTCATATTATATCTTTAAACCCTGTTTAATTATAAAAATAGTGAAATGTAAATTTATAGACTCTAGATTATCCTAATGGTTTATAAACCAATCTTATTTATAAAAATAAATACATAACACATTCTGTAGTAAAGCACGGGGTATCCAGCTGGTACATTAATAAATTATGGGGTATGCTAAACCCATATATAGGCATTCAAGAACAAATTAGGCACCCCACAGACAGGCAGACAGAAACGAAAAGTAAAATGCGGGTGGAAATTTTGATTTTGGAGGGATAAAAATGTTCACCTCCAAAAAGTGAATGAACCTTGGTAGACTAGGAAGCAAAATATATTAACAATAAATACTCGTAGCGAATCATGGAATCTAGCTGGTATATATAGAGTTATTAATTATTATATTAACTCCCCATACGTTTTTTCCTTAGAATTTTTTTGTCGCCCACCATATTTATAGGAAGATAAATCTGGATTCTCCAAAAATAGCTTTGAATAGTACTTTAATTTATTTCAGTGTTAAACTTTTATGCAATCAAAATCTATACGATTGCAAGAATTCGATAAAATCCATACAATTGTTCATAATTGGATCATATGGATATTGATAATGTAGCATAAACAAAGTGTCACAATAACATAGAAGTTTAAGACTGATATAAACTAAAATGCTATTCAAAGCTATTTTCGGAGATTCCAGGTCATTCCTTCTCATTTTATATTCCCATTTACAAAAAACGTAAAATTCGACCGTTCCCAAATATAGTATATTTGAAAAGATAACTTGAACGGAGATGAATATTTTAAACATTGGAAAATATAGAACAATATGAAGTGATAATGTAAAACTATGTATATAGAAGCTTCTCTTACAACATCCAGCTATAATGTAAAGAATAAAATGAACATTATGGAAAATAAGATTTTCAACCCTTTGCAACATTGAACATGAGAATACTATCCAACAGGATTTCCTTTACATGGAAAGCAAATTTAAAACTTGCCAAATAGATAGTATAGTTAGAATAAATTATACATTTTCTTTCCATCTTAAAAGATTTTCTAAATGGAAAACCATTAATGATGCTATCCTTTTGTTCAAGAACATTATTATAAATAGGATTTGAGTTAATGGACCTCAATAAATCCTCTAGTTTTTAATTATGTACCCATTAAATTGATTTACCTATCCAAATATTGTACATATTAGCAAATAATACTCATGTCAGATAGACACGAAAAAATTACTGTAACACTTTATTCAAACATTTAAACTGGCTTTTTTTTATCTTTGTAGAAACATGTAGCTTTGACGAATGCCTAAGATGGCATAACGGAGAAAAATAAATATATTATCTCTCCAAGATAATATATTTTATGAGCACATGACTGGGATAATAGCAGGTAATATGTGCTCGGAGGCAATAAATGACAGGAAGACATAACACATGCATAAAACAAAAATTTATTTTGCTTCTCAAGGAAATGGAAGACATTGATCATACTGAAGATCAAACTTTCTTTTCTCTGAATTCAATAAGTTAATTTAACTACCACATCTTAAAAAAATATATCGGATTTTAATGAAAATTGGATGGTAGCCCATTGTTGGTAGCATATAAATTCCAATTTATTGCTATTAAATTAAAATTGAATATTGCTTAAAATAAGTATGACCCCACTGGGTTTTGAAACAAATCAAAGCATCAAATATTATTATAGATTGAGGACACAGCAACTCAATTTGAAGCAATCATGAATATAACTATATCTCAACTCTCAAGATAATTCGATATAAGGCCAGAATGTTTAGAGGAGTAATACACTTAGCAACGCCAATCCCGTCTATGTAATAGGAGAAAAAGAAGATATCATTCTCCAACGGTAAAAAGCCATTAGCAATCGGTATTAGTCGTTTTACAAAGATCAACAAAATTCCAAAAAATAAGTTTATCCTACAACCCTATTCTACATTACAATGCAAGGCATGTAGTGATTGATAACCATGGGTATATAAAACTACATAATTCAATATAGTTTCCAGGTATTTATTTAGGGTTAGAACTTATTATATATATATATATATATATATATATATATATATATATATATATATATATATATATATATATATATATATATATATATATATAATATGTATGTATCTGTATATAATATATTTTATGATGGAAAATAAAAAAGTATTTTAGATAAGAAAAGATCAGACTTTTTATCTCTAAAAAGTATATTTTACATAGGGATATATTTTAACGTAACAAATTTATCTTTTTTAACATAGTTTGGTTTTCAATAGAGCATTAATAATATATGTATATACATATAGGTATATTGTGTGTGTGTTCATAGCTGTACTATTATGGATGTGGGGGGAGTTGTAAGGATTCAAATGCCAGACAGATGTCTTTTATACCTTTGTCCCTCTGAAAAACGTTCTATGATTTAAGAAACGGATGTTTTCAGTCGATCCAAGATGTCTCCTTTTATAACCAATACTTTGTCTGGATTTTGCTGATAGTTTCGCTCATTTCATTTGTCTGCCGCTGAGAAGAGTAATCTATACGTTGAAAAGGGGGAAATCAATATATCCAGCAAAGGGCAAAGGCAAAGCAAATGGCTGTTTGTCCTCAATTTACGATTTTCATAACGAATTAGATAAGTTCATTTGAGTTTTAAAAGTATTTTAGTCACTGTGATTATTCTGATATTTACTAATTTCATACGGCATGAGTATGAGTTCGCTAAAGAAATAAACAAGTCCTAAGGAAAAAAGTATGGAGAGAGAAAAAAATATTAGCAGAAAGAAACCAGGGAATCTAGTCAAAACTCTTCAAGGGTATATAGTCAAAACTCACACCATCCCATGAAACAAATAAATTTAGCGAGCAAATTAAAAAAGTCTTTAGACATATCCATTATTAGAAAAAAGTATAAAATCAATGTTCTAATTAGTATAATCAATTCAATTATATAATCTTCTTCAAATTGACTTTAAGATTAGAATAATTTTGAATAGTAAATAATTTGTTTTCAGTACAATTTTTTTTTAAAATTAAGTAATCATTTTTATTCTACGGTTCGATTAAAGCGCCTCATCATATATATATATATATATATATATATATATATATATATATATATATATATATATATATATATATATATATATATATATATATATATATATATGTATATATATATGTATTATTATTATTATTATTATTGTTGAGCTTGTACTTTAAGAGGGTTCGGTCCCTCAGTTTGGTCTTAGGTTCGTCCGGCGTTACGTGACTCCCATCCCAATTTAATACTAGTGGCTAGATGGCCACACAACTCCCGCATTTGCGCGGGAAAATGAAAATCCGCGGTAATGAAGCTTTTCCCAAGGTTGAAAAACCTCTTCTCTCCCTTGAACCCCCCTTCCCCGTGCTGGAAATTGAATTAATTTAGAAACTCTGTCAGTTTTTCCTCTGATGGAGTTTGTTTTTTTGATATACCTTCTCACGGCAGGCCTCACAATTTCCCTCTGGGACAATTTGCAAGGAAGCTCTAATTAAAAACAGAGACTGCAAATTCTCAAACCTTAAAAATATTAGAGTAAAGGTAAAATAAACTTTCTCTTCACAATGTTCTTATCTAGATGAAATTTAGAAGATGAATTTGAAATCACCACCAACCACCTATAGTATGAAATTATCATTTTTTTAAAAATGATTATTACAAACTTATTTTATTTACTAATTAAAAAAAAGAGTGGTCAGGTGTCCTACTACACGGCTATATAAAACTTTTGTAGAGACGAGGTTAGTGCTTCGGATATTTGCTAATTTAGATTTGATATCTTAATCATGATTTAAGATATATAATTGGAAATACAATGGAAAAGTAAAAAAGAATATCTATATACAGTGAGGTTTTTTTTTAAAAAATTAATTCTTTATAAAAATTTTTGTTTGTTCTAAAACCTATAAAAATGATGTTTTCTAGATTTAAATTGCACGGGGTGTGTTTCTTGAAAGCTTGTATCAAAATATACTTTTATATATATAAAATATACTAGGCATCGCGTGGCTCTATCATTGAAGTGAGCGTAAAGTAATAAATATGTATTGAATATTGGAAAAATAGATAATCATGGATCATGATGAGTTGATAGATAATGGGTATAGTAGCAGTACAGCGGCTAGTAGTAGGGGAACCACCCCGCATTCTTACTATTCCTCTAACCACACCATCTCCTTTTTAATTATTATAAAATGTATTTCTTTGCTACAACACAACTACTGCATGAATCAAATTGAAATTTTGCATGCCTGTTTCAATTGTGCATTAGATGGTGTATATGAAGTTTTATTAAAATCGTTACGTTAGAACGTAAGATATCGGTAATAAGGTTGTTTTCTCTATTATAAACGTTTAGATCCGCTTTAATAGTTTTAGCAATCTTTATTAATTCATAGCGGTGTCGCTGTTGGTTTTACTAAAAAATGTTCGTCTCATCGAATAGGTGATGATAGAATTTTTTCCCGTCCTGAAATACCAATTTCAAATTTGAAGGTCACGTTTACGCGAGCATTGCGCGCGAACTCTTGGACGGATCACGCTGTCCAACGAACTTACCCTGAGTATTAGTAAGAGGAACATGTATACCAAATTTCAACTAAATCGGTCAACTTTTACTCAAGTTATCGTCGGACACGTAAACGTTACACACAGACAGACAGACAGACAGACAAGATGCATATTTCGTTGAATGTAAGAAGCTCGCTTACGCTCGCTTCAATTATTTATAAACAAACTAACTTCAGAATTAAAAATAGTCTTCCAATTAGTATGGCACAAAGCTTCTTCGCATCCTATTACGACTTTTATTGATGTTATGCTTTTACAACCCAATATTTATTTATTTATTTGTTTTTTTAAGCAGTCATAATCTCTGGTTTATTTAACTTTTCTGTCAAAAAGTCTGTCAAAATTATTTTTAAATTTTGTTTCATTATCTTGTTATTTTATTTGTAAGTACATATTTAAAAATGAATGTTTCTCTATCTATCTGTCTGTCTCTTATGCCTGCCTAAACCATTCATCCGATAGCGATGAAACTTGGGGGAATGGTTGGACACATGCCTGGGGTGGTTTCTAAGTTAGTAAAACTATGATCCGATTTTGGTACACAGAGGTACAGGGTACAAATGTCTGCCTGCCTAAACCGTTCATCCGATTGCGATGAAACTAGGGGGACATTTTTGGACACATGCCTGGGGTGGTTTCTAAGTTAGTAAAACTATGATCCGATTTTGGTACACAGAGGTACAGGGTACAAATGTCTGCCTGCCTAAACCGTTCATCCGATTGCGATGAAATTTGGGGGAATGGTTGGAAACATGCCTGGGGTTGTGTCTAAGTTAGTAAAACTATGATCCGATTTTGGTACACAAAGGTGCAGGGTACAAATGTCCACGTAATGAAAACCCTTCGTAATGCATATCATTGAAAAGCTCTTTAAGACTACAGTAAGGTTGGACGGATGTCCGGGAAAGTTTCTGAGTTAGTAAACAGGGGTACGGGGTACAAATGTCAAAGTAATGAAAACCATTAATGATGCATATCGCTTAAAAGCTTTTTATGACTATAGTAATGGTTGGACGTATAAACTATGTTCCGATTTTGGTACACAGAGGTACAGGGTACAAATGTCGAAGTAATGAAAACCCTTCGTGATGCATATTATTGAAAAGCTCTTTTAGACAAAAGTATTGGTTGGACGGATGCCCGGAAAAGTTTCTGAGTTACTAAAAGTATGTTTTAAATTTTGGTACACAGGGGTACGGGGTACAAATGTTAATGTAATGAAAACCCTTTGTGATGCATATTATTTAAAAGCTCTTTAAGACTACAGTAATGCGTTGGACGCATAAACTATGTTCCGATTTGGTGCACAGAGGTTTAGGGTACAAATGTCAAAGTAATGAAAACCCTTCGTGATGCATATCATTGAAAAGCTTTTTAAGACTACAGTAATGGTTGGACGGATGCCCGGGAAATTTTCTGAGTTAGTACACGGTTTAAGTTTTGGTAAACAGAGGTACGGGGTACAAATGTCAAAGTAATGAAAACCATCAATGATGCATATTATTGAAAAGTTCTTTAAGACTACAGTAATGGTTGGACGCATAAACTATGTTCCGATTTTGGTACACAGAGGTACAGGGTACAAATGTCAAAGTAATGAAAACCTTTCGTGATGCATATTATTGAAAAGCTCTTTTAGACAACAGTAATGGTTGGACGGATGCCCGGGAAAGTTTCCGAGTTAGTAAAAAGTATGTTTTAAATTTTGGTACACAGGAGTACGGGGTACAAATGTCAAAGTAATGCAAACCCTTCGTGATGCATATTATTGAAAAGTTCTCTAAGACTACAGTAATGGTGGGACGGATGCCCGGGTAAGTTTTCTAACAGCTATATATTTCTTAGTTTATTAATGTTTATCAGGCGGTACGAAGTTCGCCGGGTCAGCTAGTCATAAAATAAAAATTAATACATAATATTTTTCGGTACCATAAAAAATTAGAGTAGTTTAATCAAGGTAATTTGTTTAGTTTTCTAGACATTTTTAAGAAAACAACACAAAATTATAAAAATATTATCATTTTTAGAAGTTTAAGAACAAGCAGGAATTTTTATAAAAAATATATATATTTCTTAATAAAAACCAAAATAAGAAAAAGGTTTCTCTTGGTTAGTCAATTTTCTTGGGTACGATGTACTATCATAGTACACAAAGTAGTACTATTAATATATAATCATGTCTATGGAAAGAAACCTCCAATATTAGGACTGCAACAAAGAAAATAATATAATAAAATATCGAAGTTGTTCTTGGACTGTCCAATAATTTAAAATGAAATTTTATAAAGTTTAAAGTAGTTTCTTGATTATTTCCCTCGCATTTAAGTTGAGACGGCAGAAAATATAATTTAATATCAAAAGAATGAATGGGGTTATTCAGCTAAGTTTTCCTTGTATCAATTTAATAACTATAAAAAATAATAATAAAAAACAACAAGACATTTGTTTCCCATAGAATCTGCAAAACCCCCAATAATAAAAGGGAAAAAGTTTGTTTACAATTCACTGAACTGCAAAAGAATCTTCGAGAAAAATAAGAAAGACTAAAAAAAGATTTTAGAAGATGAAATCGGTAGAAATTCCAGACCTATAAATTAAATTGAAGGGGTTTAAAAACCTTATCTTTACTCCGATAAAAAAAATAAAATAATATTTTATCCCTTAAAAACAAAAGGTTTAAAGTACAAAAACTTGCAAGGGTTAAAAAAACTATCATAATTATTCATAAAATAAAAAAATAAAAAAACATTTTATGTTGAAGTATGTTCTTGAAAATTGGTCTTTTTAATATTTTCGGAGTTTGTAAGGTAGCAGACTTTTATCAAACAAGTATAAAAAAAAAACTTTTCTTTAAAGGTTAGTAAAATATTAATCGGGGTAAAAATCTTTTTTACTGTTAGACAACCTGAATTGATGTCTATAATGGATTAGTATAACTTTTTTGGAAGTTGTAATCATATTAGGAGTAAATTAGGTGATTAATTACATTATCGAATTTTTTAAATAAAAAAATTATTAAATTTTTAAAAACCCGCTTTTATAAGGAACGTATTAAGACGCCTATACCTTTACCCTTTTTAGCCTCTAGCTTTCCTTTTTTTTTTAACAGCCACATAATAAATTTGACAATAATGCGTTATAAAAGCACACACCATTGGACACGAAGAAGCTATAAGCCACTCTAATTAGCAGATTATTTCAAAACCTAACTCCAGGTCAGAGACAGCGACTCGTTCTAGGTAATTTATATGACCAAAACATTAAAATTAGATATAATCGTTTCATTTAGCTGTCTTATTATTTATTCATTATTCACATTTCCATCAGCTCTTATATTAAATATGAAAACACTTAACATGATTAAATCTATAAAATTTCTCCTCTAAAGGAAACAACATAAAAATAAAGCATAGACATGCCAAAGCTTTTAACTAATTTTTCGAGAAAAAAAAACACAACAAATTTATTTTACTACTTGCAACTAAACCATAATATAAAAATGGACATACTTCTTCCTTGTTATAGTTAAAATATATAAAAATATGTTTTATAACTCGCTTCTTTCTAGAAACAAGAAAATGATCTAAGAGTTTTTAAAAGTAGAGATAAGTTGGAGGCAAAAAAGAGGTTGTAAATTCTTCTGCCTTTTTTTTACAAGTTTCGTGGGAGTAGTAAAGTGCCAATTTTCTTTGCTACAAACTTAATAAAAGCCACGAAGCTCGCGATGGACTTTAGGGTAGAGAGGAAGGTTTAAGTCCCATGTGAGAAACAATCTCCTATTCATATGTTTCAAATATGCAAGGATATGAGCCGTGCTAGGAGAAAGGGCATTTTTACGATACTGAAGGCAAACTCGCATAGAGGCTCCTAGTAACATTAAGTAATAATTTACTACAGCAAGAGATATATGAACTTGAAGGAAACATAGGGTCCAAAGTCTTCTAAAGGGACTTGATACCTCATAATATATTCACTATGGGCACAAGCATATTTGCCCCCTTTATACTATGGTACTTTCTCACGTAAGCTTCATAAAAATCTACCCTTCTTGTGATAAAGATACCGAAGTAACAAGACCACAGCAAAAAAAAAGAACTCCAAAAATCCAAACTTTCTCTAAGAATACTCTTGTAAAATAAAATAAAAAAATGAAATAAAACTCTGGATATTTTGTCTCATAGGCATGGGTGAAACTGTGGTTTTAAATATTAGCAAATTATTATGTTTTTAGATAAATTTGGATTTCCGGTAATCTAATGATAGGACAAATAACAAGACCAGCGGTTAATGTTAACAATAAGTTTCAGATTAGAAAGTTATGAAAAAAAAAATCCAATCAGACGCTTTTGAAAATAAAACAGTCAAATGTATCAAAAAATCAGATACGACCAATGCGAATTTAAAGATTTCCTAAAAACATTCAAAACTCTTTGCTTCCGATCTTACTGAAGGTAACAGATTCCCCCTGCATCCAACACAGATCCAACAAGTCCCGCCCCGTGCCGTACGACAAAGTTGGACCGTGAATATATAGTGGTTTAATTAGCTTATTGTAGGTCCCATAAAAGTTCCAACCTTCTGCGCTCATTTGTTTCTCTTCCACATGCGCACAAACATACATTCATTTACACCTGTAGCTTTAAAAATTATCTGATTTTTATGAAACTTTTATGGTTTGTCAAAAGTAGACAGCAGATGGCACCAGATTAATATCAACCGTCTGCGCTCATTAACTTTTGCTTAATTGGTACTTTAATTTATGTAAAAATCAAAACAATTTTGACAGATTAAAAAAACGGAGGAAACCATTAAACCAATTAGACAATAATGGCTTGTAAAAGCATAAAATTAATAAAGCACGTGATAGGATATGCGAGGAAGTTATGTGCCACACTAGTTGGCGGAATATTTTTTTTAAATAATGACAAGCTATCAAAACTAACAGCCTAATGGTAGATAAAATAGTTAAGATACGGCCAAAATTCTAAATGCTTTATCTTACATTCATTAAATTCAACTCTGTCATATATTATCACATTTGTTATGTGACTTTTAATACTAGTATGCCCAAAAACATTAAAAAAATCTTTTTCTTTGGATGTTTATTACTTTTTCCTGCAAAGAATACCATTTTTCCTGCAACAAATTATTAACATTTTTTTTTTTTCCTAAAAAAAGCAATCCATTTTCGATATTCGTTTATTGGCTTTCTTTTTTCCTTCCACCTAGGACAACTGTTAACCCTTCAGAATTGTAACTGCGACCTCGATTTCCCTGATGGTTTTTTTACGACTTTTTTCGCCAAGAAATTATTATTATATCTAGATAATTGGATTGGAATGAATTTTTCCATTTGATTGTTCTTACGTAATAAAAAAAAGAAGTTTTATCCCGTTGTAAATTGGCTACTAACAAAATTAACGTCTAACTTTTGAAATGGAATCTATATCTGAAAGCAAAATTTTTATTGATATTTGAAAAATTGGTAATAAAAACAGATAAAATTTACTGCCTGAAAGCTTTATTCTTGTATAGACATGTTTCTTACTTAGTTCTTATATTACCATTATATGGATAGATTTGTTTTGAAGTAACACCGATAGTAAAAATAATTGGATTTTAAGCTGATATAATTTACTATCTAGAAGGTATCTCAGATACACTTACTCCAATTATATTTTGGAGAATTGGTTTTTCACTATTACTATTAAAACTCTTTGTTTATAGAAAACAACGAATACTTTGACACAATTGTGTAGTTAAATGTCATGATAAAATGATTGGTCAAGATAAAGGAAGTATTTTATTAAGATGATTACATCTTATAAAATGGAATTCTTTGGTAAGATTGCATCAGACAAAATGGAATTTTTTCCTCTTTCCCTTTTTAAATATTTATAGTAAACCAAGAATAGTTTTGCTTTCAGTAAGCTCTAGAGCAAAAAAGCAGAGACAAATTAAATAAATTAAACATTAATGTGCCGTAAAAACAAATCATCATTACAAAACACAAAGAAGTAATGCTCTACACTAATTGATATGAAAAAACTTTATTTGCAATCCATATATATTTTGTAGAAGTTCTTGCTGATTCCATTGAGAGGTAATTAAACAATTTAATTAAATTTCTAAAATGGAAAAAAAAAAAAATTAGGACTATTATAAATGATAAAATAATATATTATATATTTATATATAATATATAAATTACATTTATATTTAGTTATTAATTTTGTTTCAAAGAAGAAAAAACCTATATAGTAATAGAAATTATTTAAATACGTTTTTTCCATTTCAATAAAAATATAAAAATAAAATTTATTAAACTAAAGGTGAAAATAATATTGCAAAATTCAAATATAGAAATCCCCGTGACAGTTGAAAAGATAGATATCAATAAATGAATAATTGAGAATAATATTTGTTTTGTTTTTTCTTTTTTCTCTCTACCTCGTTAAGATGAAAGTTTTTTGTGAAGTTGTCCCTTATATTATTATAAAGGTGATCAGTTCTACAGTTTTTCTCTTCCCGCAGAAAGACTTTGGGGCAACAAGAATGACGAATGAGGGAGATCTACTTCACAAATGAAATTCATTTGGGGCCTAGAGTCTGCTCTAACTTTTCATTTATCTTTGCCAGTCAAAACGAACCATGAAAAGTAAAAAAAAAAAAACTTTTTTCCTCCCCTACCTCCCTCTTCATCCTTTACATTTAGTCTAATTTAATATTCAGATCAGAATTTCAATTCCGAAAGACAAAAAAAAATAAAGGGGAAAACTTTACGATTCCACCTTTATTTTTATCCTGTTTTTGCTATAAGCAATGGCTGGTTTTATTTCTTTCATTCTAAAATGACATGTACCATTTGCTTTATAAACGGGATGAAACTAAATTCAATAAAATGTGAAAGTAGGTAAGCTGTTGTAAACCCAGAGATAATAAATACCGAAGATAGTCAACTTCCCACTCGTACGAGCATTTTTGAGGTTAGAGAGGGCAGATACTCTCTTTTATAGTTAAAAGTCGGCAGTAACGAACCCCGGCTACTCAGGGAAAAGAGGAACTAATCCTGCCGAAAATACCTATAAAAAATGTCTTCCTCTTAGATGGCATTCAAACCTACAACATCCAAATCATCAATCAGTATCTTAGACCTCTCGGCCATCAGATGTCATATTATGTATATGTAGGTAAATTGGGTAACAAATCAGAATAAAGGTGGTTGGGTTTGTTTACCCTGCGTTAATTCCACTTTTTGACAGTTGTCAGTGTTCAGCAACATCGCATCCTATGGTACACTCCCCACCTCTGCTAGTTGGACAGAGCTATGTACCCTCGCATCCGATGGTACACCCCCCCCCCCCTCTGCTACTTGGGTAGAGCTATGTACCCTCGCATCCGATGGTACACCCCCCACCTCTGCAAGTTGGGTAGAGCAATGTACCCTCGCATCCGATGGTACACCCCCCACCTCTGCTAGTCGGTCAAGGCTACGTAAGCCATTTAATTTCAATAGTTATTAGCTCATATTAAATAAAACAAATTATTCAATAGAATTAATGGTTTCGGGCTCGTATTAAAATATCCTGGCTGTTAGACCAACATTCTCCTAGATACAGAACACACACAACACATTACTCAATACAGAATTGTGGTGGTTGCTTCAAGTAGGTTTTGTTATAAGAAAGTTCTTCTACCCGTTAGGTTTTATTTGCTTCCGAGTTTACCGACGGTAACAGAAGCTATGTGATCGTTGTGTGAAACGTTTTGAAAATATTTTATATCTCCGATTTCAAAAATTCCAAGAAAGAAATCCGCTTCAGACATCAGGGAACAGTTTTGGTTCCGTATCAGTCTGTCGCTCTATTTTTGTGAAACAACATATTTTAAAAACTACACGTCCGATTTTAATGACATTTGGATGGTAGGTCATGATTAGCCTATTGTTGGTCCCAAATAAGTTCCAACCTTCTATGCCTATTTTATTTCTTCCACATGCGCACAAACATACATCCATTTACACCTAAATTACACCTTTGAGAGTTTACTTATCTGATTTGTATGAAACTTTTATAGTTTCTCGAAAGTAACGCGTAGATAATCCCAGATCAATTATTTCAACCATCTGCGCTCTTTAACTTTTGCTAAATTGATACTTTAATTTATGTAAAAATCCAAACAATTTTGACAGATTAAAATAGACTGTCAATTGGTGTGGTACATAGCTTCCTCGCAGCCTACCATGTACTTTATTGATTTTATGCTTTTACAAGCCATACTGTGTAAGTTGTTTGTTTCACCCGTTTTTAATCGGTCAAAGTGTATTGATTTTTTACATGAATTAAAGTATCAATTTAGCGAAAGTTAAAGAGCGTAGACAGTTCAAATTAATCTGGGGCTATCTGCGGGTTACTTTCGATAAACTATAAAAGTTTCATACAAATCAGATAAGTACTTATAAAGCTGTAGGTGTAAATAAATGTATGTTTGTGTGGATGTAGAAGAGAAACGTAGAATGTTAAAAACTTACATGGGACCAACAATGAGCTAATCATGATCTACCATCCAAATTTCATTAAAATGTACGAGTAGTTTTTAAGATATGATGGTTCGCAAAAATAGAGCGACAAACAGACATGGAACCAAAAATCTTCTCTGATGTCTGAAACGGATTTCTGTCTTGGATTTTTTTAAATAGGAGACCTAAAAATGTTTCGTTCTTCGCAGAATGATCACGTAGTTTCCGTCCTACGGTAAGCTCGGAAGAAAAACAAGGGAAAACAATTAAACAAAATAGACAATAGTGGCTTGAAAAAGCATAAAATCAATAAAGTACGTGATAGAATGCGAGGAAGCTATGTGCCACACTAATTCGCAACCTATTTTTTATTTAAATTCGGTCCATTAATAATTTTTATATCATTATCAAACGGAAAAATTGCCTCATACATAAATCTTTCAATTAAAGATACGTTGGTTTGAGGGTGATTTTAGTTACGTCGTGGAATTTTACTAAAACATAAACATTTCTATTATGATATAAACCCATTTGACTGTCATTTGGATAGAAATTCAATGGTCTGTTTCGGATATAGCTGTTTATTTTTTTATACTGTATTATATCAGTCAGATATCAAGTGCAGGCTTTTGATCATTTCTTAGATTTTCCTTGAGAGCCTGGTTTTACCCTCACATAGTTTTAAAGGCCGTTGGTGTGCTTGAGACAGGATGTCGGCACAACCAGGAAGATATTGATGGTAAATACTTGAAGCTTAAAGCTGAAGTGCTTTAAGGGGAGGTTTTGAGCCGAGCAGTATTGCCTGCAGCTGACGTCTTATTGCCAGATACTGACGTACCACATCCTACCCTAACCCTTTAATCGATTCAGATTACATAAAAATGAAATTATCCTTCGTAAAGATAAATAAGCAAGAAAAAGTCAAAATGTGGAGGTTCAGTAAAAATGAACTAATACTGATAGGTTCTTGATAAGGGTTCTATCTGTTAAAGCCAGAATTTAATCATGTTTAATATGAAACACTAATATTTGAAAAATGGAAAATCAAACAATAGTGTCTGATTGCATGGTTCTATATTTTAAAAAAAAAATAAATAAACCGTCATATTTTTTAGGGTTCTAGGTCATCCTTAGGAAACCCTTATACTTTTGGTAGTTCGTCCGTCCGTTCATCTTATATTGGTTCATACCTCCTGACCTATTGTTGCTAGTGATCTGAAATTTGATATACAAGTAAACGTTGCCTAGAGCGAAACCATTGTAAATTAATTTTTACCCGAATAAGGATCCACCTACAAAATCAATACATATAAAAGGGTACACATAAGATAGATCATACAAGTACAACTTTTTTGCCCAAAAACAGGAATAATGTTGCGAACTCAACAGTTGTGCTATCAAAAGAGAATTGATCGTAATTTTTTTTTTTTTTTTTTTTTTTTTTTTTGTATTTTTATTGTGGGCTATAATTTTAAAAATATTCAATAGTAAACCACAAATACATAACGAGTTTTCAAAATGACTGCCATTATACTCCCAAACTAAATTATACCCCCCTCCCCTCACTAACTCATAAGGACTAGTCCTAAAAATTTGAAAAAAATACATAAATATAAAATATACATATCTGTACTGCAATGATATTTCCGGGAGTTCAAAAACCTTAAATTTTTAATTGGGGTATCATTTTAAAGGTATTGGAAAGTAGATCACAAATATAAATAAATTTTTCCAAAAGGCAGCCATTTTATGTTTTAAATGCCAGTGAAGTGAAACAGATACATCTAGAGAGGTGAGAATAATGATCACATTGTGTGATGTAATGAAATAATAATATAATGATAATACGTTGATGATCAACCTAATTATTATATGTTTTGATAGCGACGTGTTGATCCCTCGGTTCTACAATAACCTAATCGTGTGTTAAGAGTCGAATAAGATCTGTCTTATATAACTTGTACTAAATTTTTTCATGTGTAAATACATAATAAATTAGTCTATTATTTTAGAAGCATTACGGCATAAAAGTAGAGAACATCCCTTTTGAAACCACAACCTTAGTTTTAATCACTCTTAAATACTGTCTGCAGTTCAAGTAAAGAACTTAAAAACTTTAAACCCTAGTAGTAGCGTAGAGATGGAAAGTTATTTAGTGATTTTAAATTAACTCCTTACTTAAACTTATAATATACAAGTAAAAAGGTCCTTGAGCATCTTATTTATTAATTAGGAAAACTTGCATTACTCTTCAAGTCTTAACTTTAGCTGAATAATTTACAGTTTTTGTTTTTCTTTCATTATTTATTTAATATTTGACCTTGTTAATTATTAATGCATTTTAAGGAATGACAGTAAACTGTTTTCTTCACTTTTATAAAAAGGAGTAATAAATTATTCAATGTTCATTTTAAAATTAGTGTAATTTACTATTTTTTAGTATTATTTATGCCGGCTAGGCACTATTTCATTCAACATCTCATCTCTCAATACTAGATTTCACACTCCTTTAAGCTTTAAGTCATCTTCAGGACCTAGTAATTGAATACTGGACTTAAAAACAAGATTTTTATTCTATTTTATCAAACGTATTTACGTTTTGTTGTGCTATGAACTTAAAAATTATCACTTCAATTTATTATACAATATTAACTAGTCCAATAACATAATATGAAAACGAAAAAATCAATTTAATGCCATTCAGAAAATTCTCTCTAGCTTTGTCGACAAATTTGGGACACATTTCTAACTCATTGACATGGACATAAATAACATGATTTCAATGTTGCAGTGCACTACTTAAATGTTAGTAGTAATGCACAATGCACATCTTAGCAATGCAAACGCAAGAAACTGTTAAAATTCACGGTATAAGAAACTACCTATTAACAGCCGTTAAATAAATTTAATGGAAGGGAACTCATTTAAAAATCAAACCAAACGTAGGTCTATGGGCTTGGTAGATGTACAGCCTTACCTAATCTTGCTAAGAGTAAAGAAAGGATTACAAATCTTAACTTTTTGTTGCAAGTAATCTGTTTTTTTTTTTACATCGCATCCTCGAATCACAACTATATTTCTAGGATAGAGAAATGGGTAGCTATTAATCACGAAGATTCAAATAATTACTAAGTACACGAATATAATGGTTATAATTCTTCCTATTTTCTTAACTTTATTTTTTTCTTTTCTTAACGAAAAAAACAGGTGCGATAAGACAATTTCAGTTTAACATATCTACCAAAAATAGTAATACTGAAGTAATTAGAAAGTAAATTATCAACTAATATTAAATACATATATCAATATAACTCATAATAAGTTTTAAAAAGACCGATATCTAAATAGTGAGATGGTTAAATAAGAACTGCATCAATGCATGGTGGATTGTGTGCTTTCTCCAATATATTTTAAAGCAAATCGGTGTGTCATAAAAATTGTGCATTAGTTATGTCCAATCCTCGCCGTGACGCTCTGATTTATATGGCTCACTATTGATCACATCATACTCGCTTCGGCGGTACTATGTACAGAGGTATGATGTGTGAAGTGGCTGGAACTCTCAACCGAGGGCGTAAAAAGGGCCTAAGTGATGGCCTAATTGCAAGGTTCGAACAAGTGGTTCGTCCTACCTGTTCTAGTAAAAAGTACTAGACTACTACTACTACTACGTCCATAGTGAAGGAGAATTCGGTTTCTTCTGACTTCACTACTCTTTTCCCAAAAATATTAGAACGACATTAGTAAATAAAGGGTTTTACAAGTGACGTAAAATGATCATGATCATGATGAGAGAATTAAAAAAAAAAAAACATCTTGACAACTCGTTATCATGAGACATAGTTTTGGTTTAACAATAATCCAAAATATTAAAGCCACTGAACAGATTATATTTGCTGACAACTCACCTCATTTAGTAGGAGGAGAATCCACTGAGGTGGCAAAAACAAGATTATTACCGGATAAGGTATCAGATAAAGAAGAGGAAAAACGAGAAAATCAGATAAAAACTGCGAAGAGGAAAAGAGTAAAAATGAAAACAAAGAGCTAATTTGAGGTCGGAAGATTTTTTTTTGCGCATTATCTACAAGGGTGAGGAGAAGGGAGAGGGATTTGGAAGTGAAGGAGTAGAAGAAGCGAAATCTGGCTCCTTCCCTTTTCTTTAGCATTGTTCTCCATTCAAAAATATTCTCTTTTTTTTCATAAGTTTTGTTTTCTTTGAAGAAATTATAATAATAAAAAAAGAACAATACTCGTTTGTGAATGTTTGAACTCGTTAAATTTGAGAATTTTCATTCTATCCTCCTTCATATTTTCCCTTTCTTTAGCAAAGCTTCTCATCTTACTTTTCTTATTCTACAGATAGAGTTAAAAATAAAAATCATAAAACTAATTCTCAAAGAAAACAATTAAGTACATATTTCATATTTTTGGTTTACCAAGAGACAAATCGGTCCGAGACAACTCAGACAATCTTTTTCATTTACGAGTTAATAATTTCTTAGCCCAATGTTTTCCATTTATTAATTTACGTAGGTACATAAAATTATTATTGGCCAAATTTTATTATTCATCAAAACTTATCATAGAAATAACTTCTCCTCGGCGGGGAATCGAACCATTTTCGAGAAATAATATTTTATTTCTCGTTTCTTCAGAATTCTTTGGGTATAGCGCCCCCAATTTGGATCTAAAATTCATATCTCGATTTCACCTCGGAGTGTGCTTTTTCTGATAGTGTATACCAAATTTTGTCAAAATCGGTCTCGTAGTTTAGCCTCCACGCGTCTGCACAGACGACAGACGACTGTTAAAAATTTTTTATTAATCACTTTTTTTTACTCAGGAGACCTCAAAACGTGTAAATCCATCGAATTTCAAAATCGAATTTTTGTGCAATTACAATAATGAGAAAGTAAGAACGCAATTAAACCAATTCCTATTGTTTATTTGGTATACTTATAAAGGGAAAATTACAAATGATTAGGTTCATTATCATTGTTTTTCAAGCTAGTATATACATGTATTTAGTGACTAAAGCGCCTCTTCCTCGAGTTGGATATTGTTGTTATAACCTGAATCGTCAGGCTTGCCTAGAAAGATCTACGAGTAGAACCACCTTGGTATTTTTAATTTCTCATATAAAGAGAAAATAATTAGTGATGTTGCGGACATTAGGTTTTGAAATTTTGATGGACGTTTTGAGGTGTCCTGAGTACAAAAAAGTGTTTTTTTCTGTCTGTCTGTCGTCTGTGCAGACCTGTGGAGTCTAATCTAAACTACAAGCTTTGACGAAATTTGGCATACATGTACAGTAAAATCATGCCCCGAGGCGAAATCGAGAAATTAATTTTAGTTCCAAATTTAGGAGCGCTACTCTCAAAAACTCTGAAAAAAAGTTGTATATTACAATACAAATCTAATGATATAAGTCGTTTTCCTAGGAAAAATCCAGTTTCCGAGATATTGATAAAAATAAATATGATTTTTTTCAAAATCGAAAACAAAAAGTTAACACTCACCTATTGAACACCATTTTTCATTATATATTAACTAGGCATCGCGTAGTCTATCATCGAAGAAAGCTTAATGCATAAATATTTAATATTAAGCAAATTAATAGTTAATCATGACGAGTTTATAGTTTAAAAGGATGATTGAAATAGACGGTAATGCCGGGTGGGACTCCCACTTCACTTGGAAGGTTCTACAGGAGGGTTCCTAAAGGTGGGTTTTTCAGCTAGCGGACCGACAAGCATATCCGTCTGTATAGATAACAATGTATTCATGTTTTCTAGGATCTTGAACCGAGATAATAAGAAAGTTGTACTTTTTTACTTTAGCACCCCCCCCCCCCTCCATATTCCTTTGTGTTAATAGTTATTCAGACAAAGGAATATGTACAGAGTAGCATATATTCCTTAGTCTAAATTACTATTCAGACGAAGGGATATTTATTCCAATGTACCTGGAGACAAAGGAATATCACACTTGTGTATATAATTGTGATCATATCCTTTAGTCTATTCAACTATTAAGATAAAGGAATATTAAATATAAAACTCCCCTAGTCTCGATGTCTTGGGGAGGTAAACACACAAACCTTTGAGACTTATGTAAGGCAGACTATTGTGGTGCTAAAGTAAAAAAAAGTGCCAAGAATGTTATCAACAAAGAGTTGAGACAAATTGAGACAAATATCAATTAAAGAGTTTTTAAAGAGCGGCATGCCCCGTGTCAACCATTACTTAAAAATTTGCATAAGCCCTTTGGCAGGCTTAAAGACTTCCACTGGCTGTTGTTCCAGGGATTATTTTAATAATTTATATATTAGTTAGTTAAAGTTTGTTTAAAAAAATTTACTGCACATTTCTGTAAGAGTATTTAGGCTTACTTTTTTTTAATTAAATGAAATTTAGCAAAGAAGATACTCTTAAAAACTAGTGATATTTTCCGGAAATTTTGGGAAAAAGAACCTACCTCTCCATTGTACTATATTATTTCTACATACGTGCTCAAACTATTCAAACCAATGTTTAATTGCCTCTTATGCTAAATACCCTATTCAGAAAAAAAGGTGCCTAGGATTTGTGAAATTTTGACTTCAAAAAAATTGTCTACTTTACATAATTAACTGCTTTATTATATCAAATTTTCAACAAGCTATTATACTTTTTTCCACTTTTGAAAAGCTAGTTGTATAGAAAAAGGTTAAAAGTATAAAAAACCTGAGGTCAAAGAACTCCGAAAAGATACAGTTTTCAAGGATTCAACGACACTTATATAAAAGCTAAGATACAGTAAAAGTCAAAGACACTCTAAGTAAATCTAAGATACTTTGAATTACTACTATAATATAAGACTCTTGTTCTTCTATTATACGTTTCTGTGGATCGAAGCTTTTTTCATCGTCTCTTGACTCGTAGTCGCACTTGAAAAATAATGATAGGTTTCTTTTCAATTCTGCCAATAGGTTTATCTTGATTCAAAGAGGATGCCACTTAACTATTGAGTTCTTTCCACCTTCACTTCATTGTCCCTTTTCAAGGCTTTCATCGAGATTCTTTTCTTTTTTGTTTATAACTATTCTTTTTTTTTAACTTTTCCCGATAAATAAAGTTGTTGTAATCTTTAAATTATACCCTTTAATAATCTCAGATAAAAATAATATAGAATGCATAAATCTTTCTTTCTATTTTTTTCCCCTTCTCTTATCTATTATAACATAATATTTTATAAAAGCTTCATATAAAGGGATTATCTCTTTATTTTCTTTTTATATACTCTAATAATCTTTCTATCGCTACATAAAATGGTGTTTAAGAGTCTCGTAAAACGGGACAATATCGAATATTAGTTCCAAGTTAAAAAAAAAATGTATAGTCTCAAAGGGCGCATTAAGCCTGTTACACGAAGCGATCAAGGCCACATTTAATTGCACGTTAGCGAAGCACTCACAAAAGAGTGTGCATCAACCATCAACAAGAGGTTTTCTAAGAGATAAGGTGTTTCGTAAAAATGTTGAGGGATAGACAGGAGACCAAAAATGTTTCTTATGTCTATAACGAATTTTGGTACTTCTTTAGATTGTTACTCCCCTATGTTGTTTTAGAATTTAAATAACTGATTAAATGTACTTTAAAGTATAAAAATTGTAGCCGAGGGGTTAGCGAACTCGACTCTGAAACCAAGGTATAAACCCCAGCTGTGAGTTCGAATCCTAGCGGGGTAACCCATGTTTCACTCTGATGATCTCATCGATTAGATGATTTAAGTGGCCGAATAACCCCCGTCCTGTAATAACCCTGGCGGTTGATCGGGACTAAAACCCAAAACAAAAAAAAACTGATTAAATATCTATTTAGTGAAAGTCATAAGGATGTTTAGTCTAATGTACTTTGGGACAAAGGAATATCACACTTCTGTTTTTACCTAGGAATTTTTGAATTCGGAGACAGAGGAAAAATTCGTTCTTCAGAATGACAATAAAAGCGAAAAGAAAGATTTAATATTAATGACTAAGATGGAATAATATTAGTCAATCTTCTCAAAAAGAAAATATAAAAATAACGACTTTCTTCTTTTTTTTTTATCAGGAATCAAGGGAAAAGAGTAAAGAAAAGTTATGAGTTCTAAAGTTATTTTAAAAGATGATCTTTACTTAAAAGTTTCAAAGAGGTGTCACATTTACTTAATGTTTTCCTTTGTAACTTCATAATATTTTTCTTAATCTTATTATTGTAACTTGATATTAATTTATGTGTCAGGTTTAATCTCTTATGAAATTTTAGAGACAAAAAATATAAAACATTTTTATTATGAAATTTACACAGGTTTGTTAAAAATAAAAAAAAATCCGTATGAAGTAACAATATGGTTTTAAGGTAATTGTTTTCTTTTAGCGAATTTTCGAAGAAAATTAAGCTATTGCAATGGCTTCAAAATGTTTGTAATGCGAATTTTTGTTGGAAATCCGTTTTCGACCATTCTTAATCGATTCCTGAAAATTAACACTTTTTTTATGTATGTATGTATGGTATATTGTATATATTTGTCACGCCAGACGATATCTCACGCTAGGATGCACTTAAAAATCCAAACACATTTTTAAATGTCAATAATATCAAAAGAAAGGATGAGTTCGTTCGTCCAAAATTTTTGGAGTTCATTTAGGGGTCAAATTTTGACAATTTAGGGACAAAAAATTGCATAATAACGTGTTTTCCATTTTATCCCTCTCTTATATGAAAATATGAGTGTATTAACAACAATGACTGTACTCTTAAAGAGCTTTCCAACGATTTGCATCTTGAAGGGTAAATACTATTTTGACTTTTGTACCCCGTACCCCTATGTACCAATTTTTTTCTTATATTTTCATGAGCCAATAATACGCAGATTTCTTTGAAAATTCGCTCATTAAGTCATGGTGCAGGACTGGTCTTTTTTTTATTATCCTTTTCTTTAATAGATTTTTGTTGTGATTATGCTGATGAGATCATTCTTTTGTATCTTTGGGCACCATTATCTCGAAAATCAGACATTTCCCGGAAATAAATGTTCTCTATAGTTTTCATTGACGAGGGAAAATACTACAGACTACTGGAAATCAGATTGATGAAATCTATAATATAGGCCAAGATATATAACCAACCCTACGTATTTTATATGAATGGACAAGATATTTATCCACGTTCACAATCTGAATAATACGGATTAATTTTCGAACAAATATGACATTGTTTTATGCAGTGATAAAGCTTATGTAAAAAAAAATCCAATTAATGCCTAAAAATGAGCTTGTGTTAAACACAACAATATGTTTAACTATGCATTTTACCTCAAGATCTGAATTGTGGATATTACATAAGATGAGTGTGGCGGCAGGATATCTATTCGAAGGTATTTCCGATCTCGTCGTTGTTATACTATACATACCGATGGGTGACCAAATTAACGAACTAAGATTAATTACCACAGACGCAAAGCAACGTTGCTTCAACTGTAACACTTAGTAATAAAAAAAAAAATAAAAAATCAGAACAAGCTAGTGGGTAACAACAAACTAATTTATCAATTTCTGAGCTTTTTAATATTTAGCACCATCATACGATATCGATAATCGTTGAATGCATTGTTGTCAACGAGCAGTCATCTAATGTAAATATTTGGTTAGATTCAAATTCAGGATTCAATTCTTCTGAACCAACAAATATATTGCCAGGACTACCAAATGGGTGGTATGTGGTCCAAGTTATAAACAAAAATGGTAATTAAAAAGGTAGATTTTATTTGGATTAGTCCTTAACAAGTATCGCCATAATATTTAAGATAATAATATATATTTATGATAATAATATTTATGTTTAATATTTTTTACAAATGCTACAAATTACCGGCTAGTTAAGGAGTTTATGTTAGTATTGATACAAATATAATCGCTCCAAACATGTAATTTAATATATATAAGCAAGCTGTCTTAAAGTATTAAAGGTTATGTAAGGATTTTGTGTGTAACGATCTAAACTTGAAATCCAGGACAGCCGTATCTGGATTTATGATTTTAAAAAATTTCAAGAATATTTTATTTAGAGTCTTATTATTTAAAATATGTATATTTTATTATCTTTGTAATAACCAAGATAATGAAATAACTAACAGTTAATAATTCAAGAATAATAATTATTATTGAATTATTAATTATTTGGCGAGTGTGTTTAATTTGTTTTTCAGTAATGATTTATGAAAGAGATGCATTATGCATTGACATGACCGAGTTTCTTAATTACTCATTTTAATGGACCATTAAGCAATGTTGTCTAAAGCAAGTTTTAATCAATATAAAGTTGATAAGGTGAGTGAGTTGATGGGATGCAGTGAATCCGAGACTAGACTAGATCCTTGCTTGTTTCCTATACCCGGGAAAAGGTTCATGCTATTCTTCTCTTGGTTTCAGCTCACGTAGGGTCGCCTCAGGACCCTGGAAAGCAGTAAAGTAACCCCCCCCCCCTCCGTGCACCAGCCTCTAGGTTTCTCTACTTACCCACGGCTCCATGTCCCAAATATGTTTCCTTCCAATTGGCCCTTTTTTCCCCGGCTATAATCCCGAAAGCCCTTTACCCCGGTGTTACGGCTGCCTTTACCCTCATGATTATTATGATGGTGTTTTCTCCGACTCGAACAGGCCCAGAGCTCAACTTATCTCGCTACTTCCATCTGGTTTCTTTCTCTCTCTCACACTGATTTAACCGATGTAGATGAATTCTAACACGGTTTTCTTTTTTCTACCTCTGTTTATAAAAAATTCAATGATATTAGTAGTAAACATTCGTTATATATAAGATCTAAGAAATGTTCAAGAGAGTAAAACAAATTTCTCACCTCGTTTACCACGTACTCGAGCGAGTAATGAGGTCTTTTCAAACGCTAATACCTTTATCATTAAATTTATACAAAAATAAATTTTCCGAATAACTCCCCATAAAGTACACGTTACACGTGTTAGAAAAAACTAAAAAATAATTGTTTATTTTTTCTACGAATTATCAAAGCATCACAAACATCCTTTTCTGGATCTCTATCAGTTAGAACAAAAAAAAAAATTAACTCTACAACTAAGTAATTCCGAGCAATAAACCTATATTGACTATAGTAATGATTTCGTATTTCATCTTTTTTTTTAAAAAAGTAACTTTTAAGTTAAATGAAGATTGCATTTTTTTTTTTTGCTTAAATGAAAATTTAAGTTTAAAATTGGGGTTTTTAATCTAGGAAATGTATTGTGTAATTATATTAATTCTCTCATCATGATCCTACATAGTAGCATAGCAAGTTATGTACATACGAGTACATAACTAAGATATACGTAAATAATATATACAGAGCTCATAATACTTAGCCCAGTGTTTTCGTAGGAACATTTAATTATTATTGAATATTTTATCAAAATGTATCATAACAGTAACTTCTCCGCGGAGAGGAATCGAACCCGGCCCCTCACCGTCCGTGTTTTAAGCTATTTACTCAGGAACTAGATTTTTCCCGGGATAACAGTTTATATCGTTAGATTCGTATTTCAATGGACTACTTTTTAGAATTTAGGACTAATTTTTGGAACGAAGTTCCTTATGGCACGTTCTGGAGCCCGGGAGTGAATCCAAAAAAAACGACCAAAATCACCGTCACAAAATCACCGTCACGCAAAATCCGTCACGAAATCTATCGATGACGATAACTTGAGTAAAAGATCACCGAGTAAGTTAAAATTTGGTACACATGTTCATTTTACCAATGCCTAGGCTGAGTTCGTTGGAAATCGTTATCCGCCCAAGCGTTCACGCGCAACGCTCGCGTAAACTTAAGCTTCAAAAAGACGGGAAGAAATGTTATTAAGGAAGCCTGTTCCTTGACTTGTTTTGTTTATTTTTGCTATATGTCAAAATGTTACTTGGTTTTGTAAATATAGAAAATATATTCACGGTCTTGTTAAAAGTAAAATTAATCTGTGCTGACGCTTATTTCAATATATTTCCTATATTATTATAATACTGCGTACTTAATGCAAGAACAAATTCTAACTTCATCTATTTAATGAGACAAACAACTTCTTTTATTTATTTATTTTTTTTTTTAGTAAAACGAACACCGACACTTTTATGAAGTGATAAAGATCGCTAAATTTATTAAAGTGGACCCAAACGTTTAAAATAAAGAAAACAACTTTTTCACCGATATCTTCCGTTCTAAAGTATATACACATTGTCTAAAGTAGAATTGAAACAAGCATGTAAAATTTCAACCGGATACAAGCAGAAGCTTTAGAGTAGGGAAGAGATATATTTTAAATTAATAGGCCGGGTAGGTAGAAAACAGTCCTATTTTAATCCAACATCCTTTTACAAACATACTCTTTAACTATAAACTTTTTTCTTATATTCAATATATATTTATAGTAAGACGCTTGCTTTAATGATACAAATAATGATTTTCTTTTAATTTTGCCTTAACTCTGCCAGGTACAAACAGTTTTTTACTTTTAATTTTGTCTCTTTTCTAACTCCGCCATGTATAAGTAGTTAGCAATGTATACGTACTTAGCAGTGTGATTTTATAATTTATATTTAATGAAAAATGTAAGGAACTTCGTTCTTACCGGGTGTCCCGCGACACCACACGTATTTTTAATCAAAATCGTCGGAACTGTTTTCGAGAAATAATTTTTTGTCACGTTTTTTCAGAGTTATTGGGGGGTACCGGCCCTAAATTAGGAGCTAAAGTTCATTTCTCCTCGGGGTATGATTTTTGTGAACATGTATGCCAAATTTCGTCAATATCAGCCCAGTAGTTTAGGCTACAGGAGGCTGCATAGACAGACGGCAGACGACACTTTTTAAAAACCACCTTTTTGGAATCAGGGGTCTCAAAACGAGTAAATATATCAAAATCTAAAAATCGAATTTTCGCGCCATCAAATACTCTCTTTATATGAGAAAGTAAAACGGTGGCATTTGAACACGGGTGGGCATTTGAATGAAATGAGTGGAATTTAAAACTCAATTGTTTGAATAATATTCAGTCATTGAGTTGTGATGAGACAATGATTTTCCATTAGCTGAAACAGTGATTTTCCATTGAAGCGATGGAATAATTAATTATTCCATACTAATGAGATTGAATATCAATTAGAGGCCAACTATTGTTACACCTAAAGAGGTAAATAAAAATGTATTAGATTTAAATTAATCGAGATAGATGTCAACATTAGCAAACAATAGGACATTAAGAATATGTAAATTTGTGAAATAGATGGTAAAGACCCCCATTGACGGGGGCCCCAATATCCTGAAATAACTGGAAGAGGGGGGCCCTGAATCCTGAACGCAAGAGGTTTTTTTTTTTTGCTCATCAATTTTTTTGGGGGAAGGGGGGGGGGCCCAATGGTCTAGCTACGCCACTGCATTGAACTTTATTGTATTATTTCTATTCTCAATTTTTTTTCTAAATAGTTTGGGATAATTTTTAAAATGTCCCACCTTACTCTTTCAATAACAAAGTGCAGTAGAACTTCTCAATAACGGACTAATAAGGGCTGAGGGTTTTCAGCAATTACGAAAGTCAGTTATATAACAAATAATAATGCAAAAGGGTATACGTCAATAAAAGTACCATAGTTAGCTAAAGGTGTTAATTATACAATATACGTCAAATAAAATATAGCCTTAAACGTACGTTTAAGAAGCATGTCATGACGAATATTAACAAAATAGAACTGATTGCAGTGTATTGGGTGAGACGGCAAATTGTTAATATCAGTAAAAACTCGACTAGTGATGGTTTTGATCGTTGAATTTAGACATTGACTCGTCTTGCTTGGAAATATAGATAAAAATTACATTCTTCTTTTATTATAAGCAATAAAAATATTATTTTTGTCTGCTATAGAAGTATCCGTCATTGTGACATTCTGCTGTATGTATATAGAAGTATTGTTATCACACAAAGTATTAGGTATATTTTTATATCTTTACAAAAGTCAGGCCATCTGTCTATCGTCGTTCAGTCACTTGGAGCGGAAACAACCGATCTGATTTAGAAGAAATTAGACATTAGTGGTTTGTAAAAGCATAACATCGTTAAAAGACGCGATAACACGACGGGGAAGCTATGTGCCACACTAATTGGCAGATTATTTTAAATATCTAAAAATTGTATTGATTTGCTTCCAAACTCACCGAAGGTAATAGAAACTATTTGATCGTTCTTAAGAACGAACATTTTAAATTCTGGGCTCATTAGTTCCTCTTTTACCTGCCACAAACATTAAACATACATAATATATTTACACCTGTAACATTAAAAGTACTCTTAAGATTTTTATAAAATTAGGATGGTTTGTCAAAAGAAGCACTAAATTTGGCTACATTAATTCTTTAATTCATTAAAAAAATCAAAATAATATTAAAAGATTAAAAAAAGGGGGTATAAATATAATATACGAAATAAGACGAGGGAAACCATTTGTCATACTATTTGGAAGACTATAATTAGCAAATTAGCAAATAAAATAATAAATTAGTATTATTATATCAATTTAAAATATTTAATATACGCAGTTGGTGAAAATTAATATGATGGCCATGTGTGGACTACTTTTGAAAATTCCATCCAAATTTCATAAACATGAGATGAGCACTTCTAAAGATATAGGTGAAAATAAATGTATGTTTGTGCGCATGTGGAAGAGAAACAAATGGGCGCAGAAGGTTGACAATTATATAGGATAAACAATTACAACCTAGGCTAATTATGACCTACCATACAATTGTCTTTAAAATCTGGCGAGTAGATATGATGGTTGGCAAAATTGTGGTCCAAAGGGGCAAGATGAGAGACCATAAATCTTACCTGATGTCTGAAACAGATTTCTGTTTTGGAATATTTGAATTCTTAAACAATAAATTTTTTCCTGACAAAAAGAATTATCTTCATGTAATAAAAAAATGAATCGAGGTTGGATAAGTTTTATTTTTTAAATTGTTTTATACCGAGGTTTATTATATTTTAGCTTGTTTATCCATGAATAAGTATTACGTTTGATATTATTTTAAAGATAAAAGAAACATACTGTTGTGCTAGATAGATTATTTTTAGAATTTAATAAATTTTATTAATATTTTATAGTTTATTCATCAAGTGAAAATTTTCCCCTTTGATGTTCTTATGTTGCTTTGTATTTTATAAATTTATTTTCCTTTTATTTGAAGTAATATTTATTGTTTTACATTTGATGACTAGATTTGAGAGTGACTATGGTAGCCGTAGTTGGTTTTTATAATCGTATATGTCTAAAGGTTCTTAGAATGTTGTACAGTTCAGCGAGCAAGATTCTCCGCTAAATGTTCTGGTCGGTTTATCAAAGGGTCACGTGACGTATATTCTGTAAAAAGGTACAGGATGTTAACAGGTGATTTACTATAGGCATAGATCGGCTGTGTTATTGAAAAAAAAAAAACCTTTTTCCACAAGAACTCGATCGAATTTTAGTCCCTTGCTAAATGGATTCGATTGTTTGTTGGTTAATCCGGCTCGGAGAACCAAAAAATTAGATTTTTGTTTAACCCTTTTGGGTTAACTCTGTAAAGTGAGAATCGATTCTTTCAGTTGCAACTGTTACGTTCAATCCATAATAGTCGATACAGGGTGTAAAATAATGACTATTAGTCGTCGCAAAACCCAATTACAAGCGAGGTTCAAATCCTACGGCCCCGTATCTGACAAATAACTTTATAATACAAAGGATTCGACCTCCCTTCCCAACCTTCCCTTTCCTAATAACATAATTCTGAGCCTGGTCCCAGGAAATTGAAGTGACGGGCAACGATTCCCCCTACCTACTCCATTGCTTAATAGAATCATTTATTAGGACAGGGATTTTCGGTCGATTTCAACTCAATATCTGATTGAACACGGATACTTCGGATTCTGTTACACATTGTATATGTCTTAATTGTTTTAGACACAAATTTAAAGGGAAGTATTGATTCAAGAGAATATTGGTTAAATCATTATTCTCCTTTCTCTTATAAAAGATGTCATATATTAACTAAACTGACGTTGAGTAATTATTAGTCTATAATTTCATTTGTTGGTTTTGATTAATATATTTGGACATATCGATAAATTGCAGATCTCATTGAATGTTAAAGGAATATTTTATGATTGAACAATAACAAAGGAATTATGATTGAACAATAACTGAAGTTTCTAATTCGGATTGTGCACAATGATGCTTTTAAATTCGTATAAATTAGATGTGGGGAACGAGCATCTAAGCCGAGTGGTGAGAGTATTCATATCCGCCGCCTGAAAACTAGATCTTAGCACTGACATATCTGATGAGTTGGAATCCCAGAGAGTAAAAAAAACAATGGATTAAAGGAACCAACTGTTAGTACTCCTAAAAAAGGGATTCATTAACATTCTTCAAGAGATGTTAAACACGTTCTTGATAAGAGTAGCAGTTCTTCTCTCCTGTCGTCTGTATATTTTGTTTGCTTCGAGTCAACATCACGATACACCACAAACCCGATGATGCTTCCAGTAGTGGAAGCGAAAGGTCAGATTTCAACTCCTTCGTGACGCGGATTCCGCACCGGAAAACCAAGCTGTATATTACTTTCTCAGAAACTAAATTTTTCGGGGGTTATATCGATAGATTCGTATTCAAATGGACTACATTTTTTAATTTATTAATCAAAATTGTCGGATCCGTTTTCGGGAGTTTTTGGGGGATAGCGCCCCCAAATTTGGAGCTAAAATTCATTTCTCGATTTCGCCTCGGGGTATGATTTTTCCGACTAGGAATGCCAAATTTATTTATTATTTTGCTTCAGAGCTTACCGAAGGTAACGGAAGCATTGTGTTCACTTTTGAGAACGAAAAAATTGTATGTCTCCGATTTTAAAAATTCCAAGACATAAATCCGTTTCAGACATCAGGGAACATTTTTGGTCTCGTGTCTGTCAGTCTGTGTGTCTTCGAATTATGAAACGTGTGACGATAAGTTGAGTAAAGTCGACGGAATTTGATGAAGTTTGGTAGACATGTTCATTTTACCAATGCCCAGAACGAGTTAGATGGACAACGTTATCCGTCCAAGCGTTCACTAGCAACGCTCGCGTAAACGTGAACTTCAAATTTAAAATTGGGATTTTAGGTCGGGAAAAATTTTAACTTCATCTATTCAATGAGACAAACATTTCTTACAAATACAATTTTTTAGTAAAACCAACAGCGACACTGCTATGAAGTTTTAAAGATCGCTAAAACTATTAATCGTTTTTATTATGGAGAGAACGCGGGGAGGGAGATAGACGAGGGAAATTGGAGGTTGTTTGGTTCTCCCACCTCTCTATTTACCCTATCTCTTCAATAGCACAGCGAGCCTCGAGACCAGGCGACAAGGCTTCATTCGGGGGAAAATTAAATAAATTAGACATTTTTGGATTTTAAAAGCCTAAAATCATTAAAGTATACGGGAAAGGACGCGAGGAAGCTATGTGCCACTCTAATGGGCAATGTATTTTTATTTTAACTAAAATAAGTATAAAAAGCTGCTCTTTGGAAGCAAGGTGTGCATATATTATCCTTTAGCATCTTAGGTATGCACTTATTTGGTTCTTTTAGGGATAATAATGCGATTTATATTGGTGATCTACATTTAAATACTTTTAAAATGATGATTCCCACTTAAAAATTACAAAAAATAAAATGATGGGTCAAGCTAGTTAACGCCACCTAAAATTTTACTTTTTTATATTAAATCCCGGAAACATCATCATGGCCCACAGAATATATTTATATATTATTTTCTCATTGCCCGCTGATCAAAGAAATTTCGAGTGTTTCCGTTTGCAATATTTGTTTTTGGGCAAAAAAACATAGCTGCAATAGGTCGGGGGATTTACTCCAAGATGCAACGGACGGACGGACGAACTACCGTAAGTACAAGCGTTTCTAGGCTGTCCTCGAAACCCTAAAAAAGTAACTGTTATAAGTAGTGTTCGTAATGTATTATATTGTAGTAAAAAAAAAATACTCTGCCAATTAATGTGGCACATAGCTTCCTCGCAAAGAAATAAGACCGAATTAAGAAAAATACCTCGATAAAAATAATCAAAAAGTTGGAACGGCCGGCACTGTTCCAGTAAATATTTAATAAAGTTGAAGAAATTTAAACATTTGTTGGAGAAACAAAGCCTCCAACAAGCACCAAAAGTTAGCGCACATGTAATTAATTTAATAAACAAATATAAAACTGCAACCAAATCGTAGAACCACAAAAAAGGTTTTTTTTGTTTACCCCCCCCCCCCCCCAAAACTAAAAATAACACAAAATAGAGTATAACAAAAATTAATCTACTAAGCAAGAGCTTTTCAACGATATACATCATATTATAAAAGATTAACTTTAACATTTGTACCCCTGTACTCTGAGGTACCAAAATAATATTTTTAAAAACAAACAATACAAAAGGGCATTCATTTAACTAAAAAATACATATAAATAAAAAACCTAATACCAAAAAAGGAGTTAAACCCTTTAACCTTCAACAAAATTATAAATCGGTACTAAAATACATGTACAAATTTTTTAAAAAAATAACAAATAAAATAGCTTTAATGTACATATCAAGGCCTTTAAAATGATATACGACACAATATTAAAAACCAAAAAAAAACGGCACACGGGGAAAAGATTACTCTCATGTTCTCACCAAGTAGGATGAACTAATGAAATAAAATGTACTCAATTTAAAGAGCATTAGTGTGAGATTCAATCGCCGCAATCAGAAATAAAATCGGCCAACTAATATAGAAACTATGGCCATTCAAAGACAAAAATGGAAAAAAATAAAACCAAAAAATAACAAAATTATCACCATCTAAGGTACAACCGATGATGATACGACAAAAACTCATAGGACTAAAGTTGTAGATCTTTTAAAATCAATTACCACTTGTGCTATCCATTTTCTAAAACGACTTACCGTTTAGCCGCAATAAGCCCCCAAACCAGCTTAAAAATCAAGTCGCCCATTATTATTTTTTTAAGGGGGGAAGAATGGGGAAAAGTGAAATTGTATAGTTATTTTAACGTTGCGCTTCGAATGGCGCAAACCGCAAGTCTCTAGCTCTTCTGGAAGTGGGTAAACATTATTGTCAGGCAGTGAGTCAGTTAGCCATACGGCTTTATAGTATAAGACATATTAATTTAGCACGATTTAAAGTGCGCAGAAAGAAATAATTATAACACCTGCCTAATTTCAATTAGGCAGGTGTTATCTGCAGGCTACTTTCGACACACCATAAAAATTTCATACAAATCAGATAGTTACTTTTAAAGATATGGCAGTAAATAAATGTATGTTTGTGAGCATGTGGAAGCTAAACAAATAAGAGCAGAAGGTTGAAACTTATATGGGACCAACAATGGGCTAATTATGACCAACCACCCAAATTTAATTGAAATTGGACGTGTAGTTTTTAAGATATGGTGGTTCGCAAAAATTGAACGACAGACCGACAGACCGACAGACAGACACGGGACCAAAAATGTTCCCTGATGTCTGAAACGGATTTCTGTCTTGGAATTTTTGAAATCGGAGATATAAAATATTTTCGTTCTTCAGAACGATCACATAGCTTCCGTTACCTTCGGTAAGCTTGGAAGCAATATACAATATAATGTAACGAAAAAACTTATACAAAACAATTACTCATACTTTTCTTGTACATTCATCTCCAATGAGTACATCGTACCTGAAGGTGTCAATACTTTAGTGATATCATTTTCTGCAAAACTGATTTAGAACACATTTTTCATGATGCAAAATAGATTAAACTAGTAAACTCAAGTAAGCGATTCTATGTTTACCTTAAATCAAACAAATTCACGAGGGGAAATCACAATAAGCATCGCGATTTCCTCTCGTTCCGACGCAAGCTACTCTATTCCCAAGTAGGGGAGAAAAAAAAATCAAATATTTGCCGTGCAAATATTCATGTTAATAATGCATGTTGACAAGACTTATGTACACTAAAGAATATTCTGCTTTTTTTATTAGTATTTACACTTCTTAAGGAACTTGACAATCCTTTTAAAATATCTAATTTAAACATACATAAAATAAAATAATATTTTCGTTAATGTTGTATTTGTAGAGATGATCAGACTATTGTACACCTTTTTATTTTAATTGAACATATTTTTCTGATTATTAAATGTCATTGGTAATGACATTGCACGATTACAAAACATTTTCAGGACACGCAAAATGTTGATGCTTTTTGAGAAAATCAAATCATTTGTAGCTTTCATTTGATACCCCGCACTTCTTGGCACGTTCTGGAGCCCGGGAGTGAATCCAAAAAAAACGACCAAAATCACCGTCACGCAAAAACCGTCACGAAATCTACCGATGACGCTAACTTGAGTAAAAGATCACCGAGTTAGTTGAAATTTGGTACACATGCTCATTTTAACAATGCCCAGGCTGAGTTCGTTGGAAAACGTTATCCGCCCAAGCGTTCACGCGCAACGCTCGCGTAAACGTAAGCTTCAAAAAGACGGGGAAAAATGTTATTAAGGAAGGCTATTCCTTGACTTGTTTTGTTTATTTTTGTTATAATATGTCAAAATATCACTTGATTTTGTAAATATAGAAAATATAATCTACGGTATATATTTTCTAATATATAAGTAGAAAATATGATCTGTAAAAAGTAAAATTGATATGTGCCGCCGCTTATTTCAATATATTATGGTATATTATTATAATACTGCGTACTTAATCCAAGAAAATATTCTAACTTCATCTATTTAATGAGACAAACAACTTTTTTAAATATTTTTTTTAGTAAAACGAACACCGACACTGTTATGAAGTGATAAAGATCGCTAAATTTATTAAAGTTGACCCAAACGTTTAAAATAAAGAAAAAAACGTTTTTACCGATATCTTCCGTTCTAACGTATAACGATTTTAATAGAACTTCTTACACATTGTCTAAAGTATAATTGAAACAGGCATGTCAAATTTCAACCGGATTCAAGCAGAAGCTTTAGAGGAGGGAAGAGATATATTTTATAATATTTTAAAGTAATAGGTCGGGTAGGTAGAAAACAGTCCTATTTCAATCCAACATCCTTTAACTATAAACTCATCATGATCAACTTTTTTCTTATATTCAATATATATTTATAGTACGACGCTTGCTTTAATGGTACAAATAATATTTTCTTTTAATTTCGCCTTAACTCTTGCAAGGTACAAACCGTTCGTTACTTTTAATTTTGTCTCTTTTCTAACTCCGCAATGTATAAGTAGTTAGCAGTGTATACTCCGCAATGTATAAGTAGTTAGCAATGTATACGTTTTATAATTTATATTTAATGAAAAATGTAAGGAACTTTGTTCCTACCACCCAGTACACAAGAAAAAAATACGCGGGACGGGTGTCCCGCGACACCACACGTATTTTTTTCTTGTGTGCGCGTCAAAACAATCTTTAATACTGCATTTTTCATGTTTTTATCTCTATTGATCCAAAAGGTATTGGAACCGTACAAAATGACAGACAGCCACAGGAACGAAACTATATGGATTAATTTATTTTGGTTTACCAACGAAACTTTAAAAAGAGCTGATTTGATGAGAATTAGTGTGATTCAGATGTGTTACCTTTTAGGACATCTCAATAAAATGTAATTTTCAAGTCAGGTAGCTTAAGAATAATTTTTTACTTATGTGTCTCTGCCACGAAGAGGAAAAATATCGCGCGCGTAATAGGTATTAAAATGAACTTCTTAGTTGAGGACTTTAAGTTAAGTCAAGCTTTGGTCTAACTAGGTCAAGAAGAACTTGCGCTGTACTCTTCCTCTTAACTAAGAGCGATCTAGATCCACCTTTTTTGTCCGCAGGATCCTTTCAGTGTAGTGCGCCACTTGTTCCCAAAACTCCTCGTTCCTTAGCATTATGTCAATAATAGTGTCAGGGGAGAACACTCCAGTTTCTAACCTGGATCGCTCCTATGGCCATCTGTCACAGCTAAGGAAGGTGTAGTTGCTATAACTTATAATAACAGTACTACCACCAGGTAACTACCAAGCTATGTCTATAGTGGAAGATTACCTTGACCATCAAATCTCTAACCTACACTTTACGCATGCTCATTTTTGCGAAGGTAGGAATACAAAATTACCCCGTGTTGATTTAAATTGATTGATTTACTTATGAACATGTATTCTCATCTGGCTCACATAGAATTAGATGTTCATTTGATTACCTATCCATAAATCTAGATTTCCATGAAGAGATAACGTTTGGGATGAGAGCGTGTAAAAGTTGTTCATGGTATGTGTAATTAGCAACTTGGGGCAATGATTGGGATTCTTCCGATCTCAGACACAATCTCACTCAAGATCTTGACATTATTAAACTTTGTCAGCTAAACCCTTCGCCTTGATTAGCTTTTTACTCACTAAAGTTTTTTTAGCAATGGATTCTATACATAGCCAATCAGCTGTCAATAGCTCTCTAAATCCAATTTTATTTGTCCGTTTAATCTACCGAGAAAACTTATTTCTTTCTGACACAGTTTAGCTTCTTGAACAACACTTTAAGCTCCCAAACTGTTAACAGAATTTTGACAATAGAAAAAAAGTTTGAAAAGTTTGTTTTCTACTTAAAGGAGCTTTGAAACCCCCTTTTTATTCTTAAATCCGGGCTAAAACTTACACAACATGCAAAACTTTTCCCTTAGAACCAGCTTTTTAATGAGATAAATAACGTTAAATTTTTGCAAATCAGGTCTCTACACTCTTCTCATCTATTGGGAGAAGAAATTTGCTTCTTAGGTAGAACAAAATTATTAAAATAATTATTTTGTGAATTTATTCTTCTGTTGATCCCTTATTATTCTACTTCTCAGTCTTTTTAGTCTTCAGGGATGAATTAAAAGAACAATCAAAATTTCTAGTTTTTTTTACAAGTTTTTAATAGTGGCTAGCTTTCGCCCATATCTGGGCCTTATCAATGTAATATGTTACATAATTGAGTTCATAGTTTTCGCTATATAGTTTGGAAGTGAGTAACTATCACACCACATTTTCACTAGTTACTCATATTTCCTAGTATTATGAAGTGGATTTATTTCTCAATAAATTTTTAACTAATTATTATTAATATTAAACTTATCCGTCCTAGAAACACGTTTATTTTCCTCTTATTTAATTCGAATAATGAAGGTATAGTTCAGTCACATGATTAGTATAGGATCTTACTTGAAAGTTACGCTTATATCTCGAACAAGAGGTTAAATAGTTTAGAGGTGGATATCATTTCGAAGAGTATTTATCCAACTAACTACTACGGGTTGTTTGAATGGTTGGTGTATGTGAGGGATGAACCGACCTGGTGCAGCCACATGTGGCGTGTTTCTCTATCCCTACGCTGGTATGCCCGTGTGGCTTTAGTTAAGCTAAGTCGGCCACACTAAGTCCTAGCCCGTGTTTGTACTGGAGGTTTGTGTTACAGTCAAAGCTCTCTCTCTCTCTCTCTCCTATTCAAGCCTTAGGGCTTTATTGGTTCTCTAGCCGAAGTTAAGCGGATATTGGCCCGACTCCAAGTGCTTTACGGCAGGGACACGTCGAGAATCCACAGAGTCCTGTCTAGTTCTTTTTTTCCTTTTCTCTCTATTCTGCTTTCGACTATATTTTGACGGTATTTTTCTCTTCTCTTTTGTCGTTCTCTTTCGACCTCTTCCGACGTCAGACACAAATCCAATTATTGCCTGGCAAAAGTTCACACGGGCGGTTTCTCGGAGGCCGGCGCGCTTGAGGCGCCTCGTCTCCCGTCACGCGGATTAATCTAGCCCCCTACCCCCACTGTTCCACTTACTTTCCTCGCCCTCGAGGGTGTCTTCTCTTTAGATTATTTGGACTCCCACTTGACTGATTCGAAAGCCACGCCTTCTCAACTCATCTTATATTATTTTTCTTATATTTCTCGTCGCCGCCTGCCTCTCCACCGCTTCTTCTTATTTGTTATTTTATAAGGGAAGAGAAACGTGTGTCCAATATTTCTGTTTGGAATGACACTTGTATCTGAAACTTGGTTTACCCCAGTTTCGCATCCTAAACTTGTTCGCAATTTAAAATTAAAGTGCTCGCCTTGTTTCATCTCCAAAATTCAATTTCGGTAACAATAACTCGTTGTTATTTCGCTGTATAGAGAAAAGCAATTATTTTTTATATTTATTGTGGAATACTTTTTTTTACAAGCTTTATAAACTTTTCTTCATCATTGTTATTTAGAGTTATAAGATCAAAGAAAACATCTATTTAGTAAAATTCGATTTAAAATGGTATTTTTAGGGTCCGTAGGCAAAACCAAGGACCCTTATATTTTCCTGCGTGTGTCTGTCCGTCCGTCCTGTCGCGTGCTCTCACGGCTACACCTCTCGTCCGATCACTTTGAAATTTGGCATGTATGTGTCTTGTATCTACCCTAATATTTTAAAAATATAGCGACTTAAAAAAAATATTTTTCAAAAAAATGAGGGTGAAAAAACTTAAGGGTTAAAATGTTTTAATTATTTTTCGACACCGTGAGGGGTATCATATAAAGGGTACGTCGAGCTGATTATCCCTATTGCCATTATCGTTGAAATTTTGGATCATCCATGTCAGAATCTCTAAGTATTTATCAACCATCGACAATTTCTAGACAACGACTGGATACATATGTGTGTGCACAAAAATACTTTGGATAGAAAAAAGAAGATTTTAAACGGTGGAAATGTTCTAACAATAAATTGCCGTGTATTAGATTACAACCCTTCCAAAAAAGAATAAAAATTCAGCACTAAAAAGTTATTGCCCATTTATTATTTTTTATTTTAAAACTTAATTAAATATTTATTGTTGACGACTTTAGGTGCAAACACTAGCCCAATATAACGTACTTAATATAAAATATAAAGTAAGCCTTCTGAAGGTTAAAGCTTAAAATTGAGTTTAACCTGTTATTTAATTTTAAATTAAGGTAACAAAAAGTTGGCGGAATTTATGACGGACTGACAAGGCACAAAACCAAAAATGTTTCATGATTTATAAAGCGCATTTCCACTAAGGATTTTATTTTTTTTATTTGGAGCATAAAAACATTTCTTTCTTTAGAAATATCACAATACTTGTATTTCAATCGATAAGCTCAGAAATAAAATGAATGCAACTGAAAATTAAAAAAAATCTAATTTTAATATCAAATAGGTCATCACTTAAATAATAATGATCTCAACAACTGTGCTGGCTAAACTCAAAAACAAATCCATGATATTGACCTTAATATAAATTATTAACGATCGCATTGCTTGCATTTCAATTGGTAAGCTCAGATATAAAATTAATACTATTGAAAGAAAAAAAAGAATTAAAAAATTTCGTTATTGTTATTCAATATTTGAAAGAACTTACTATTAAAAATACAATTACATTAGGTTAATTTTAATTTAGACTTCTCTTAATTAATACTGGAGTTGTACCCTTTACAATAGAGGTTAAGAAATAAGTAACCAAGTAAATGAAACCAACTTTTTATATCGAAAAGGTCATCCCTTAAATAATAATGCTCTCAACAACTGCACTGGCTAAACTCAAAAACCAATTTATGATATTGATCTTAATATAAATTATTAATATGTATGTTTGAAGCATAATAAAATAAAAATAAACGGAAATTGAATGTTTTTAATTTAAATGTTGCTAAATAGTTTATGGTAAACATTTTTATATTTAGTTGTCGTTCAAGCAACATATTGAGTCCAATCGACTCAAGTTGTTTTTGGCCGTATTTCATTCGAAAGGATAATATAGGCGAGCGAAAATAAAATATGAGATGAGGCTCTCACTAGTAATATGAAATTGTCAAAACATCTCCTGGCTGAGTAAATAAAAATACCGAAGGTAAAGGGTCGAGGTGAAACGGAAGGCAAAGAGCCGAGCCGTTAGGGCGTGAAAAATATTGTACAGATAGAAAGGGCTAAGGCATGAATATTTGAATTCGACCACGTGGGACATGTGTGTTGGATATATTTCGACTTGAGTGCGAGGATTCAGGGGGTATAACCCTTTAAATCTTTTTCGATCCGACGTAGGTCGGGGGCCACGAATCTCTTTTTCTCCTCCCTGAGTCCGGCGATGTTATTTTGTCGGTTTTTTGGATATTCGCATATATATATATATATATATATATATATATATATATATATATATATATATATATATATATATATATATATATATATATATATATATATATATATATATATTCGTACATAAAAAAGGTTCGATTTGACGGGAGTCGGATGCGTCACATTCATCCCTTTAGTCAGTGTTAGGTTATTTGCAGGTAAGGGTGAGTGGTTTCTCGTGTTGGCAGGACTAGAGGTGTGCTTTCTCCAGGCGAGATTTTCTCGAAGACTACCGCCGCTATTCTGTCGACCCAACATTTCCCCCCAGCGCCACCTTCTTCTATTGTTAAACAAGCTCCTTGCTTTACACTGTTGGGCTTTTGGCCTTGGCTGACATCCACCAACTTTCCCCCACGTCTTAAACAGAAGTTTAAGCAAAACTTTAGCTCTAAACCTCAAACTACATAACATTCTCGACGACAAATTTAATAATACATTTGAACTTTCAGACATTAATACAACCCTTCTACTACTAATAAGTACTAGTCAAATAGTTCCAGTCAATTCAATTATAACAAAAGAGTGAAATGTCTACCCAATTAATAACTATGTAAAACAAATAATATTTAATGTATTTATTTTTTATATTTTAATTGAACAATAAATCAATTAAGGTTATTCATTAATTTTTATTACTAAATAACACATAAACTAGAAACATTACATGCTACATCAAGTAAATGTAGTACATTAGCACTGCTCGTGCTCGTGCAACAACTATAGTAGCACCACTTAACAAAGGCACATTGTTTGTCTATAGCTTCTTTAAACATCTAGACATCCTAGTATAGAACTCTAAATTATTTATTTGGTTTATAAGTAAACCAACGACACAATAGTTAGACCAGATAGCACTCTCCTATAAATTAGTATTAATTGATTAATTCAGTTAATCAATAATCAGTAACATACCATCCTTTACGCCCGAAGACATAGCTTATAGATAGCTAACCACAACCCGACCACATTAGTGGGTCTTCTAAACAAACCCGAGATGATTGTCAACCTAAGAATAGATTTTTACAAGAAAACCAAACCCTCTACACATGAGTGAAGTTATAGTCGGTAAACCATATTACCACTTCTCTAGGGTCGATGTTTATCGAACCACCATGAGAATGTCTGTATAAGGTTTTACAGGCAGGCTGAAACCTGCGGAAGGTTAACACTTTCGGGAAGCTCCCCATTTATTTTAAACAATGCTGGGTCGATATTGAGCGGGGGCCCAGTCCGGGAATCGAACCCAGAGCTGTGTGGTCAGAGGTTGCGGTCACCCATCCATTTACTGACCACGCCCAATGCTAGTATATATATACATATTAGTAAACCTGATTGATTGAGGGTCGACCAAGGCCCCGCGCCTTCCTTTCAACGCGACATCTAATTAAAATGCACTTCAATCTTATATTATATAGACTTGTTGTTCAAAGGCAAAACAAGCAATTAATATGCAAAATATTATCGTGTCTGAGAATTCGATAAATCTTATCAATTAGTATTTCTGGCTTTATCAGACAATTTGGATCATTAATCTATGCCTCGACCCTACTTTCCTACCTTCCTAATTTATATCTCCAAGTTTTAATTAATCTTAACCCTTAAATGGGCAAGTCAAGAAATAATTTAAAAATACACTTTTTTTTCATTGATATGACTAAAGAAACATTTAATTAGGCAAGAAATCAACTTTTCATTATTAATTTTTTCTAAATTCATATTAAATTTAGTTTGTATGTTATAACATACATTGACCTATTTCAGCTATTCAGGTATGTATGATTAAACATACATGGACCATTTCTCCTTGTGAGAGGAATGTATGATATGTCATACATTGCCCGATATGTGAAGACATTATAAGTATGTTTTAACATATTAAAGTCGTTATAAAATTGCAAAAACTAGAAAAAAATGTGTTTATTTCTTTTGTTATATCGTTAATATGTTTAAGGAAAAAATAAAATACCTATTTTTACTTTAACAACGTAAAAAAAGGATAATGCTATAATATACTTGACTAATTCACAGTCTTACACATAATATTAAACAGTCTTGTAATTATAATTTTAAATAAAGATAAAACTTAAAACATATTTTAATACAGAATAAGTAAACAAATATAAAAAAGGTATAAAAGAAAGAAAAATAAATAATAATAATAATACATATGATAAAAAATTGAATGCAATACAAATGTATGCATGTAAAAACATGAGGTTTAAAAATAGTATATACAGAGCTAAAATAATTATGTATAAAAATATAAATGTGGAGTACTTATCATTGATAAACAGCACTTCTGTAGGTTGTTACTCCCCTTTTAATAAAACAAAAAGGAGTACCAGTCTAAAGAAGGTGTACGAAATGTTCTTCTTTAGACTATTACTCCCCTTATAAAAACAGAAATGTGATATTCCTTTGTCCCAAAGTACATTGTACTAAACATCCCCTTGCCTTAATAGTTAATTAGTCAAAGTCATTTATATTCCAAAAATACTTTGGGGAGTAACAATTAAAAGAAGTGCCTGATAAACTACAATACTTTTTAAAATAATTTGACTCAATATTTAAATAATCTTCATTCATGATAAACAAATTTTCTTCGTTGTCCGAGAATTCGATATCTGATTATATATTCGGTTTCGGGCATGCCAGGATTCTTTCAGTTCTCCTGGAAAAGATACCTCGACCCTAAAAATATAATATCACAATTTATGGGTATATAATATAAAAGGAAATATGGTATTAGAATAATTTATATGTCTGTGTAATATTCACAATTGGACTAATGTTGACAATGGCAGAAGGTTAAGAAACTTTTGCTTCAGGCAAAACCACCTAAACAGACCAAGAATACCAAAAATTAATTAAATTTCCAAGCTAATTTCATCTGTTTAAATAAATAATGTATTAATTTGCTAATAAATTATGCTAAAATGTCTCCATATGTAGCTAATTCATTAAAAGTAAACTTACATTTTTTTTGCAGTCACAATTTTCATTATTCGTACAGAGGGACATGATCTTGTTTTAAATCTTTTTGTATCCTAAAATCATGGAAAAATAAACAAATAATATTTTTTTCTAACATAAAATTGTTATAATTATGTTTGTTACATCATACATTGCCCTTTAAAAGGAAACTTTATGGACATATTTAGTTTAGCAGAAATCAGACAATGTATGTTAGAACATACATGAAGAAAAATAATCGTAGTAAATAAAATATATAAAAAATCAATAACAATTAACCATCACAATTATCAAAAATATATACTCTACAATATCCCCTAGCAAAAAACTTCAAAAATTAGCTTAAAATATGAAAATAAATTATTTACTTACGCTCATTGAGGTTTAAAATGTTTCCTTTGCAAAATGGCAGGTTCGCATGTGACAAGTTTTGAAAACATTTAAAAAAAGTTATCTCAGAATAGCCAATGCTATAAAATAAAAATACCTTTTTAAAGCTGTAAGTTCCCTAAATAAAGACATTTCAACTCGCAGTGTGTTTAAGTATAGACAAGTTACAAAAAAAAATCCCAAAATTATGTATGCCGTATCATACATTGCCCGTTTAAGGGTTAACTAAATATTATTAACCGATGTAATTTAAAATATCTCGGTAAATGTATAATATAAAACATAAATTGATAAACCTTCATCAATTACAGGGTTCATTTTAAAATTTAATAACTTTAGAGTTTCCAATATCTGTGCACCAAATTATATGTTAAAAAAATAAATCAAATAAAAAATAAGGTTTTCCAATAAAAACGGCATTTCGAAGGACAAAACAATTCAACTGATTTGACAGACATTTTAAAATAATGATTTATTTCCATATTCGTTTCGACTAAAATTACTACGAACAATCTGAAAATACTTCCAGTAAAAAGAGTTGTATAGTCATTATTATAAAAACAATTTTTTATAGTAGGTAGTATTAAAAAATTACTATATTTACTCGACCCCTGAAGCTTTGTCCATTAACAAAAAGTTAAGTTTAAAATTTCAGTCATATCTTTATACTAGAGTCAGATCACTTATTAATTCTATTTATCCAATCGAGGAAATTATCTTTAAATATCGAAAGTGTTGCACCAAGAGCATTTAAAAAAAAAAAAATTAAAAAAATTAAATTTCTGTGAAGGTTGTAGGGGGAAAGGTAAAAAACTAGATAATGAGTTTATGTTGTTTGTAGCACATACAGATGCAACTAGAATTGGATAACAAGGTTTTAAGCAAACCACGTAGGAGTGAGGTATAAATACCAACTTGTTGCCTAATGACCTATCTCATTAATCCAGGGTAGCCAGTTAGAGGGACAGAACCCCTCTCCCCCTCCGGCAAATAACTCCGACCGGCTTCGAGACTCCCCCTTCATTAATTCCAATCCTGGGATCTCCCTCCCATCTCTTTTTCGACCTTTTCCGAAATAACCATCTTCATTATTTACGGCCGAGGTCCGAAAACTCGATGTCCGCAAACCGGAGATAAGCTCTTACCATACAAGCTAGTCCAACTCACGCGGAAATTTTTAATTTTTGCAACCCTTGGGGCCTTTTTTTTTTTTAATCCCCCCCGTACTTTCATCTCTACTTTTTTTTTGTGGCGGAGTTTTTATTAGTTTGCCCAGTTTAGGTTGGTAATACTAATATTTTTTAATACGAGGGGACCTTGTCGGGTAAAATGGGTACACGTTGTTGCCGGGTTAAAATCTGTAATAGCAATCTGCGAGGCCTCAGAACGGAGCCGCATCCTGGTTATGTGAGCCCTCTCTCTACGTACGTTACTATCGCTTAAATGAGAAAAAAAACTGCTCTGAATATAAACGTTTTAAATAAAATGAGCCCCTTTTTTCCCCCTTTTTACTTCTAACTTAAAGAATATTTATGTTTTTCTTTCCATGTTAAGTAAAATTATGTTTATAAATTTAATTTACTCTTTTAAAATAGAAAAACTATCTTTTAATTATTACAGACTAGCTGGATACCCGTTCTTCGTAACGGAGCGTTTTTCAGGGGAGATTTATTTAATTATATCTCACAAAAAATAATAATACGTTAAAATATTCATAACTTCGACTAATACTTCGATTCACTTAAAAACTTCACCATAAAAACCCGCAATTCTTAATGACAATTTTTCCAAAAAATCACGTATAAAGTTACTTTGTACCTACTATTTAAAATAAAAGAAAAAAAACGGAGCTCTTTGTTCCTCGTGCCAAAGCTAACCGACTTTTCCAAATTCAGCATGTGAAAGGAAGTATTAAACCTTGTACCTATTGAAATGAAAATCTTACTCAATCTAGAATACAGCGTTTTGTTGAAGTATTTTTTATCCCCCCTCCCCCCCCCCCTCCCCCTTAAATATTTGATTAAGCCAAACCCCAGTAGAATTATACGTCAAAATAGTTACAAATAACAAAAAAAATTAAAAAATATGGAAATAAATTAGCCTTATCGCCTAAAGGTCAAGATAAAAATAATAAAAAAGTTTGTTTTTCATTTTATCTAAAACCTAAGGAGAAAACAGTTTTTCCAATCTCACACTCTTACAAATATAATGACAAAATTGTATGTAACAACTTACTTCTGTGTTTATTAGTTAAGTATGGCATGAATGGGGTAGATTTTAAGCCTAACACATACGATGATTAGGAGGTAGTTATGGGGAACCCCATTATGACTATATTAAACAAAAAAAGATTTTTGATTTTTTAAAGCTTTTAATTCCTGGTTAAATTGAGCTAAATGTGCAGGTGTTAAGTAATTTTAAAGGAAATGTTATGCCCTTTAAAAATTGACTTCTTTTATTCTAGCACTATCTTTCTAGTTCTACATTAAATTAAAAAAAAATGTGGCAACGGAAGCCACACCCCGAGCAAGACTCGAGTAATGATCTATAGTCTACAACAGGACCTATTTAGTACTATTTAGTGGGCCTTATCTAAACTTTTACTTATTGCTGCATTTCTATACAGTCTTCAAAATTGTTGAGAATTGTTAACTCAGAAACTACAGCACAGTATTGATTTTATACAAGTATACACCAAATTACAACGATTTCCTGTTATCAATTTAGGAAAGATTCTTTGAATTACAATCAAGTCTTTTGGGGATCCGAAAACTTACTAAATTACTTTCGAGAACACAAAATAAACAAAAAAAATATACTGCCAATTGGTGTGGCACATAACTTCCACGCATCCTATCGCGTAGATACTTTATTGATTTTATACTTTCACAAGCTATTATTGTTTCATTTGTTTAATTGTTTCCCCCGTTTTTTAAATCTGACAAAATTGTTTTCATTTTTAAAATTAATTAAAGTGTAAATTTCGCAAAAGTTTAAAGAGTGTAGACGGTTCAAATTAATCTGGGACTATCTGAGGGTTGCTTTCGATAAGCTATACAAGTTTGATACAAATCAGGTAAGTAATTTTGAAGCTATAGGTGAAAATTTAGGAACGCGGCAGCGTTCCGCCCTGCAAGTCAAAAAGTCAAAATTTCACAAAAGCTGCCAGTGTATATATACTGTAGGTGACAAACTAGGGTTTTTGAGGGTCTGCAACGTGGAATACTTACACGCTACCTAAATACTTTTTTAATATCTTTGAAGGCCGTGTCCTGTAGATAAAAAAAAAAAAAAAAATGTCGAAATCGGTCAAGTAGAGTAGAGAAAAATAGGTTTGAAAATGGTAGTTTTAATGACTTCTTATTCTTATTCTTATTCTTCCTTCATTTTACGTTGACGCACCTACAGCCTAAACTGCTGAACCGATTTTAATGAATGAGGGCTTTTTGGATTCGTCTAGAGCCCTAGTGCATTCCCCCCTCCCTAAATCACCCCCTCCCCCCCCTACAACCAATCAACTTATTCCATTCCTACGCTGAATGTGGAGCGAGAAACCAAGCTAGCAAACAGTTTAAAAAGGGAAGAAACCAAGTAAGCGTCATGCGAAGTAGTGAGCCTATATTATATTATTACATATAAAAAATAATATAATATATATATCATTACATATATATATTATATTAGTATATACATATACAGTAGTATAGTATATACATATATATATATAATAATCATAACAATAAATATAAAAATATATATAATAATAATATATATTATTGTAATTATACCATTAGTTACTTTTAACATATATACTTTATAATTAAGGTAGGTATAATTAAGACAATATTAAGGGGTCACTTCGTTACTTATATAAGGTCAGGATTCAGCTGGATATGCGCAAATGATAGCAATGTTAGTGTATCTAGGTGGCCAAATGCTGCTAAAAATCTTTATATGTAGTATATGTAGTATATGTAGTATAGTATATACATATATATATATAATAATCATAACAATAAATATAAAAATATATATAATAATAATATATATTATTGTAATTATACCATTAGTTACTTTTAACATATATACTTTATAATTAAGGTAGGTATAATTAAGACAATATTAAGGGGTCACTTCGTTACTTATATAAGGTCAGGATTCAGCTGGATATGCGCAAATGATAGCAATGTTAGTGTATCTAGGTGGCCAAATGCTGCTAAAAATCTTTATATGCTCCTACTATGTTAAGTTCTTTCAATGTCATAGGTCTCGTAGTTCTCCAATCTCCATAGATCTTGTCCAGCTCTTAACTTCACTTTTATTTGACTCTAATGTGTGGGAATAAACAGTTTAGAGAATCCTTCCTTGGGGACCGTACAAAAAGTCATGAAATCTGACCAAAAACCACTTACGTGGTAAAAAAACACCCCGCCAAGTCTGTGGTCCAAAAAATTTGTGAAATCAACTTTCTGTCCCGCCAAGTGATGTTGGCACTTTCTCCTGACCCAACACTGTCAACTTAGATATTTATCAGCTTATTTTCCTTGGCGGTGTGAGGAAAGCCTTTTAACAGTGTTGTTGAAGGCTCTTCTAGATGCCACAATGATCATCGCTGTAAATCTTTCTCATTATCAAAAAGCAAATAAAATAGAAATTAGTAATATACAAATTAAGCTTTCAAGGAATGACCCCATGTAACAACTACTTTCTTTGCAGAGGATGCGTGGAATAGAACCAGTTAACTTTGAGTAGTACTGCAGGCACACCGCCAAGGAGAAGAAGCTGATAAATATCTAAGTTGACAGTGTTGGGTCAGGAGAAAGTGCCAACATCACTTGGCGGGACAGAAAGTTGATTTCACAAATTTTTTGGACCACAGACTTGGCGGGGTGTTTTTTTTACCACGTAAGTGGTTTTTGGTCAGATAAATCTGTTTGTGCGCATGTGGAAGAAAAACCATTAAGCGCAGGAGGTTAAAACTTATATGGGACCAACAATGAACTAATTGTGACCCACTATACAAATTTTATTAAAATTGGACGTGAAGTTTTCTAAACTACACAAAAATTGAGCGACAGACCGACAGGCAGACACGGGACCAAAAATGTTCCCTGCATGTCTGAAACGTATTTTCTGTCTTGGAATTTTTGAAATCGGGGCATAAAATATTGTCGCTCTTCGGAACGATCATATAGCTTCCTTTACCTTTGGTAAGCTCGGAAGCAAAACAACAAAAAATAGACTGCCAATTAGTGTGGCACATAGCTTCCTCGCATCCTATCATATACTATAACAATTATTGTTATATTACTTTATTGTAATATTGTTTATTTTGTAAAAACTATTAATAGTTTTAGCGATCTTTAACACTTCATAGCGGTGTCGCTGTTGGTTTTACTAAAAAATTGTATTTGAAAAAAATGTTTGTCTCATTGAATAGATGAAGTTAGATTTTTTCCCGACCAAAAATTCCAATTTTAAATTTAAAGTTCACGTTTACGCGAGCATTGCTCGTGAACGCTTGGACGGATAACGTTGTCCAACGAACTCGTCCTGAGCATTGCTAAAATGAACATGTCTACCAAATTTCATCAAAATCGGTCGACATTTACTCAAGTTATCGTCGCACGTTTCATAATTCGCGGACACACAGACCGACAGACAGACAGACAGACACGAGACCAAAAATGTTCCCTGATGTCTGAAACGGATTTCTGTCTTGGAATTTTTGAAATCGGAGGCATAAAAGTTTTTCGTTCTTAAAAGTGAACACAATGCTTCCGTTACCTTCGGTAAGCTCGGAAACAATTTGACTTTGTAATTGAAAAAACAAATGAAATGTTAGACTATAAAAAAAACACCAGTAATAATTGGTGTAACGGACTCGAACCTACTTCTCACATCTTTTACTCTCTAGAAAAAACTTAATAAATGGTAATGGAGTCTGTTGTGTATTTTGTGAGGACAATGATCATGGTTTTCCAATTTTTGGCAAATTGTTGCTTTCAGGAAAGCTTAGTTTTTTTCCACGCTATGTTAGGATTGGATGAAGCGTAAAAATCGTGATTCTGCGAAACATTTTTTTTTTTATTTTCAATTTACCAATGCTGTAATGTAGCGTAAAAACGTGCATACGAGAGTGCGTCGTTGCTGATACAGAATTTGTTATTTACATTTTCATTTTTTTTTTTATTTGGACTTCCCTTGGTCAGTACGAGTTTGTCATTTGAAATGCTTCATTCCAATTTGGATTTCAGTTTTGCCTTTTTTTAAAAAAAAAAAATTAATTCAGTTCTGGACTCAGCTATAGACACAAGTTATTAAAATGTTTCCCTTCTCACACGTTTTAAGAAGAATTAAATTCTCGTTAGCAAATAAGGTATTATACATATTTAATTTTCATCAAAAATGTAAATTGCATTCAAAGTTTTCGTAGTTCAAACATTATCAAAATTGATAAGTATAATATGATGTTAAGCATTTGAAATCGGCAACCATACACATCTGCTTCTGAGGTTTGGCAATAGAATGGTATTTACAAAATTATTACTAGGCATCGCGTGGCTCTATCATTGAAGCGAGCGTATTGCAATAAAATACTGAATATTGAAATTTGTTAATCATGATGAATGTCATAGTTAAAGATAAGTGGAAGAGGGTAGTAAGCGGTAGAGTGGGGGTACTCGGTACAAAGCTTTACTTCATAACAAACCTACACACAAAACGACTATAAGAATCTTAACCACCCGGAATAGCTTTTAAACTAATATTATAAATGTATCACTTCATTACTCAAATACTACTGCATGTATCAAGTTGAAATTTTACATACTTGTTTCAATTGTACTTTAGACGATGTACATGAAGTTTTATTAAGATCGTTACGTTAGAACGTAAGATATTGGTAAAAAGGTTGTTTTCTCTATTTTAAACGTTTAGGTCCGCTTTAATAGTTTTAGCGATATTTATTAAATCATAGCAGTGTCGTTGTTGGTTTTACTGAAAAATGTTATTTGAAAAAAATGTTCGTCTCATCGAGTAGGTGATGATAGAATTTTTTCCCGTCCTGAAATTCCAATTTTAAATTTGAAGCTCACGTTTACGCGAGCATTGCGCGCGAACTCTTGGACGGATCACGCTGTCCAACGAACTTAGCCTGAGTATTAGTAAGAAGATCATGTATACTAAATTTCAACTTTTACTCAAGTTATCGTCACACTCGTAAACGTTACTGACAGACAGACAGACAGACAGACAGACAGACAGACAGACAAGATGCATATTTCGTTGAATGTAAGAAGCTCGCTTACGCTCGCAATAAACAAATCCGCTATAAACTAGATTTAAATAAGAAGCATGAAAATAATATCTGGCCAAATCCATGGTGTGTACATGAACTTTAAATATTCCCTTCTTTATATTATATTTAAAAAAAAAAAAAAAAAAATCATGTCTTCTCTTGTGAATAATTTGAAAAGCATGTTTTGATATCATATTTAAGTCCCTTCTTTTGCATCCTAGCTTACCGAAGATAATGGTATCATTGTAATTATTCTGAGGAACGACTTCCGAAATTAAAAATGCCTTAACAGAGCTCCGTTTCGATATTAGGGAACATTTTTGGCCTCGTTTCTGTTTGTAGGTCTCATAAAAAAATTAACTCTGCGCTCAATAAATGTTACTAAAAAGTTAATTAAAGAACACAATATACACATTTGATTTCTTACGTGAATTCATGTAAGAAATCAAATCAATTTTGACAGATTCAAAAATAGTTTGCCAATTAGTGTGGAATTATCACGCTTTTATAACATACTCAAATTATTGTTACATACCATTATTATCTACTTTATTTAATTTTCCCACCTTTTATATTAAATCAGTAATTTTTTGATTTTAACGTGAATAAAAGTATCAATTTAGCAAATTTATAAAGCGGTTTAAATTAATATGAGACCATCTACAGGCTATATTGACATACTCGTACTATCTAAATTTCTTTAAAATAGGATGAATAGTATTTTTAGTTAGTGCAAATAAGTATATGTCTGTGGGCAAGTAGAAGAAAAACATGAAAAAAATAATGAGTGCAGAAGGTTGAACTTATATGGGACCAACAATGGGCTAATTATGATCTACCATCACGTGGTAACATAACACATTTATAAAAGGCGAAAGCTGCTTTGATAAACAAACAAGTATTCTTTTCCGTGGAGAGACTGTTTCTATGTATTTATAACACATTGGTCCGCAAAAATTGAGCTATTAGCAGAGTAACAGAAATGGAACCAAAAATGTTCCCTGATATCTGAAAAGGACTTCTGTCTTTTTTGAAATCGGAGACAAAAATGTTTCGTTTTTCAGAACGACCATACTACTTCCGTTGCCTTCGGTAAGCTCGGAAAAAAGGGGGAAACAAAATAAATTAGCCAATAATGGGTAGTAAAAGCATTACATCTGATAAGAGGAAAAGCAATATGCCAAACTAATTGACAGACCATTTCCTATTAATTATACCTTAATATCACTTCAGAAAATATCTAAGTTTAGAGAGAAGTAAGATAAGAGTCTTACAAATAGCACTCTTGTATTTCCACTTCCCAGCTCCTCTCTCGTACAAAGATTGATGTAAGAACAGTTAACGATAGATGCGCCATCGTCTAAATCTCTTAGTTTTTCTCTAGTTTGTCACCTCACTTTTTTTCTCTGATACATTAATGTTTAAGGTGTAAGAACTCTCTTCAGTCTACAGTTTATAATCCATCCTAAAGACCGAAAAGTACTCAGCAACTTCATTATCAGAAGAAAAAAGTCTAGAAAAAGGTTTAGTCAATACTAACTAAATAAAAAAATAGATCTTTCTCTTACTCCTTGTTTCATTCGTTTTCTTTCTTAAATGGGGAAGAAAGAAGGTATAGTGAAAAGAAAAGTAGGTATCAATTACCGTCCTCTACGATTTCGAGAGATTGTTTTTAAAGAGTTGTTTCTACCTGCCTCCATGTCATTTCCCAAGAGGATGAGAAGGGAGTTTAGAAGAAAAACTAGAGGAGATGGGAAGTTGCTGATGTTAACTTGGTTCAAGAGAAAGCAAATTGGAGGTAAGAAGAAAGCATCCTAAGTCGTTAGCAACCTGTTAGTCGTTTCCTGACCGCTCGTTAACTTACCCAAGCCACTAAGCAACTTGAAATTTGCCCTCGGGAGCGACTCCGTCCTTGACTCACCGAGGTTTCCTAAACAGCCTCTCTACAGTACACTGTACACCCTTGAGCGAGTAAGCCTTTTACTTTAACAAGGCAAAAAACGTCTCCCTAGTCCCTAGATAGTTCTGAGCAATGTATGACATACCTATATTATGGAGGTAATGTCCTCTTTCGTAAACTCCTTTTCAAACGTCTCTATTATAAATCCAATAAGACATAAAAACTAGCCAAACTTTCTCTTTTTCCGAGCTTACTGAAGGTAGCAAAAGTATTATAATAATTTTAAAGGAATAAATTATTTTGTCTCCAAATTTAAAAATTTCTATACAGAAATCCATTTCAGACATCTGAGAACCTTTTTGGACTCGCATCTGTCCATTTTAACATTTTAGCTAATTACTATATCTTAAAAAACCACTCCTACGATTTTAATGAAATTTAGGTGGAAGAACAAACATATAATCCTGGTAAGAAGAATAAAAAAATAAATATATATAATTATGATTATAAAATAAATATAAAAAAATAAGAATATAAATACACACATAGTTATGAGATATCGTTATCATAAGCCTATATTGTTGAAAAAGAAAAAAACCAAAAGGATAGCCTGTATACATTATTTTTTATTTTTGGAAAAAACTCCTGAATCCGACACCAATTATAAATAATATCATGTTCTTCCAATATACATAGGCCACTCTTTCTTTATTACTACACTGACAGCAATATCAGTACGATGTTATACGTCAATTATAAATGGTATACATATAGGAGATATGTGTAGTCTATGCGTGTAGTATATATATATATATATATATATATATATATATATATATATATATATATATATATATATATATATATATATATATAAATATAAGAGGAATATATAAGTGTATAGAACCAATCTTTATGCAATATAAAATGAAAAAACTTAAATCACATAAACTGTTGTAATTGTGATTTCATTGTGATTTGGATATAAAGTAATGTTCGATTAATACAAACCAGGAATTAAACTTTTAATGGCTTGCATCATTGAATTATAACAAATATTTAAAAATAGTTTTGGGTCCTTTAAGGATACTAAATCAAACTCTCATAAATATAAGTGGCACCGTTTCAGCCCAACCAGCCATTTTCAAGCCTAGAAAATATATAATTTATTAAGAAGAACGACGCAACATGTCACCTACAGAGGTTTACTAACCCTTATTGACCACAATACGGCTTTTTTTCTCATATAGCATTTGATGTAACGATGCAGTAGTCTGAAAGAGGGCAGTTAATGTCCGTCATGACCCAAGTCTCAGATCTTTTCCTGGGATTTCTCATGGATGAGACGTCAACTGTTTTCTCGTTTTTTAGAGAAGAAATAAAATGTTTGAGATCCACGCCGCATATTTCGTTAGGTTTTTCGACTCCATATTTGTCTTAGTAAATTAAATCGTATGAGTCATTCTTATCAAAACTAGTGTTATTAATTTATTAGAGAGTCAAAAGCAAAATTATCATTTTTATCAGTTTTCTTTATTATTTCTCTTTCAACAGCAAAAATCAGGACCGTTTTGATGTACTTTCTTAGTAAAATCCCTCTGAACACTGTAGTTAGTACTGAGCAGTTTCAAGTATTGCCTCAATGTGTCTTTAGGGTAATACATAATTATTTTGATATTACGACGATGGCTTTACAAATTGGCGTTACAAACCAATAACAGTTTATTCTTTTTAAAAAAGCATTTGACATTGTGTATAGATACATAAAAAGAAAATGTTTATATAAAAAGTAAAAGCAAACAACAACCTTTAAAATATTCTCCAGGACATAGCAACAATTATTTATATTATTTTTTCAAACAGTGGTATTAGAGCTTATAATAAGTATTTTTTTTTATCTCTAACAAGGCGAAACAGAAAATGTGAAATGAAAGGAGGAATCGTAAATACCTCTAACTACCAAGATTCTGGGTATAATACCTATTTACTTTTCATTTTACCTTTTTTTCAGATCTTTTTCCACTAAATTGTAATAAAACCTCGTGATTTCGAGGAAGGAAAGATAAGAAACTGAGACAAAATAAGTAAATCAAATTGCTTATTAACTTTTTATTCTCTTTTCCTTTCAATAAATTACGTTTTATAGGTGGAGGAAGGAAGAAAAAGAATAATTTTAGTAAGTAGTTTCGTAGGAAATTTGAATTTTATTCATCACAGTTATTAATTTCATTTAGTGCAAATCTAAAAATAGTCTGCCAATTAGTGTGGCACGTAATTTTCTCGATTTTTATTATAATTAGACGGATAGCCCCATGGGACAGAGATAGAAGGTAGTTTAGACCTGTTTCAATATCCAGTGGGAGTTATCCTTGTTTTTATTCAATATTAAATGTATGCAGACGATTATAATTAATATGGGTCCACCTATGGTCTACTTTTAAATTAACCATATAAATACAACAAAAACCATATAAATTTCAACCATATAAAAATCTTCAAAATCTAATCTCTTAAAGATATAGCTGCTAATAAGAAAATGTTTGTGCGAATTTTGTTCACTTGTCTCAAATGAATGTTTTTAAAAACGTTTATTTTTAATAAACACAAAATATTTAATAACTACAAAAACTGCCTTATAAATGTAAGTTTGTGGTGGAGACAACACTCACAGACTCACAGACTTTAGATGTATATAAAATACAAATGGCAAATAAAATTAAATGAAAATGCACTCGGCTCTGGGTGTGGCTAGCTTATATATACATTATAGTGCTGAGGTCATGTTTAAGCTGTGTCTGTGTGTGTTTGTCGATGTATCTATGTATTGATTACATCAGCATTCTGCTTGAATAATTTGCTTACACGAAAGAGAAATGGGCGTAGAAGGAGAAATTAATATGTAACCAATATTGGGATAATTATGACCTACTGTGAGAGCAGTTGATCTTGGTAGACTTAAGAAAAACATTTTACTGATTTGTACCTTCATCTTTATTGTACAGCTCTGACTACAATGTACAAGTATAAAGTAATAAACATTAATCGTAAAAGAAGTTTCCCTCTGTTGTCTGATTTCACAATGCGACTAACTTTTCTTGACATTTAACCCAACAAAGAAAACTCCTTTACCGGTCCATCCAATAGATTAAATCAAAACAATACAATAATAAACTAAACAAGTAAGACGCGCTTCACGTAAGTACGTGAGGCGATAATCGCCGGTTTCTGTACGACTAAGTTAAAATTATTAGGTGAAAAATTTTAATAGTTGCATATTCTTTTTCTACACTTCGAGGCCTTTAAATTGATGTATAACATGTCATGGTGACTAAAAACTTTTTTTAGTCGCCCGCCATATTACCTGCCATCTTGAAAATGTGAAACATCCAAAAAGTGTACAGTTGTCCCAAACGCCGAGATGAACCAGTGTGCCGAATTTCATGTTCCTAACTATAGTAGTTTATGAATTGAAACATGCAGCCATACAGACAGTGCCGTTATATAAAGTTTTACATTTTGTACTTCGTACAGAAATCTAATAACAAGGACCGCTACTGCGGCTACAAATACCATTCAAATTCTGAAAGTAGTTTTTAAGATATGGCGATTCGTCAAAATGTTGGCAGGCTTATCTACAGACAAACACGAGCCAAACATATTCATTGATGTGTCAATAAAAAATAAAGTAAAAAAATGATTGTGGCTCATATATTCCTCGCGTCCTATCACGTACATTGATATATGTTATAGAAATTTGCCAATTAGTGTGGTGCATAGCTTCCTCGCATCCAATCACGTAATTTATTGATGTCACGCTTTTACCCCCCCCCCCCCCCCCTTTATTAAAAAAAAGGTTTTTTACACGCATAAAATAATCAATTTTGCAGTATTTAATGGGTGCGCAGGCGGTATAATTTAATATGGGGCTATTTGCGCACTACTTTTGACAACCATCCAAATTTTATATAGGTACTTTTAAAGATAAAGGTGTAAGCAAATGTTTGTTGTGCGCATGTGGAAGAGAAACAAATGAGCGCAGAAGGTTGGCACTAATATAGGACAAAAATAAGGCTTAATCCTTGTCCACGCACTAGTAGACATGTTGCGCGATTTTGGTCTCAGAGACATGCCTAGCGATTTGTCTATAGACATCGGCTAGACAAACGGCGTCTAAGGTCTCGTTGCTAGACCAAAAATCGCATGTCTATGGTTTTCCATTCTAAATGGTAGACATGAGACATGGTGCAACGTTAGGCATGTTGCGCAACACACATACAAGTGTGGACGCTAGACCTAGACCATAGAAGGTCTCAAGCGTTACCTACTACTCAAATTTTATTAAAATCGGGCCAGTAGGTTATAAGATATGATGACAGGTACGAGACTAAAAATGTTCCCTAATGTCTTAAACAGATCTCTGTCCAGGAATTTAACAAATCGCAGACATAAAAATATAGTGGAGATTCCGTGGTAAGTGGTTATCCTGGAGAGTAGAATAATAACATTTCACACGAGGCAAGGGAGAGAAATCTTTAAAATAAAGTCTTAACCTATCCTAAATTCTCAACCTCAATAGTTTGTTGGAGGCAGGATGAAACTTCGTTTCCAGATTTCGCTTCAAAGGTATAAAATAAAGACAAGTACAATATCGATTATTTCTATTATTGACTGATAACCACATATATTTTGACTATTTAAATGGAACTATAAAAGATTAAATAAGACTATAGATTAAATAAAACTGTAATAGAGTACACAATTACTTAATCGTGTTTTTAATTTATTAGTTGTTTCGAGTTTTAGAGGTTACATTTTATTATTGACCATTTTAACAAAATTTACCTTACAGATAATTCTACCCAGACGGATATAAAACCCAGCCTCTCACTGTCCACGGTACTATAAAGGAACTATATTATCTCGGCAAAACAATTTATATGGTAAACTTCGTATTTAAATAGTAATTTTAGAATTTTTAATAAAAATTGTCGTAACCGTAGACGAGATATAATATTTTTCAGAGTTTATGGGGAATTGCACTCCATAATATGTATGATATATTCCTCGATTTCACTTAACGGTATGATTTTTCTGAACAGTTATAGCGTCTGGAGCCCGGGAATGAATCCGAAAAAAAAGACCGTCACCAAAACCAACCATTACGAAATCAACCGATGACGATAACTTGAGTAAATGATGACCGATTTAGAATAAATTTAGTACACATGTTCATTTTACCAATGCCCAGGACGAGTTCGTTGGACAACGTTATCCGCCCAAGCTTTCGCGTACAACGCTTGCGTAAACGTAAGAAACGTAAGCTTCAAATGTAAAATTGGAATTTTAGGAGGGGGAAAAATTCAAACTTCATCTATTTAATGAGACAAAAGAACTTTTTTTAAATATATATATATATATATATATATATATATATATATATATATATATATATATATATATATATATATATTTAGTAAAACCAATACCGACACCGCTATGAAGTGTTAAAGATCGCTACATTTATCAAAGCAGACCTAAACGTTTAAAATAGAGAAAACAACGTTTTTACCGATATCTTACGTTCTAACGTAACGATTGCAATAAATCTTCATACACATCGTCTAAAGTACAATTGAAACAGGCGTGTAAAATTATAACCTGATACATGGAGAAGTTTTTGTATAGTTAAAAGATATATTTTATTATATTTTAAATTGAGTAGGCCGTGGCGTGAGGATTAGAGAACAGTCCGGTTCCCTTACATTACTACAACCATCCCCTTTAACTATCAACTCATCAGGATTTACTATTTTCTCAATATTCAATTCATATTTATAGCAAGGCGCTCGCTTCAATGATAAAAAATAATTTTCTTTTAATTTTGCCTAAACTGCAATAAGTGCAACTGCCTAAAGTGCAAATAGTTTGTTACTTTTAATTTTTTTTTCTAACCTCGACGTGTAAAAGAACATAGTTAGTGTCTTATACTTAGCAGTGTGATTTTATAATTTATATTTAATGAAAAGCGTAAGGAACTTCGTTCCTAACGGGTGTACCGCCGCGACACCACACGTATTTTATTTATTTATTTTTTTTTTCCCTGGTATTCTTTATTGGGAATTATTTTTTGGCTTATACTTTTTATTAAATCTTTACATTCCACAAATGTATTAAGCACCTCGTGTGTGCTTTTTTTCCGATATATGAAAGCGCCTCATCGTAAAAGAGGTGTAGTTAAATAATTTAATTACGTCTTCACACAAAATTAATTGTTTTTTTAACCTGCTTCGGTTGTTCTAATGCAGGCTTTTTCAGAGAATCTGATGGTTATCGAGTGACTTTTAAACCACAATTGACCCTTATACTTTTATTTAATAATTATCCTCTTTTCATTTACACTTACACTTATTTTACACAGGTAATTTTAATGCCACGCGATAATAATGAGATTATCTGAAGAAGGCTGCATTAGAATAGCCGAAACAGGTCAAATTGTTTTAAATAAAATTAATTTTGTGTGAAGACTTTGTTTGGTTATTGAACTACACCTCTTTTATTACAAATGTTTGTCTATTCTTTCTATATTCACTTCATTTCCTATTAACATCTATATACATCCGTTCATACTTTATTCATTTTTCTCTTGGAGGAGGGGGTCCTTTGAACTAGCACCTGTTAAAACTTCGGGATTTGAGGTTCTAAACCTCTGGCCTTCCATCCGGCTTAACAATGCTTTTTGTTATTTATTACTTTTATTTCAAAAGCAAAACAAACGATGTGAACAAAAGGCTTTCTAGTTGGGTGTAAATAAATGCAATGCTTTTATAAGTAATAGTTCTAAAAAAAAACTCGAGTGAAAAAGACCTGTGTCAAGTTTTATTTCAACACTTTTTTAAAAAAAGAGAAAAACTTCTCTTAAATTGAGAGGGCGGAAAACCGGTCGGGAATCACATTTGAATAAAAACCGTTTCCTTAACAATATTATATGAATATGAATTTTGAATTGAAAACTGTATACGAAGAGAATGCGAATGAATGAGAGAAGAGAAATGGATACGCTTTAGTCGGTATTTTATTATATAACCATGTTCCCTTTATGTACAACAGTGAAAACCACGTGTAAATGGTGAAAAAACTCTTACTAAATAAATTCAATAGCATTGAAACAATATAGAAAATAAATTAAAAGGAAACACGTTTAATGTTTTATGAAATACAAAGTATCGCACTCTCTTAACAATTAAACAAGCTAAATACAAAGTTGTCTCAACAATTTTAAAGACTTTAGTTAAATGAGTGAAAATTATTCATTCAAAAAGTCATGATATACCTACCATCAAACAAATTAATGTATAAAATGAACCTAAACTTTAACCATATATAAGTTGTTACGTGTAATATAGAGCCAAGTCTAGCCCTCACAATCACTCTATGCCTAGTGCACACCTTGCGACTTTATCGTGTAACAAGAGTATCGGGACAAGTTTCGAGGCTGTAGCTAGACTTTTTCACGTATTCCAGGACTTACGCACGCGTTACAAAAGTCTCAAGTCGTAGGTTTTCCAAAAAAGGGGAGCATGATACAATGTTGCGCAACATTTCGTTGTTTGTACGTGTATATGTGTTCCGAGTCAGTTTCTCTACTGCCTCATGAAGACAACTTTTAAAATTATTGAAGATTTTTGGGCCCTCCCATATCTTTAAAAAAAGTATGATGGCTGGAATAGTTTCCCATAACACAGAGCTAGCTTTGAAAATATTTCCTCCAACCATCTACAAAAGGGTTTTAAAATAGGCACGACTCATTCTCAGAAAATTTCTGAAACCCATGGCAATCATCTGTTTCAATTTTTCGAGAAGATAAACTCCAACTTTTACGATTTATTTTCTTATAAGTAACCTTACATTATTCAGGCCCAAGTTAAATTCACAGAGGACATTTTCTCGGGATATCGATTCAATTTTGTTGCAAAACTGGAACACATTTCATGTAGATGTGGACAAGTGACAATTTTTAGCGACATTCAAGGGGCAATGTACCGCGACTATCCTTATACAATGTCGCGCGACTTTGTCGCTAGGTGTTTACTAGGCTAAAATCAACACATATTGAGTCGAAGAACATTTGGTGACAAGGCCAGTAAGCAGCACAGAGAAGTTTTAAACCAACTAACTTATAACTCTATGACACAACAACCCTGAACAACGACTTATTTTATAGCAAAGAAAATACCTCCATGACGCAACCCCCGTGGAGGGCCTAGGCTTGCCAAAGGGCATTTACAACTATATAAATGTATAATTTAGTGTGACGCTCCATCAGCGGTATAAACCTTACTATTCTCAGACGACGGTATAAACCTAACTATTGACAGACGCAAGTAGTTATTCGCCACTTCACATAAGCAGCTACCCATTTATATGGGTAGCTCTGGTGATGCTGGGGGAACACGAATACTGAGCGTGAGGTCCCTTGTCAGAACTTACTATGTTACGAAAAATGAATCCCATCATCCAATATATATATTTTTTTCCTTCACGAAATTATTCATCCATGAGTGTAAGTCAGGGGGGGGGGGGGGGGGAGTTATGTTGTTTTAACATTACAAAATCCTCGAGTAATGTAAAGAAAGCAAGTTTTAATATAAATATCGAAGTTTTCTCAACCTTCTACACGATGGGGAACACGCTTAAAACACACAATTTACAAATTGCTGTATTTCCGACGGAGTTTCTTGTTTTAAGAAACAATTTGCACATATTTAAGTAAAATGATTATACAAAAGAAACATAATTGTTTATTTATACACGAGGCGTTTATAGCTATGAACGTTAATTATTCTTTAAGCTCAAATATTTGCCTTAATATTATCAGTTTGTGTAATTTCTTCATATTAATTAAAATGAAATAGCATATTATTAGGCAATGTGACAGATCGTTGATACGTCAACAAATGATTGACAAAAATGCGTATTAGCACAAATAAAACTGATCAAAAATAGTGTCCAAAACAAACATAATTCGTCAGTCATAAATGTTGGTTTATGACTTCATCTTCGCAGTAGAATTGAATGAAGTAATATTTACGTAACATTGTAAGGCGTAATAACTTCCCTTAGCTGCCTAATAGTCCTGTCACAAAATGTTCTTATACTAAATTAGAGGAGATTTGAGAATGAAAGAATTAATATGAGTGCTAGACCCTACGATGTTCTTTTACTAAATCAGAGGTGATTTGGGAGTGATTTGAAGCAAAAGCAAGTAGATGGATAGTTTCATAAAAGTCATAAAATAGTTCAAAATAAAATAAAAAAATAATAATTACCGGTAAAAGATAAAGGAAAAAACCCGATGATGAGTCACATGGAAGACAAAAAACTGACCTGAGGGCGGGGGATATTACTAAGAATATCTAGCAGTATAGAGGTCCCGCTCTCCCCCCTCTCATTAAGGGATAAATCCCCCTCCATTTTTCAGGTTTTACCGAATCTCTGTCTTTCATAAAGAAGGTATTCCCATCATGCCGATAGTCTCGTTTTGTTCTTCCCCCGTTGAGAAGGTAGCGAGATTTGTCAATTTAGCGAATTTTACAACCTCTGTCGCTTCAAGGCATATGATACTATTAAAAACAGCAAAGAATTTATAAACGAATTTAAAGATCATTGTTTACCTCCACAAGCGATTTTAGTGTCATTTGACGATACAGACCTCTTTACAAGCATTTCACCTGTTAATTCGATGAAACTAATCAAACGTATCTTGGACAAATAATCTTGCGATAAAATCATAAACGCTGAATATATGAATCTCCTAGAGCTGGTACTGAGTCAAAACTATTTTCAGTTTGAAGAAAAATTTTATGTAGCGTCTGAAGGTTTAGCCATGGGTTCTCCGATTGTCCCCACTTGTACGGAAGTTGTTATGCACTATTTTGGTAGAGAGTTCGTACACGACGTTTATAACCCATATATCAATTTTATTCACGCATGGAAGCGAAAATGTAGACGATGTATTTTGTATCTGGTTAGGCTCTATAGGCAACGAACTTGATAACTTCCTCGCATATCTCAATAATTGTTAACCGAAAATCTGAAGATTACGTTTACCTGTGAAATAAAGTTAACAAGACTTTGAACTACATGGATCTATCTATAACCCGGCAAGATAACAAACTCTCTTTTGACATACATATTTAGAAAAGCAACAACTACGGACACTGTTATACCTGCTTCATCGCGGGATCCCTGGCCTCAGAAAATGGCTGCTTTCCACTCGCTAGTGGATAGATTATAAAATGTTTCCCTTTCACCTTCAGCTTACAGCAGGGAAAAAGCTACTATAGTTCATATAGCGTACACCAACGGCTACAACCCTACCTCTGTAGATAAGCTCATTCAGAAAAAGAACCGCGGGAGAGTTGTTACAACAATGGGCAGTGAACCAGAGTCTATGACTCAATGCAAACGTTGGTGCACATTGCCCTATGTAGGTGAGTCTGTAGGTGAGACACGGAGAAAGTGTTACACCTTCTAAGAAAACACAAAATGGCTGTCGCGCTAAAATCCTCTGGTTCTTTTAGAAGTATATTTTCTCGTCATGAGGACAAGGAGGACCTTTTGGACCGTAGCGGGGTCTATTTGTTGAAGTGTGGTATTTGCTCTTCGTCCTACGTCGGGCAAACCGGGCGTCACATCCGAACCAGGCTTAGTGAACACACGAGGAGCTCAGACAGCCGTTTAACATTTTTATGACTTTTATGAAACTATCCATCTACTTGCTTTTACTTATTTTTATTTTGTTAATTTATTATTCTATCTTTTTTATTTAATTAATTTAATTGATTAATTAATGCTTCCGAGCTTACCGAAGGTAACGGAAGCTTTGTGTTCACTTTTGAGAACAAAAAGTTTTATGCCTCCGATTTTAAAAATTCCAAGACAGAAATCCGTTTCAGACATCAGGGAACATTTTTGGTTCCGTGTCTGTCCGTCTGTCTGTCTGTCTGTCTGTCTGTCGGTCTGTGTGTCCGCGAATCGTGAAACGTGCGACGATAACTTGAGTAAATGTTGCCCGATTTTGATGAAATTTGGTAGACATGTTTATTTTACCAATGCTCAGGTCGAGTTCGTTGGAAAACGTTATCCGTTCAAGCGTTCACGTGCAATGCTCGCGTAAACGTGAACTTCAAATTTAAAATTTGAATTTTCGGTCGGGAAAAAAATCAAACCTTATCTATTCAATGATACGAACATTTTTTTCAAATACAATTTTTTAGTAAAACCTACAGCGACACCTCTATAAAGTGTTAAAGATCGCTAAAAAATTTTAATAGTTCTTACACAATATAACAATAAAGTAATAAAACTTTAGTGTTAATATAACAATAAAGTACATGATAGGATGCGAGGAAGCTATGTGCCACACTAATTGGCAGTGTATTTTTAATTTTAATCATATTTATCTTGTCACTTTTGTTAAATCGTATTATTCTGTTTAATTAAATGTTTTCCCTACGTTTACATTTGCTCATTATTTTTATTGCTGCCTCTAATTTTATTGTAAGTTAGAAATAGTTCCTTGTAGCATTATATTCTGCAGTGGTTGGGTCCATTAAGGAAATAAAAAGCTGGAATCAAAATTTATTTAGATGTTAGATTTTACAATTAAAAATATTCTCTGGACAAGACATTAACAAATTCTTAAAGATAATGATTACTACTACTTTTAACATATAAAAAGGTTTTGGTTTTACTAACCTGATTGACTAGAAGTTATCCTACATTATATTTGTTATTTTTTGAATAATATTAATTGAATCTTTGCGATTCTTGTCACTTCTTCCTAAAATAATAACAATTTATTGGTATTGGTCACATGTTATGTAGGTTATTGATAATATTAATCTCGAGATAATGAATAGTATGCACTTACTGAAGTCAGGTAACAGTCATTTCACTTATGATATATATGCACTTTTTAATGAGCTAACTTCTAAAATATATTTTTTAAAAAAATACTTAAAATTGCCTTCCTTCTGCTATCATTACAACAATTCATTAAACTTAAAATTTGATCAAGTGACAGATTCAGATTAGTTAAGGTAGTTTGTGTTTAAATGGTTTAGTAGTTGTTCCAAGGAGGGGTCGAAATATTGCAAAAGTGAGCGAGCTTTTTATTTCCTTAATGGACCCAACCACTGCAGAATCTAATTTTATTGTTAAACCTAATTTAATTTTTTTAACTTTTTGAAATTTTTATTGCACTAAACTGCTACTATGAAGCTATATTTATTTTTTATTGTAGGCACTGATGATGGCCAAGAGGCCGAAAACTAGTTTTGTGAAATAAACATTATTCTGTTGAGAGGCTTTCCGGTTTGTCATTATTCTATTAAATCGGTCTTCTTTTACTCAAGTTTTCGTCATCGGTCGATTTCGTGACCGTCGGTTTTATGACGGTCGTTTTTTTATATTCACTCCCGGGCTCCAGACACTGTAACGTGCCATAAGGAACTTCGTTCCAAAAAGAAACCTTAAATACGTTAGTTAAAGTATTAAGGTACGTTTTCTTAGACGCGACGCGACAGTGATAAACGCTGACCGATAATCGCTGGCACAAAATTATAAGTTTGTTGGTCAAGAGTCGCTCAGCCAGGAAAACGGTAACATGCAAAATCAGAAGAGGAGTACTCAGCGATAGTCGCTGAGGAGACGCGTCTAGGAAAATAATGCTTAAATCTATAAAAAAAATTGAGATATAAAACCTAAAAATACAATTAATATAATACAACAAAGACTCTTGTATAATAAAATGTATAAATTAGAAAATGCGCAAAAACTTTTTTGTTTATTTGATAAATTGGGTTTTCAGTATAAAGTAATTTACAAAAACTGAACTTAATTGAAACAAAACACGGTTTTTAAAACATTAATACAAAATAGAAAAGGGAAAAATAAAAAATTGAAAACAAAAAAAGAAAAATTCAGGGAAAAAATAATCCTTAGGTTTGTCTGTAGGAAAATAATGGGCCATTAAAAAGAAAAATGCCGTAAATTTTACAATCGGTTCAACGTTATGGAACAGAACAGATGAGAGGTTTCTGTCTTTAAAGTGACAGAGTTCGTAAATATTTCCTCTTTACTTCACTTTTTTTTACAAAAAACAAAAGCCTTTTTACAGCCGTGAATTTTGAAGTATGATTTCGTGAGAACGTTCTTGTGAAAAAATAATGTCTTTCATTTTTCGTTTTATTCAACATTATTATACTTTTACAAGTACGAGTATATTTACTCTCATAGAGAGAAAATACACCGGGTGGATTTAGATTCTAAAAATAAATCGGTTACTAAAAAACAATATTATATTGTATATAAAGTGCGAATTGAAAACTGTGGTGAAATCGAATGCGGTTGTGTTCACGTAAGGTAATAGATAGCCTTAGTCTGTGTTTATTTTATAACCACCCTGTATTTACACCCCATTCAATATAAAACCACGTGTAAATGGAAAATATAACCTCTTCCTTTTTTCGATAAAAACGGAACTTGGAATAAGTTGCCAAAAAATAATACGGGTTTTAGGGTGATAGAATAAAAAATAGGAAAATAGCATATACTTTTTAATATAAAATAAATAAATTTTGCTTTAACATCCAAAATTCAGGGCAGAATTATTCAAATTCGATTAAAAATTGTATTTTATGTTTGAGTAAAAAAAAACCTTATATTAGAAAAGTATTCTCCTAGTAGTAAAGTAAGTTCCTAAACACAGTTGTAGGAATACAGGAATATTAATATTTTATATTATGTAGTGTAGCGATATATTTACAGAGTATAAAAACGAACTAGTGTGATTTACAAGAATTGCCTGATTTTGGACACCTTATATGTTTACAAGCAAGGGTTGTGCGACACTAAAAGTTTTATTACTTCTATGGCTTTAGACTTTCAAACGACCAGATGCTATGAAATTCTACAATCCCTAACAAACTTTACAAGTGCCGCAGAAAAATCATCCTTGGTCTTCGACAACGTCAAGAAGCAGGCTCTTGGTATGAAGAGCCTGGCGGTGGCGGCTCTTGGTGGTTTGGCTTCACATATTAGCCAAACGATACGGCGAGCGAGACTTGGCCGATGGAGTGAATGGTGAAGTTGGCGCAAGATGTTGGATTCAACATTGCCTAGGCCATGTGAGCCAATGTGTGGAGCTGGCATAAAGGGCAGCCGTCCGTTTAATGAAGACAACACTCTGGGGAATATATGGGACGATTTAAACAATTGTGTTGATGTTGAATGCAGAAAGGAGGAGAGAATATAGAATAACAATTATTAAGGTAATGAATAGTTATTAATTTTTCGTGCAATTTGAATTTATTTTTATTAATAAATATAGTTGTTTGAGCAGCAAACTGGAGTGCGAGCGTAACTCTAAGTGTCCACGTTTCCCGGCAACGAGGTAATTTTGATCGCCTCTCCTGTAGGACACTAATTTTAAAGCCATAAAGGCTAAAACTAGAGACCCTTAGTTCAATTCCCGGCTGAAAAATGCATTTTTAAAGCCTCTACTCCAGCAAGTAATTGAGAACCATAAAGGCTAAATAAAACTAGAGACCCGTAGTTCAATTCCCAGAGGAAAGGTGCATTTTTAAAGCCTCTAGTATAGTAATTAGGTAAAAGGCTAAAACTTTAAGCATAGTTTAATTCCCAGCGGCGAGGTACATTTTAAACGCCTTAACTGTAGTAATTACAGCCATAAAGGCTAGAAGTAAAGACCCGTAATTTAGTTGCCGGCGGCAGGTTACAGTGATATCCAATTTTTCTACCTATCTTTTTTAACAATAATTTTATGACACCAAGTGCTGTTTATTGAGTTCCAGTAACAATAAATTCTATTTTGCATCTCAAAAAAAACTCTAGTGGTTTTGTTTAAATATATATTTATACATCATGTAATGTATATTACTTACAAGATATTTATATGATATTACACAATATATTATACAAAATGAAATGCTCTCTATAATGTATTATAGTAATGGTATATACAGTGAAAGGTAATAACAATACCGCATCATCCCAGTTTGTGGCTATTATTTACAATTTATGAGAGAGTAGCGAGTGTTTTAAATAACCCCTAATATTTCATTTAACCAAAACAATATGGTTTATCGTTTTTATTCATAACGAAATCCTGTTAGCTATAACGAAAATACTCAACATTCAATATTGTAAATAAAACATTATTTTCAAATTTGATTAAACGGGAAACTTGAAATATTAAAAGGTATCAGTGTATTGCCAAACATATTATTACTGGCTCATAATATTGTGATTGTGATTACAAAATGTGTACAATATTATATGTTATATATTATTCAGTAAGCATATAAAATTCGGTAGACTCAACAAACTTAGTATATATTAAACCAAGCTCCAGACCCTCTCCCAAAAGTCAGCATATCAAAGAAGTGAGCAAGTCTGTTTTTTTTTAAGTCCATAAACTCATTTCACTCCTACTTTCAAGAGCAACTGCTCTTTCATTTTTAGGGTCCGTAGGCATAGGGCACCAAGGACCCTTATTATTGTTTAACACTTGGCTAGTTTCTGAATATAATATAATAATTGGCCTAGTATAGGTCTTAAAAATATTATTTTAGTACGTTTACGGTAGGAAGTTAGGTATAATTACTGAAAATAAGACAATTTCTTATATTTTCACTCCGAATGCTGCTCTCTAAAAATTTACTATTTATCAATGTGGAAATTACGCTTGTTAATTTGACTGGAATATTGAGCATAAAACTTCCTCTCGAAATTGTGACAATAATTTTAAAGTTTTTGTGCTTCCTCCCTTACTGTTTCCGAAGTGGTAGCAAGAGCCCAATAACCTTTTGGAACGAAATGCCCAGGATAAGTTCGTTGGACAACGTTATCTGCCCAAGCGTTCGAGCGCAATGCTCGCGTAAACGTAAACTTCAAATGTAAAATTGGAATTTTAGGACGGGAAAAATTTTTAACTTTCTTTCAATGACACAAAAATCTTTTTTTTAGTAAAACTAACACCGACACCGTTATGAAGTGATAAAGATCAATAGATTTATTAAAGCGGTCCTAAATCTTTAAAATAGAGAAAACAACGTTTTAACTGATATCTTACGTTCTAACGTAACGATTTTAATAAAACTTCATACACATCGTCTAAAGTACAACTGAAATAGGCATGTCAAATTTCAACCTGATACAGGCAAAAGTTTTTGTGTAGGGAAGTGATATAATATTTTAAATTAGTATGCCGGGTAGATAGAGAACAGACCTAATTCCTACCTACTACAACCATACTCTTTAACTATAAGCTTATCATGATTAACTTTTTTCTCAATATTCAATACATAGTCTCAATATTACATACATACATATATTGCAAGACGCTTGCTGCAATGATAAAAAATAATGATTTTCTTTTAATTTTGCCTTAACTCAGCTAAGTACAAACAGTTAGTTATTTTTCATTTTGTCTCTTTTCTAACTCCGCCATGTATCAGTAGTCAGCAATGTATACATAGTAGTGCGATTTTATAATTTATATTTCGTTCCTACAACGAGTGTCCCGCGACACCACACGTATTTTTCCTCTATTCGTCCTTTCATTCTATTTTAGATGTATTCGATTCCTTTTACATAATATAAAAATATCTCAACTTCCAATTATGTACTTCCGACCATGCTACTAAAGAAACGAAAACAGACCAAAACTTGGCCCATTATTGTCAGCTGTTCAAGAAGGACAGTACTTGCAAACTTGGTTAAATCGGTAGGTTAGAGGAATGAGGAATATTCTCAATAATGCGGATGCTTGATGATTGGTCACAGTGTGGTAATTACAAAAAGATGCCGAACAATTTTTTTTAAAGAACTCCATAGTGTCCATTTAGTTTTAACAAAATTTAGTCATTCTATACACATGGGTTGGAGAAACAATTTTTTAATTCTTTATTATTATTATTTAGTTATTAGATTTAATAGATAATGTAATAGATTTTTCACTATTAGATGAAGTTTAACTTCTGTCGCTCGTGATACGAACTTACTCAGTAACACGTAAGTTATTTTGAAAATAAATAAAGTATTTATAAAAATATTTAATCAAAATAAGTGTTTATAAGACACTCCTACACTTAATAATAAATTTCTTAACAAAAAGATAAAAACAAATTTTAACAAACCAAAAAATGTTAAGCTTAGTACTACACAGCTCAAATACTTAGTGACGCTACTTGTTTAAAAAAAATTAATTAAGAATAATAAGTTTGGACCCCTGGGCCAAAGCCTTCTCTTATCAACGAGTTCTAAGAATTTATAAAAGAGGTAGTCCTTCTACGACAAAAAATAAAAAATAAAGAAATGTTTTACCATAAATAAATTGTCTAATTTTAACCTAGTAATAAAATTAATTATTCTTAAACAAATCCCACGCCTATATGAATAAAGAAATAATTATAGAAATTACTAAATTTTCATGAAAAAATAATGTTGTTTCCTTGGTATAACCAATGTAATGGTTTCATTGGTCACTAAACGAACAGCTTAAGTCAGTGGTAGTTGTGATTAAATACTAACTCAATAAGAGCGAATAAAATTTAAAAATGTCATAGAAACACACGACGCAGGAGTTATCTTAGCAAAATATTTAAAGTATTAATATACTGCCAATGTTGTAACGAGATAAGTGTTCTACTAATTAATAATATATCTAAGACCGTAGAGGTATTAAAATTATATGCAAGGGCATCGCACAAACCTCCGACCTCCTGTTCACTATGTACATGAGCTGATACCACGATCTCTGCTGAAGATGTTTTTAGTACTAGGAGCGAAACTTCAGGACTTGTCAAGCTAGGCATGATCAAATTGTGGATTATAAAATGTACACTTAAACTAACAAATTATTGATAGTCGGTGACTGTACTCTTTAATCAGCTCATGCTGTAAGCTGATACGATCTTTGCTGAAGATGTTTTTAGTATTAGGAGCGAAATTTCAGGACTTATCAAGCTAGGCATTATCAAATTGTGGATTATAAATGTACACTTCACACTAACAAATGATTTATAGTCGGCGAGTGTACTCTTTTATTTCTAATGAACGTTTATAGGTAGATCCTCTTAAGGGTGAATAATTTCAACAAGTTATTTAAATAGCGACGCTTCGGCCTCACCGCATTATCAAGCCTAAAAACGATTAGTTTATTTAATCATTATATAGAAAATCTAACAACATAACATTGGACTAGTAAAAAAAGGAGCAAATAAAATATATAATCTACAAATTTAAAACATATATCCCTTAGAAGTTAATATTACTTTTTGGCCGGAACTTATTGTTATTTTATACTTACTGTATTTCTGACAACGGAACAATGTTTGACAACGGAAAAATTATTACGTTCAAAAAGTAATAACTTCTAAGGTATATAATATGTTTTAAATTTGTAGATATATATATTTTATTTTCTCCTTTTTTTACTAGTTTAATTTAATTTTGTTAGATTATTCTATGTAATGATTAAATAAACAAATCGTATTCAGACTTGATAATGACCAGAGAAGTCGAACTTCACAATTTAAATAACTTTTTGAAATTATTCACTCTCAAGAGGATCCTCCTATAAACGTTTATTAGAAATAAAAGAGTAAAATAACCGAATATAATTAATTTGTTAGTGTGAAGTGTACATTTTATAAACCACAATTTGACAATGTTTAGCTGGACAATCCTGAAGTTTCGCTCCTAGTACTAAAAACATCTTCAGCAGAGATCGTGGTATCAGCTCATGCTGTACGTAGTGAACAGGAGTTTGTGCGATGCCATTGCGTATAATTTTAATATCTCTAAGGTCTTAGATATATTATTAATTAGTCGAACAATTATCTCGCAACATGGTTCTAATAAATGATTTTATTAAATCAACAAATGCTGCTCTGAATACAATGAAAAGTTGAACTGCGATTGAATTTCTATATTGATAGAAAAGAACGAATTTAGCGGAGTTGGAGAATGCTGTAAGCTAATTTATGCCTATATTAGATGTAAGCACAGATTATCCGTGAATTACTATAAAAGTCTTCTCAACCGATTAACCAATGTATGTTCCTACACCTCGAAGATTCATTGGCTTACCCTCCTATAAGTTATCGGATGGTATCGAATCAAATTTTTAAATTATATTCTTTTAACAAGGCAAAGCATCTTGACTTTCAAATATCCACATATAGCTATTATAATTGAATCTAAAGAATTTTAATTTCTATTATTATAACAGTCGGTTTGTATTTATTATTACAAATTATTTTTAATTTGTAATATTATTAAAATAATACATAATCCCAACAAAAACACTAGTGTAAAAATATAAGCCGTCTCGCGTAAAAAGTTGTGAGATCATATGTTTAGCTAAGTCTCCCACTGTCCGAGTAAGTTCAACTAGGTCTAATTTATCCAGTGTAAGTACATGATGTTTGTCTGTCCCTTTCTTTATTCTTTTTCCCAAATCACTCTACACGTTTAAATTTAAAAACTTTTTCTGATTTGCCACAAACTTAAATCAAATAATAAATATTATTTTTTTTCACTTGAGCGTCGCAGCACAAGGATACAAATTTGTATAGGATACTGCATTTAATTTTAGCCTTTTTGGGGTGCGTTCATCACCCTAGTATTCAATTAATACTGGCAAATCAACCTCAACATCACTTTTTTAGTTTTAAAGTTCTCTACTAGGTAGCTCTAGTGGCGCTGTTTACAATTTTTTTAAATTTTTACAATATTTTGAATAGGCGGTTTTTTATTAGCCTTGAAAGAGAGAAAGAACTAGATTTTTTAAATTTTTTCTTTAGTTGTATAATAAAATCTACCTCCATAAAAAATTTTAAGTTTCTAGAATTGTTAGAAATGCCTTAGAATTATGATGAGTGAGTCAGTCAGTCAGTGACAAATTAACAAATCTTTAAGGCCATCTACCTTATGAACTACTATGGGAAGAGGTGTGTAATTTTTATTTCTAGTTTAGTTTATCATGAACTTTAAATTAAAATTAATTTTATATATCTATATATATAAGTATCTTCAATAGGATAATAGAGGGGGTTCCAAATTGTCGTGAGTTGGTTTCAGTAAAGGATGGTACGGCTGTGCTCGAATTGACGGGGGCACTACCGTGCCCCCAGATAAAATTATAATATTTTGCTTCCATTTGTAACATTAAATCCTAATCTTAATATACTTAATGTTTAAATATATCAAGAGCATATATATAAAAAGTAGTTAGAGAAAAATATATAATTATATAAAAAAAAAAAAAAAAAATATTAAAAGAGGGGAAAATTAAAACTTTCTTTATATCTCAAAAAAAAGCTTTATTTGAAACACTCTCTCTTTATAACCATCCTTGAAAAATATAAAACTCTATTTAATAAATTTATGATTTTCATTTTTTTTCTTAAGATAGAAGTCCTCGCCTTTAGTAAAATAAATTGAAGAGGAAGGAGGGAAAGAGAGTTACAAAATTGAGAAATATTACAGTGTAATAATTCGTAAAAACTAGGGCTAAAGCATCGTTCTAAGGAGGTGCTCTCTTTGCCTAGAGCTTGTCTTAAATCATTTTCTTAGAATCTTGTAGAAAAGCATGAACCAAATTTTTTTTATATACCTACTTTATTCTATAGGTTTTAGATTTCCTTCCCTGAAAGTAGACTTATACTTTCTTCTAAGTTTGAAGCATGTATTTGTGCTTTATTACATTCTTTAAAACCATGCTGGATCGATAAAGCCTGTAAATAATGCTTGGAATGGGATAAAACCTAATAATTATTTTACTTTTTACCTCCTAGATTTATAATAATAAGAATAAAATTGTTCCTTTCTTTATTTTTTTTTATTCATATTTTATTACTAAATTTAATCCTGCTATGATATAAATTTGCATAAAGTACTTACGTGATTATTGTGGAAAAAACACGATTATATTTTTTATGAGATACTTTTATATTATATAATTTTTTTTTCTAGTAGTTTATCCATCATCATATTAAAAATCTACGGACGAAGAATAATTTATACTAATTTGCACCATTAATAAATCTGGGTTACTTATTTTTGGATTATAAATGGTGAGTATGAAATTAACTAGGATTTAATTTAAAATAAGGTTATATTTTTCCCATTACGAGCATTGTCAGACCTAAAATAATATAAATGTTTTAAATTAATAAGTTATATTTAAATTATCAAAAACTATTAAATCACTTTACAAAATAATTAGATTTTACTAACCTGGACTCAATTAATAGGTTAAAGTTCACATGATATTTTACAATTTGAATTTATCTAAGATTGATACGAAATATAAACATTGTATCTTTGTTTAGATGCGTAGAAAGTGATTCTTTACGTATACTTGTATTCATTGCGCGGGCACGTTTCATAATTACTCTTTATTTCCGCCCCAGTGCGGTAAAAAAGAAGAATTCTTCACCTTAGCACACGATTAGCGAGTTTGTATACATTTAACAAAACTACTGTTTATGTTGGGAGAACTAACCTGGGTTTTTTAATGATTTGTTATTGTTTGTTTACATTTGATGTAGTCTTGATAAAAATATAGAAGACGTTTTTGTTGGTTTTTTCAATCTTATAAAATCGAGTTTTCTATAGCTTTCTAAGTTCGATTATTTTCCGTAAGCTGTTTAAATTGTATTTTCGGGTTCAAGAACCTTAACACGGAACATATGGCGACCGAAGACATCCAACGTGAACTCGAGAAGCTAGTACGAGTACGGGCAGGGCAAAGAGCGGCCCTGACCAAACAACTTAAAGCTCTAGAGGAGGAGGAAAGAAAAGGCGCAGGAATAGTTTTACTTCAGGGTAAGTTCTCTGCGATTTCATCTAGGTTAGATCAAATAAGGACTCAAGATAATCAGATAGTAGCTCTTATGAGTAACGTAAACAAGTCGGAAGAAGAATTCGGGGATGAATTTCTCAAACAAGACGAATACGTAGAAAAAGTGAATATACTCAAAAGTAAAATAGAGTTTAGACTGCAGTTTAAAGAGGACGGGGGTTCTTTTAAGTCCACCAGAACTGCAGATAGGTCAAAACCAAAATTACCTAGAGTAGAATTAAGACAGTTTACCGGAGAACTACTAGATTGGATCCCGTTTTGGAGTCTCTTTGAACGGATTCACAAAGATCCCGACCTAGATGAAGTTGACAAGTTTTATTACCTTGTTCAGTCGACGATAGTAAAATCTAAAGCGCGCCAGTTAGTGGAGAGCTATCCTCCATCGGCGGAAAATTATCAAAAGGCAATAAGCGCTCTGAAAAATAGATATGGTAGAGAAGATCTGCTTATTGAAGTTTATATTAGGCAATTGTTGAAACTCGTTCTTAGTAATGCTACAGAAAAAAACAATGTTCCCATAGCAACCTTATTTGACAAGATAGAAACTTACTTAAGGGCATTAGAATCATTAGGTTTACACTCAGATTCCTATGCGGCTATATTGTACCCACTAGTTGAATCATGTTTGTCTAAGGATGTACTGATAGCATGGCATAGAAGTTTTCATGTACAAGGGGAGGAAGATAGTTTAAAGAGTCGCTTATCTAAATTAATTTTCTTTTTAAAGAGGGAGGTAGAAAACGAAGAGAGATTGTCGTTAGCTGCCTCGGGGTTTTATACCACCTCGGAAAAGTCTGTAAAAAAGGAAAAGGAGAAAGTAGTGATTGAGCCCCTTCCCACAGCATCAAACCTGCTAGTGCATAAGAAAGAGGAAAACGCATGTATCTTTTGTAAATCTATATTGCATCTAAGTGCTGAATGCCCAGAAGCTACGAAATTGCCCTTGGAAACAAGAAGAAGGATTGTGACGTCATCTGGTGTTTGTTTCATATGCTTGCGTCTTTCGCACAGGGCTCGAAAATGTCGAGTGAAGATGTCATGCGAGCGATGTAAGCGACGTCATTGTAGTGTAATGTGTCCTGGTGTCTCAACAAAACCAATGAAGTCAAATAAAAAAAGTAGTTTTGAAAATTTAAACACTGAAGGTATTAATTCAGAAAAGTTACACAGTGACAGTGTAAAGTCGGAAAATTTATTAACCGAGAATGCTTCTAAAGAAGTGTTTTTACAAACGCTGGTTGTGTGGTTGAGAGGAAACGGGCGTGACCAGAAGATACGCGCGGTGGTCGACACAGGGTCACAACGGTCATACATCACGAAATCTGCAGCGGAGGCAATGAAGTATGTGCCATTGGGAGAAGAGGAAATAATTCATGGATTGTTTGGTGGAAAGATAAGTGAAGGTAAACATAAAAGATTTCAGATCCAACTTGGAAAATTAGACCTTAGTTATTTATGTCACTTCGAAGCGTTAGACCAACCAACCATCTGTTCGGAAATATTAGCGGTTTCGACTGGAACGTGGGATGACGAATTATGTCAACTCGGAATCGAGATCAGTGATCGAAAGACGGGACCTATTGATGTTCTACTAGGCGCCGACGTAGCTGGCAAACTTATTACTGGAAAGAAAATACAACTAAGGTGTGGGCTGACTGCTATAGAAACCCTGCTAGGCTGGACCTTGATGGGTAAGGTGCAAGATCAATCAGAGGAGCGCCTTTCTTCACTTCTGGTAACATCTTTGCTGTCAGCTGAAAGATCGCTTGGTCCACAGTGGTTATCAAAAGAAAAGAACGAATGGCCGAACAAGAGTTTATTTTTAATGAAGAGGAGATATCCAAAGAAAAGTGGAAGGTAGAGATCGGTGAAGTAGTGCTAGTTAAGAATGACAATTGGAAAAAATTGGATTGGTCATTGGCAGTCGTTCAAGAAGTGATTCCCGGTCGGGACGGTGTCGAGTGACTGGTAAAAGTGAGAACCTCCACAGGGGTGCTAACTCGTCCGATTCAGAGACCTGATCCTTTAGAGGTACCTGGAGCTGTAAAACCTGAGAGAAAAAACAACGTCGACAGCGAAGAATTAGAGTTAGATTCCGGTGCTCAGGATCAAGAACCTCCTAATGAAGAAGTAACCTCTACAGTTCAAACCACCAGGAGTGGTCGACCCACACATAAACCTGTGCGTTATTAAATTAGACGTTCTGTTGTACATCATTGAAAACTGGTTGGGAACCAGCTCTCAAGATGGGAGTGTGTTGGGAGAACTAACCTGGGTTTTTTAATGATTTGTTATTGTTTGTTTACATTTGATGTAGTCTTGATAAAAATATAGAAGACGTTTTTGTTGGTTTTTTCAATCTTATAAAATCGAGTTTTCTATAGCTTTCTAAGTTCGATTATTTTCCGTAAGCTGTTTAAATTGTATTTTCGGGTTCAAGAACCTTAACACGGAACAGTTTAATTAAAGTAACTGTTTATATCGAGTTTTTAGAGAAAAACAATTATTGGTTTATGTCATTATGACGAAAATGACGAGAATAATACTCCTCCCGAAATAATTAATTCGGCACAAAATACAACTAATGAATTAATATCATCTTTATCAAAAGAGAAATACGAACTTCCTTAAAGGAAGTTTATTAAATATTGCTTCCGAGCTTACCGAAGGTAACGGAAGCTACATGATCGTTTTGAAGAGCGAAAAAATGTTTGGTCTCCGACTTAAAAAAATTCAAGACAGAAATCCGTTTCAGACATCAGGGAACATTTTTGAATCGTAGATAAAGTACGGTACGCAACTGGTGCGAAAACTGCACTTTGCTTTGCTCGTGTGGTTTTACTACCCTCGCTATCGCCCACTGCACACTCCACACTCGCATGCAAAATGCTACTTTCTGCACTAGACGCGCAATGCACTATAAACATGATATCATGTAACTAAACATTAGTATGACTCCAGGTTAGTGAAAATCAAATTGTTTTGTGATGTAATTTAATAGTGTTTAACAATTTAATTATAGCTTAAAGTTAAACGTTTTAATTTATTTAAGAGGTCTGATGATGCTCAATGGGCGAAATATAACCTGATTTTAAATTAAATACTAGCTAATTTTATCTCACCTTTAATGACTGAAAAATAAGTAATTCATAAATTTCATTTATTATTACAAATATAATGTAATTAGATGTATAGTATTTTTTGCTTCCGAGCTTACCGAAGGTAACGGAAGCTATGGATCGTTCTTCAGAACGAAAATATTTTAGGTAATCGATTTCAAAAATTCAAAGACAGAAATCCATTTCAGACATCAGGGTTCCGTCTCTGTCTGTCAGTCTGTCGCTATATTTTTGCGAACCAACATACCCTAAAAACTACACGCTCGATTTTAATGAAATTTGGATGTTGGGTCTGATTAGCCTATAAAGCCCCATATAAGTTTCAATCTTCTACACCCATTTGTTTCCCTTCTACATGTGCACAAACATACATTTATTTACTCCTATAGCTTCAAAAGTACTTATGATTTGTGTAATGGTTTTGTTATTATTTTGATTATGTCAAGTTGTTTTTGTGACAGTTTTTTAATTGTTCTTGAAAAAAATATATTGACTTTGTTAAAGGGATACTTTCATATAATACGTAGTGTAGTATTTAGTGTGAGGACATCACATTAAACTGGTCCTTTGGGTTTCGTGTTACACAGTGATATAAATTTCGTCATTCGTATAAAACTACTGACAAATTTTGCCGTAAATTTTCAGTAGCGAAAAATAAAAATGAGCGAAGCCGGTAGTCTTCCAGCCAGGAGAAGTACACGGAAAACTGCAGGAAAGCCACCTATAAGGTATGATCCTTGCCAACCTTTAACTATTAATAAAATTGAAGTAACGAACGACACAACTATTCCAAGTGAAAATGGAACAGTTGTCAAAGTCATTCAGTCAGTTGAACAATTGACGTTAGCCACTAAGAAGGACACTCCTGAGAAAACTATTACTCAAGGAAGTTCTAAAATATCTAAAAATAGTAGTAAAAGATTACAGATGAAAATAGAATTAGAAAAAATGAGAGCCATTGCTTTGATTAAGCAAGAAAATGAGCTGGCAGAAATAGAATTAGAAAAAGCCCAAAAAGCAAAAGATATGGCAAGAAAGATAGCTTTGATAGAAGCAGAAGCAGCGCTAAAGGCAGCATCTGTGAAGTCAAATAGTTCTAGAGCATCAAGTATTAACTTGGTAGATATGGAAGAAATCACTTATCTTGAAAAGGAAAAACAAAGAGAAAATCAAGAATCTTCATCAGCACATTTAATAAAAGATTTTACAACAGCAACCCAAGCCATGACTGAAGCTTTCCAAAATATTGCAAAATCAAGCGCAGAAAAAGCATTGAATAAACAAATTTTAGGTCGAAAATTACCAGAGTTTTCAGGAAACCCCGAAGATTGGCCGATGTTTATTTCATTGTACAAAAGCTCTACAGCAAAGTGTAAATTCAGCGACGAAGAAAATATGGTAAGGTTGCATAAAGCTTTAACCGGAAAAGCGTTATTGGCAGTAAAATCTTTATTTGTCTCCCCATTAAATTTAAGAACAGTAATAAGTATTCTAGAAACCAGGTTTGGCAGGCCGGAGCTAATAATAGAAACAATGATAAACAAAGCTCGGTCTTTGTGTCATGTATTAGTTTAGATTATTATTTGTTATTAGATTGGTGTTAATTATTGTTTAAGGTTTTGACATATTGTAACTATGAATAAAGAGATGTCAGATGTTGATGTGATCTAGAAAGTATTGTGTTCCTTAATGTATTGTATGCTTTAATAGATATTATATGGTGTCAGGTAAGCAAACTATAGTGATATAGTACGTGTTTCGGTATTAGAACCGTTTAATAAAGATTATTTGAGAATCTAAAAAGTGACGAAAAGAAACTTTAGATAAATTATGGAATCTTTAAAATCACCTGATTATTTGAAATTTGACAGTTATATTCATGAAAATTGGCCGAAATGGAAACAAAAGTTTAACTTATATATAACGGCCACAGGAAAGATGACGTCCAAAGAGGAAAGTTTAAAGGTAGCGATCCTTTTAACATGTATTGGAGACGACGGGCTAGATGTTTACAATAATTGGAATCTAGAGCCTAGTGAGCAAACTTTAGAAAATGTATTGAAGAAATTTGATGATTATTGTACTCCTAATGTAAATGTGGTGGTAGAAACGACATTATGATGGCAAGTCCCCATTGATTATACAATGTGATTCCTCAAAAGATGGATTGGGTGCCTGTATAATGATGAACAATAATCCAATAGCGTATGCATCGAGGGCATTATCAGACTGTGAGAAACGTTATGCACCTATAGAGAAAGAATTAAGGGCAGTAGTTTTCGCAGTAGAGAGATTTCACTATTTGATTTACGGCAGGCAAGTTACTGTTTGGACAGACCACAAGCCATTGATAAGTATAGTAAAAAAGGATATTAATAAAATTTCAGGTAGATTACAAAGTATGATTCTTAGATTAATTAAGTATAAATTAACGTTAAAGTATGTTCCGGGCAAAGAACTGTATATAGCTGATACTCTATCTAGAGCATTTTTAGATGAGTACGAACAAGATAATGATGAATTAAGCCTGGTGGTACACTCCATAGTTAAAAGATTACTGGTATCACCAGATAAAATAGTTAAATATCAAGTAGCTACTAAACAGGATCGGGTATTAAGCAGGGTAATGGAATTAATAAAAAGTAATAGGTGGCCAAAGCACCCAGATTCTTCCATAGGTCATTATGCTTCTATAAAGGACCAGTTGTTTGTGTTTGACCAGTTATTGTTTTATGATAACCGATTAGTGATACCGACAGAACTTCGTGCTAGAATTTTGAATAATATTCATCAGGGTCATCAAGGAGTAGTGAAGTCCAAATTATTAGCAAGAGAAAAATTATTTTGGCCTAACATGAGTAAAGACATAGAAGAATATGTGTTGTCGTGTACAGTCTGTCAGCGACTTAGATCAAACAATGCTAAAATGCCTCTTAGGCCTCATAAATTGGCTCAACGACCGTGGGAGAGGCTTTGCTTAGACATTTTGGAATATGATTCTAAGTATTATTTGGTTGTAGTTGACTCATATTCAAAATGGATTGAATTACTAAAAATAAAATCTAAATCAATTTCGGACATTGAACAAAAGTTGATATATTTATTTTCAGTTCACGGATTCCCAGACAAAATAATGGCCGATAACAGTCCTTTTAATAGTGCACAATTGCAAACATTTTTAAAAAGTCACGAGGTCAAGTTGATTACGTCTAGTCCTAATTTCCCTCGAAGCAATGGCCAGGCTGAGAAAGCAGTTGGTCAGTGTAAGAAATTTTTAAAGAAATCAACGATGACAGGGACACAGGTTGAACTGTTTTTATTACACTACAGAAATACGCCATTGCCCGATTTGAAGTTTTCACCAGCTCAATTGCTATTTAGTAGGCGGTTAAAGGATAACTTACCAGTGACTGCAAACCTCCTAAAACCTAAGGCTGTTGAGATAAGAGAGCTAAATAAAAAGCTAAAAGATAGACAAGAGAAACAGAAATTTTATTATGATAGGAATACTAGGAAGTTAAAAGATGTTGAGCCAGGGAATAAAGTTATGTTTAAATCCCCAAATAATAAAGGATGGGAAAGAGGAAGTGTGATAGAAAAACATACTGCTCCTAGATCTTATCTAGTAAAGAATGAGGATGGTGTAGTATACCGTCGTACTAGAGAGCACTTACACTTAACTCCTTATAAAGATAAGAATAATGTGGCAAGTAGTAGTAATAAAACGGGCTCACAGTCTCAGCATCGTTCCCCTTATGAGTTAAGAGATCGATCTAAGATCAAGCCACCAGAACGCTATTCAAGTTAATTAATTACTGTACCTTGGTAGCATAGCTAACTATGAATAAAGAGATGTCAGATGTTGATGTGATCTAGAAAGTATTGTGTTCCTTAATGTATGCTTTAATAGATATTATATGGTGTCAGGTGTGGGGTAAACATCATCCCTCAATATCTAGTGAAAACCCCGATAATATAATAAATTTTGGGTAAATTTGCACTTGAGCACCCACTTATTTATAATTGTCCGATTGACTTCGGGTTTTTTTTAAACTGTTTCTTTTTACATTTTAACAACTATTTACCATGTACCGTGTCGATAAAATCAATAGTTTATTTTTAAAAAAATATATAAAATATCCACTCACGTACATACGGGAAATGTTGGGAAAATAGGGGTTTTTAAGGGTGGGGGATTCACTCAAGATAGCTTAAAACATCAAAACTGGTGGTATAAACACGTAAAACAAAATAATAGCAACATAAAATTATAGAATAATATAAATAATTCAATGCATATTGTATAAATGTGATGGCGCGATGTTATAACTCATCATGTAAACAAAACAATTCTTCGGATTCTTCATTAAAAAGAAGAATAATTGGCGTTTTTTTAAATCCAGCAGACAAGAACACTCGCATACATACGCTGTTGTAACTGATGATTAATCGATTATTACTTGTAGATCGATATTTACATATCAATAAAGAGCACACTTTTATATACAAAAGTGTGAAGTTCCTTAGTCCCAATGTACAGTAGACTAAATATTATCCCTTTGTCTTAATAGTCATTAAGACAAAGGAATATAAAGAGGAGAGTTTATTGCCCTTAATCATCAAACAATCTTTTAGACTAAGGGATATCCAGTTCTATGTGTTTTGGGACTAAGGAACATCACACTTTTGTATACAAAAGTGTGATGTTCCTTAGTCCCAATGTACATTAGGCTGAATATCCCTTTGTCTTAATAGTCATTAAGACAAAGGAATATAAAGAGGAGAGTTTATTGCCCTTAATCATCAAACAATCTTTTAGACTAAGGGATATCCAGTTCTATGTGTTTTGGGACAAAGGAACATCACACTTTTGTATACAAAAGTGTGATGTTCCTTTGTCCCAATGTACATTAGACTGAATATCCCTTTGTCTTAATAGGCATTAAGACAAAGGAATTTAAATAGGAAAGTTTATTACCCTTAATCTAACAATACATTAGGACTAAGGGATATCTATTTATATGTGCTTTAGGACGAAGGAACATCACACTTTTGTATAAGAAAGTGCTGAAGATTTGAGCATAAGGACTGTGACAGAGCATAAAGAGAAACAGAAGGAGAATTCTTGATGTGACGAGTCTTAAATGTACCGCTACAAACCTGATGACTCTTTGAACACACGTTTCGATATCGATATATATTCTCCTATTATATCAATAGTCACTGTTATCTTATCTACTAATAACATTGTATATAATGGCCGACGAAGATTTTTTGAGTGTTTTAACGATGTATTTTTTTCATTATAAAACATTTATTTACGAAGAATACTGTCTTTTTTTATAATTGGCATCCAATTCCAAGGTTTTTAGCTATCCTGAGTGAATCCCCCACCCTTAAAAACCCCCATTTTCCCAACATTTCCCGTATGTACGTGAGTGGATATTTTATATATTTTTTAAAAAATAAACTATTGATTTTTTCGACACGGTACATGGTAAATAGTTGTTAAAATGTAAAAAGGAACAGTTTAAAAAAAACCCGAAGTCAATCGGACAATTATAAATAAGTGGGTGCTCAAGTGCAAATTTACCAAATTTTGCAACAAATATTCAAAACATGACAGCAACAGCTGTATCTCTAAATTTAAGTTCATACATAACAAATCCAACCCTTTTGAAAGAACTCCTGTCAAAATTACCGGTTTACTTTAAGTATGAGTGGGCCAAAAATGTGAGACGTAAAGGAATAACATTGCCTACTTTGTTAAATTTTTCAGAATGGTTAGAAGAAGCAGCTTCATTTGCTAGTTTACTAAGTAAGCCCTCTACTTCGTATGATCCGGGCGTTCGTAAAGCAGACAACAAAGTGTCAAAACCTAGTAGACAAAATGTGTTATCAACAAATGAAAATAGTGACACAATTGAGAAAAGAACAAGCTCATGTGCATTTTGCACAATAGATAACGATCACTTGATAACCAAATGCAAGAAAATTCTAGCTTTAAGTGTGAACGACAGATGGGAGTGGGCTAAGTCACAACGAATTTGCTTTGCGTGCCTAAAGAAATCCCCTCATCGTGTAACCGACTGTCGATTTAAGAAAAGGTGTGGCATAAATGGCTGCCAAAAGGTCCACCACCCACTCCTCCATGCTTCTCCAAATGAAATAGACCAGTGTAATCTACAAATAGATGAAGATGAAAATGAAGTCTGCAATGAAGAGACGGTAGAAGATAAACACATCCATCAAGAAACAAATGACGATCAAGATCAAGGACAAGATGTTCACGTAATAGGGAATGATCAAGAAGAAGAACACTTGCTTCAAGCTAGGAATGTTGGCAGACGAGTCTTACTCAAAGTAGCTCCAATCACCATCATAGGTACCAATAAATCCATTGAAACGTTCGCACTATTTGATGAAGCAAGCACAGTTAGTCTTATTGACACAGAACTAGCAGAAGAGGTAGGCTTAACTGGACCCATCCAACCTTTAAAGATATTTTGGACAAACTCTAGCTACTACGAGGACAACAAATCAAAAAGAATAAATTTAAGCGTACAAGGAAAATTAGATGATACTGTGTTTAATTTAGAAAATGTTCGTACAATGAAGCAATTAAATTTACCCTGCCACTCGGTAAATGCAACTAAATGTGCTAAACAGTGGAAACATTTAGAGCAGCTTCCAATTAAAAATGTAAAAGATGTTAAGCCAAAGGTTCTTATTGGACAGGAGCATGTAGATCTGATCATCGCACGTGAAGTAGTGCAGGGACCGAGTAACGCACCTTTTGCATCCAGAACAAAGTTAGGTTGGGTAATTCACGGGAATATGTCATTGCTAAAAGATAGAGTAGATGCAGAGTTTTCTTATCATTGCTACGCTGAAGAATCTTAGCTGGAAGATTTGCTTCGACAAAGTATTCTAGCAGATAATTTAGTGAAACCTGGAGAAAGGGTTATGTCACCAGAAGATAAAAAAGGATTAAAAATTATGGAAACGACGTGCAAACAATTAGAAGATAAACATTGGGAAATTGGACTTCTATGGAAAAATGAAAATACAAGGCTACCGGAAAGCAAGACAACCGCGCTTCGAAGACTTTACTCAGTCGAAAAGAAAATGGACAAAGATGACATATTTGCTAAAAAGTATTGTGAACAAATTGAAAGCTTCGTGAAGAAAGGATATGCCCGAATACTTGGTGACGAAGAATCACGAATCGAGCCCGAAAAAACTTGGTATTTGCCACATTTTGCTGTAAAGCATCCAGGTAAGCCAGATAAATTTCGATTTGTGTTTGATGCTCGGGCTAAATCAAATGGAGTATCCTTTAATGACAATCTAATAACTGGGCCTGACTTACTCAACTCAGTACCGGGAGTCATACAATCCTTTCGAGAAAAAAGGTTTGCAGTAGTAGGGGATATTGAAGAAATGTTTTTACGGGTTAAAATCAAACCTGAAGATCAGGTTGCACAGCGATTTTTGTGGCGTGGTAAAGATAGATCGCTACCACCAAAGGTATATCAAATGCAAGCGATGATATTTGGCTCCGCTTGTTCACCTAGTTGTGCCATTTTCGTTACTAGAAAAAATGCCGACAAAAATTCGAGAGAATTTCCTGCTGCTGTACAAGCAGTCTACAAAAATCACTACATGGACGACTATTTAGGTAGCTTTGACACGGAAAAAGAAGCTATAGATGTAGTAGATCAAGTAGTTAACTGCTATAAACGAGGAAATTTCTACATGCGAAATTGGATGAGTAATTCAGCAAAAATAATTGAGGGGATTCCCATAGAACTTCGGGCTAAAACGGTCGCAAAGTTAGAATTTGATCGTTGGCCAACCGCAGAACGAGTTCTAGGTTTGGTCTGGAACCCGAAAACTGATTACTTAAGCTTTTCTGATAGAGTGTTATGTAAATACGAATCTATACTTAAGAAAACAACCGCACCAACCAAGAGAGAAGTGCTCAAGGTAGTCATGTCTGTTTAAAACGACTACATTTCAACATCTATAGTAATGGCAAAGGCACGAGTAACATCAGTCAAACCTATGACAATACCAAGAATTGAGCTTCAAGCTGCAGTAATGGGTTCGCAACTTGCATCAGTAGTAGAGGAAAGCCAGGAGACTAAGATCAATAAGAGGTTTTTTTGGACCGACTCGAAGATTGTATACAGCTGGATTCAATCTACACCCAAGCGATTCAAAACATTCGTGGCAAATAGGATAGGGGAAATACACGAACTGACATCAAAAGAAGATTGGCATTGGCTGCCAACATCACTGAATGTAGCAGACGATGCTACACGAGGCCAGTGGGATGTAGGAAAAGCAGAACGCTGGCTAAAAGGTCCTGAATTTCTACAAGAAAAAGAAGAATGCTGGCCATTTCAGGTTGTAGAGCCAAGTAATGAACCCGACAAAGAAATAAGAAACGACTTAGTACTAAAAATTTCAGAAAAGGAAGAAGACTCTAGACCACTCTTGCAGTGTGAAAGATTTTCAAAGTATTTGAGACTCGTAAGAAGTATGGCATGGGTACTAGTGTTTATAAACATTTGTAAAGAAAAAAGTAGAACGCGAAATAAAGGGTTTAAAAAAGAAATAACTCTGACAGAATTCGAAAGAGCAGAGAAAGTGCTTATTGCTCAAGCACAATATGAAAGCTTTTCGGAAGAAGTAAATAGTTTAAGAAAGAAGACGCCGATTAAAATTTCAAGTCGATTGTTCAAATTAACCCCCGTTCTTGATGATGACGGCCTACTACGACTACATGGTCGTCTTGAAAATGCGAAAGATATGCTACCAGATTACACAAGAAAACCAATAATAATGGATGGAAAGAATTATTTTACAAAATTACTGATAAGATATTACCATGAAAAAAATCATCATCAAGGAAGAGAACAACTCTTAAACGACTTAAGATCAAAATTTTGGATTTTAAATGGACGAAATGCTGTCAGGAATTGCCAACGTTTATGTGTCTTATGCAAACGAAAAAATGCAAAATGCGAAAGTCAAATTGAAGGATATTTACCAGACTTTAGAGTAACACCTCAGTCACGTGCATTTGCAGTAACCGGAATGGATTATTTTGGACCTATGAACGTTACGGTCGGCCGGAGAAGGGAGAAACGATATGGAGTGTTATTTACCTGTATGACGACTAGAGCAGTTCATCTAGAGACTGCAGCATCGCTTACAACTGATGCTGCTGTCATGGCCATTCGTAGATTCATCTGTCGCAGAGGGTATCCGTTGAAATTGTGTTCAGACAATGGAACAAATCTACGTGGGGCAGAAAAGGAGATGAGAACAGCGTTAAAGGAGTTAAATCAATCAGAAATACAAGACTTTTGTACGATACGCCACATCAACTGGTTATTTAACGCCCCAGCGGCACCTCACATGGGTGGGACCTGGGAGCGAATGGTACGTTCGGTAAAGGTTGCTTTGAAGACAGTCTTAAATGAACAGTTTCCAAAGGAAGAAGTACTGCAAACATTCTTGATTGAAGCAGAACACAGTGTTAACAGTCATCCATTAACATACGTCTCGTCTGACCATCAAGACGAAGAAAGCTTGACACCCAACCATTTGCTAATTGGCAAAGACTGTCATGTTGCTGTACCAGGACTTTTCACCAGAGAAGAACTTCACCATCGAAAAATGTGGCGCATAGCACAATATTATGCTGATATATTTTGGCGTCGTTGGATTAAAGAATACGTACCCACGCTGGTAAATAGAAAAAGATGGCATACCTCAAAAAGAGATATCACTATTGATGACCTCGTCATAATTGCTGATGAAAATAGCCCACGAAATAGTTGGCCTATGGGAATAATCGTTAAGATTTATCCTGGGCGTGATGGAAAGGTCCGAATAGTAGACGTTAAGACCGCTGTTGGAGAGCTGAAGCGGCCAATCCAAAAAATCATGCTGTTACGTGCAGCAGGGCTGGACAACAATGAGGAGGCCGGGAGGATGTAATGGTTTTGTTATTATTTTGATTATGTCAAGTTGTTTTTGTGACAGTTTTTTAATTGTTCTTGAAAAAAATATATTGACTTTGTTAAAGGGATACTTTCATATAATACGTAGTGTAGTATTTAGTGTGAGGACATCACAATTTGAATGAAACTTTTATATTTTATCGAAAGTAGACAGCAAATAGCACCAGATTAATTTGAACCGTCTGTGCTCTTTTAACTTTTACTAAATTGATACTTTAATTCATGTAAAGAATCAAAACAATTTTGACAGATTAATAAAAAACGGAAGAAACAATTAAACAAAGTAGACAATAATGGCTTGAAATGCATAAAAATCAATAAGTGCGTGATAGGATGCGAGGGAGCTATGTGTAGTTTTAATTGGTATCTATTTATAACATTCGTGGGTTTTACATAGATTTTGTGGATTTTCAACTTATAATGTTTAAAACCTAAACTAAAATGTAAAATTAACCAAGCATTATCAAATAATCACTATCAACTTTTTTTTAAAACAAAATAAGTGTTAATAAACACATTGACACAAAGTTAAACACATTGATTAATAGTTTGTATTTTACTTCAAAATAAGCTCATAAAAACAAAAAAAAAAAAAAAAAATATTTTATAAATAGGTATAGATCTTTTATGAATAGGTATAGATAATTACTAGCTGAAAGAAAAACCTACTCCAAAGGATTACTAGCTAGCTTCAGAAGATTAGTCTGGAGTCTAGGCTTAATATCCCTTCTTTTATTAATTTAACCTTATTTTTCCCTTAGGGACCAAATTATAAAAAATTCCTTCTTGCCAGACATCAAAATTATCCTATAGAAATTATCTTACCACATACAACGATTTTATTTTAGTGTTTCAAATAAATGATGATAGTTAAATTAGTGAAGTGACTTAGTTTCAAATACGTAAATTGCCGCTATTTTGAATCAAAATGACCGTTCGCAAATTCTTTTCTTAAATTTTTTTTTGTTACAAAAGAAAGTAAAATTCTAAATTTCAAGGTTCTAATACAATTGTTCCTAGATATATCGTACTGTCACATTTTGCATATAAATGGCCGCCAACTTGAATTAAAATTACCTATTGAAAATTCCTTTCTTAAATGTGTTTTGTGTTGCAAAAGAAAGCTACTTCTTAATTGCAAGGTTCTATTACAATTTGTTCTAGATATATCGTACAGTCACATTTTGCATATAAAGGCGGAAACACACTACCATCACGTTACGTGACGTGATGGTAGTGTGTTTTCGCTTTAAATGGCCAACATCTTGAATCAAGATAGCAGTCATTAAGTGATTTTTTTTTTTTACTTTTCAGTTAACAGGCTAAACAGATTTCATCCGTCAATCGTGTTTAATACTTTGATTTATTCTATGATCAACTCAATAACCTAATGTTTCGAAAAATTGTTTAATTGAATGAAGGGGGACATTTCGGAGAAAACTTCTTTAAAAGACCGTATAGATAAATTGTCTCTCTTTTTTGTTTCTGGAAGAGGATTATCTTAGAAAGTTAATTCAAGCAAGTCATGCTTCCCCTTCCACTGCTTTCTGCTAAGAAAGAAGTTAAAGGGACAGACTTTGCAGCGAAACTTTGCCCTTATTGGATCCGGAATGAACTTAGTTTTCCAATTCCAATTGTTTTTACTTCAGCTCTAAAACAATTCCGAAAATGTTGAGTTGTTTTGACTTGTTGAAGAATTTCAACTTGGAATGGACTTAAGAAGAATACCTATTCTGTTATACTTTTAACCAAATGTACACCTTAAGAGAATACAATAGAAGTGACGTAAGATATAGGTTCGCACAGTTTGCATTGACGCTGAAAATATCCTTTGTTTAACAATTGCTAGAATACGGCGCGGCGTGCCAGTATGTATTTATTGTTATTTTCTTTTTTCTTATTTATTGTTATTTCTTTACATGGGTATTGTAAGGAATCCTCACTCGTTACACAAACTTGCTGAAAAACTAATAACCAATTGATTTAAAACAAAGAAACTCTTTTCATTGTTTAAAACTTATATACAATAAAATAAATTATAAATGCATACGTCCGGCATTAGAATTAAACTTTTCGGTACTTTTTTGGATTATTACTCCCCTATATTATTTTTAGAATATAAATGACTGACTAAATAACTAAAGACTTATGGATGTTTAGTACAATATACTTTAGCACAAAGAAATATCAAACTTCTGTTTTTATAAGGTTAGTAATAATGCAACGGGGGGTAATATATGCAACTTTTTATTATATGAATTAGTTCGTTTCATATTACCATTAGTAAGTGGATACGGGTTTTAGTGGTTAAATAAGTGAACATTTTATAAAATCTTACAATAAAAATAATCTTACCCAGTGGACAAACTAGCCCTAATCTTTTGCCTCTAAATATGTTCTTAAGACTTAATTTTTCTTGAGTGGAAGTAACTTATATGGTTAAATAAAAAAATTAATAACTAATTTAAATTTTAATTAATTAAAAAAAATATACATATTTTTCACCGACCAAAGGAGAAGAAGGGATAGGACGGTATGGACTTGGAAGCAGAAACGAAAGGGGAGAGAAGATGGCTGTTTTTATCGAATCTAATAAATTGAATATTATGAATACTTTTTTCCACAAAAACCTAGAAAGGAAATGGACTTGGATCAGCCCGGACGGGAAAACTAAAAACGAGATAGATTACATAGTTACTGATAAAAAATATATGGTCCTGGATGTTGACGTTGATGAAAAAATAAATATAGGTAGTGACCACAGGGCGGTCAAAGCTATTGTCCAATTTAATAAAAGAGGCCACGCAAAAAAATTTAAAAAAAGAAGTTCAATAAATACAGAGTTGTTAAAAGAGAAAGGCTATGAAAGTAAACTTATGGAAAAATTTAATGAAAGAAGAAAAGATAATAAACATAAAGATAATGATGTAGATGATATGGAAAAAATAGTAGTTAGTAGTATTAAAGAAAGTACTTACGAAGTTATGATACAAATGGACAATAAAAAACAAATAAAACAAATCCCAAAGAACGTTAAAAGATTAATGAGAAAAAGAAGAAAACTTAAACTCAATGAAATAAGAAAACAAGAGTATTTTCAAATATCTAGGGAAATAAGAACTGAAATTAAAAAATGGTTAGATGAGAGAAAAATAGAGGATATTAGGAAAGCTATTGAAAACGGAACCAGTTTAAAGAAATGTATTACAAATCAAAACATCGGCAAGAAACTAATAACAGCCCTGAAAGACAGCAACAATGTCGTAAAAAAAGATGAAAAGGAAATGTTCAAGATAATCTATGATTTTTACGATAAACTGTATAGCGATGGAAGCCAGAGGAATATACGACTAGATAATATAGATCAACTGGAGAAAAAAGAAAATAATTTAAATGTGGAATTAATTCAGATGGATGAACTAGAGTATGCTACCAGGAAACTAAAATCAGGAAAAGCAGCTGGACTAGATGATATTATCAATGAACAGATAAAAGCAGGAGGGATAGCTTTAAGAAAAGAGCTATTAAGTTTATTTAATACAATTTTAGTTATTAAGGAAATACCCAAGGCGTGGCTATTTTCGAAATTGGTACTCTTATTTAAAAAGGGCGATAAGCTTGAAATTAAAAATTACAGGCCCATAAATCTTCTATCTGTTATCTATAAGCTGTTCATGACCATCATTACAAACAGAATAAGCAAAACCCAGGATATGAACTCACCCCCTGATCAGGTTGGTTTCAAAAGTAACTTTTCCACGAGTGAAGCAATATTTGTAGTACAACAGATTATTTATAAGGCACACGAGTACAACTTTCCTGTTTATCTATTGTTTATAGACTTTGAGAAGGCGTTCGACAGTGTCAAAAAGGAGTATATAATTCAAGCGCTCAAAGACAATATGATAGAGAAAGATTACATAGAGATAATAGAATTTATTTATAATAATGCTCAACTTAAAATAGAATTAGGTAAAGAAGCGAAGTATCTTAAGATCGAAAGAGGGCTAAGACAGGGTGACGTACCTTCGGCCAAAATATTTACTGCGATTCTTGAAAATGTATTTAAACAGCTAGAATGGGAACAGTTCGGTATAAAAATTAATGGAGAATCCCTAAATAAAATAAAGTTTGCCGACGACGTTCTGCTTGTGGGAAAGACAGAAACAGAAATAATACAAATGATAGAAAGTCTGAATGAGGAAGCTAGGAAAATAGGATTGAAAATCAATTTAGAAAAAACTAAAATCATGGCGATAAATAATAAAAATGAGGTAAAAATTAACATGAATGGGGTAGAAATAGAAGAAGTGAATGAGTTTGTATATTTAGGACAGTTAATATCTAAAATAGACAGTATGGATAAAGAGATAGGAAGAAGAATTGGTCTAGCATGGAAAGCATATAACAAATATAGGAAGTTATTTAGATCGGAAGTTGGAATAAAAGAGAAAAAAAAGTTATGGGAGAGTGTGGTCAAACCTGTGTTGATGTATGCATGTGAGACGTGGACTATTACTGATAAGATTCTGAATAGATTGAGAGTTACGGTTAGGAGAATGGAGAGGAGCATGCTCCGCATTGGTAGAAGAGAGAGGAAAACTAATATATGGATAAGGAACACAACAGGTTTTGACGACATAGGTATGCTAATACAGGAGAAAAAATGGAGATGGGCAGGCCACATGATAAGAAGTGAAGACGGAAGATGGAGTAATAAAATAATAGACTGGTGTCCTATGGATATGAAAAGAAGAAGAGGAAGACCCAGGGCTAGATGGGACGAGGAAATGAGAAGGTGCTGTGGAGGTGTGCTATGGAAGAGAGTGGCTAGGGAGAGAATAGAGTGGAGGAGAATGAGCAGTGTTTATGTTCAGGCCTGGCTTAAACCGGAATAACTCACCGCTTTCGATCATGATGAGCTAACCAAATATAATATATGTAACCTACTACAGTATAATTTTAGATATAATATATATACACGGTATAAAAAAAAAAAAAAAAAAAAAAAAAATATATATATATATATATATATATATACACATCTGTTAAATTTATAATTTATTATTTACTTTTTACAAAGTTAAGTTTGGTGTTTTTTTTGTTATTATATATGTTTATACTGTTATTTAGGGTTTTATAATATGTTTATTCTGTTATGTTATTGTTTGTGTTATGTATGTGTGTATGTATATGTATGTATGTGCATGCATGTTCATATATATGTATGTATTGTATGGTTAAGTGTGCATGTATATAGGCATTTCAATGTTAGTTATGTAGACTAGTATATATATATACTAACTAAAAAAAATATATATATTTAATAAAATCCTACCATTAAAATAAATGAAGTGTATAAAAATAAGTTATTTAATAAATATTATGTAAATCCGCAGCTTTGGCTGATTTGAATTCGAATGTTGTATAGATTTGGAAATGTAAAAGATAACTGAATTTAATAAATGGATTATCTTATCTTATCTTATCTTATACATATTTTTCAAATAAAAATTGTTGGAACTGTTTTTGACAGTTTTGGGGGGTAGCGATGAAATATATAGCCAAAATTAACTTTCTCGATGTCTCAGGTATGAATTTTTTAAAAATATGAATACTAAATTTTATCAAAATCTGTCCTCTAGTTTGCACTCCACAAATTTTATAGTCGACTATTTAAAGCTTTCTCGACACTTTCTATAGATAGCTTAAATGAGGGAATAAAAAACATATTCTACGTAAAAAATGTTATGTTGAGTAAAACGATATTTATAAACAAAATAAAAGGTAATAAATCAATTGAATTATAGCCTTTATAAAGTCTTAGCACGTTTTAAGTTGGCCCCTTTTAACATGTACAATAATGATGGCTTAAAACAGTAGGACATAATACACATGTACACATATTTCGTATAAAGTAAATTTAGGATTTGCCATGCAAAATCCATGGAAATAACTAGTCCAGTAACAAATTTTAATCCCTATCTCCAATTACCACTTTATAATCCCATCTTCTGTGGCAAGTTCATAATACCAACGAAATTTACAGCTCCCAAATCCTGTTTGTAATTAAACTTAGCATCCCACTTTTGACTTTGCGGTAATCGAGGACAGATTAGGATTTAGTAAAACGACCATCTTGTTACCGAGGGTAATGCTATATGCGATGAGCTTCAGCTTATACACAGTTGCAACTTTAACCAGGTTGGAATCTATCCAAAGTAGTTAGAGATCTGCGTCACAATGCAAAGGTCAACCCCATCCCATTCCTTTATCACTGAGCTAATCAAATACTTATATCGGGTCTTTACTAAACTAGAAAACCCCGTGTAAATCCTAGACCCATTGTATTTTTTCGTAATTTGGGCTCGAGTGAAATTACTAAATGTGTTTATAAAATATCTGTGCAGAACGAATTATTTTTGACACAACAATAAGAGAAATCCACACCTAAAATGTGGTGTTTAACATAAAACCTCAAGACTTCAAAGTATACAAAGATCAAAAGTTAAATCCCTTGAAGTTGGCACTTTAAAGCTCAATCTTGAGAACAAAGGATTCGCTTAATCTATCTTTTATATTATAATCGAGTTTTTGTCCCGACAACGGCGTCGGCGACGCACCTCGAAATGATTTATAACGTTAAAAATTGATGATCTAAAACCTAGATTTTAATCTGTGACATCCAGCACGCGAAGCATGAACTCTACCACTGAGCTATCCGTTCGTAGTGAACACTACGACCTAAAACTTTTTATTTAAAGTATATATCAATTTATCAATATATTATTTAAAAATAACTAGACATCACGTGTCTCTTTCTGTTTAAGTATAACTGGACAGCGTGAGACTTATTCATTTTAATTTTAACTAATTATCTCACAGCTCTTTTTCTTTGAATGCAATTAATGAGAAATAACTAGATATCACATGGCTCTTTCTGTTTAAGTATAACTGGAGACCGCGAGAATCATTCTTATTGAATATAACTAATGATTTTTCAGATCTTTTTCTTGCATTTTTTTAAATTTATATTTGAATTATTCATTTATTCATTCATAATTGAGTAGTGTCTACGACGATGTCAACGACTCACCTTGAAATGATTTTTTATTGATAAGGCAACTACATTTATTCTACCCGTTGCCACGGGCTTAACGGCTAGTCAAATATAAAATATGAAAAGAATTGTTTCTTTAAAATTTTCCTAGTAGAGAATACATGGGCAAAGAAATACTTTAAAAAAAATATTTAAAAAAATATGAGTACCACTTGAGTTAACATTAGGATGATCGACAGCTCTAAATATGCTTCTAGCAATAAAGCAAGACCTCCAAATCTGTTTTAGCATTGTATCATATACAGGTTGACCCACGATAAAATGTCATAACGAAACTGGTGCATTAGTTCTCGAGATATCGATTTATTTCTTTTTTCAGAATGGTTCACGAAAATTTGAAAAAATTTCATAAGATCTCCAAAAATTAAATGATATAGAGAGATTGGTCAGACATCCCTCTATGAGGAGAACAAAGCTCTGGAATTTCGTGGTCAAATTTAAAAGAATAAAAATGTTTAAAACAACAGGACTTAAAAGATGCTTAGCAGCTGATAATTTGAAAATCATGAATGATTCTTGAAGGTTTTTTTTATGCTGTCTAAAAATTGTCCCTTATCCCAATTTCTCTATCTCATTTAATCTTTGAGATATTAGGAAATTTTTGGAAATTTTCGTGAACCATTCTGAAAAAATTAATAAATCGATTTCTCGAGAACTATTGAAAGATGGGCATATGCTTACTCGACATTTATTGTTGAATTTGACCCATAGAATCCATCAGTTTCGTTATGAAATTATACCGTGGGTCACCCTGTATATATACAATAGTATATGTATACAATACAAACCACTAGCAATTAAGGCACTATTTAGGCCCTGTTTACAAACTAACCCCGTATGAAGTTTTTCACCAGAGTGTATTCGGTTAAACTGTGAGCCATGTAAAACAAATTTTCTAGGCGTGGAATTGAACCCGTGACTTCTACATTAATCTATAGCTGGCAGAGTAGAAGTTACCAATGCCTTTAGGATCACGGTCACTCTGAACCCCATAGACATTCCCAGAGTAAGTTTTTATTACTCTAAAATGAACATAGAATTCATTAAATTCAATAAATTAAAAAATAACAAACAAAAATTTACTTACTGACGACGGCGAGTTTGAATGAGAGTTCTACGTTATCACCGTTGACGTTTGAAAGACACTTATATGTTCCCCTATCTTCACGCTCTATCCTTTCGAATACGAGAGAGACTCGCAAGGCATCTCCATCCTGACGCTCTTCTACATGCACTCTAAAACAAAACATTAATTGGTAAGCAAATATAAAATTAAAAATGATTGGTTGGCAGAACCATAAACATTATTATTAAAAAAATATCTTTCCTAGAAAGCTTCAACATCGAAGGGAAAGGTTGTAGCAATATATTTATAGTGAAAAATCAGTCCGAGACAACTCAAGACACTTTCTCATATACTAGTACATAATTACTTAGCCCAGTGTTTTTTATTTCTTAGTTTTCAAGTTTCCAATAGGTACATTTAATGAACATTCTATCAAAATGTATCATAGAAATACCTTCTCCTCGGTGGGGAATCGAACGAGCCTCTCTTTACCCGCGCTTAAAGCTATTTTCTCAGAAACTAGATTTTTCCCGAGAAAACGGCTGATATCTTTAAATTCGTATTTAAATGGACTATAATTTAGAATTTTTTAATCAAAATCGTCGGAATCGTTTTCAATAAAAAAAATGTTTTACACATTTTTTCAGAGTTTACGGAGTTTTTTGTAGTTTATGGTAGTGCCCCCAAATTTGGTGCTAAAATTTATTTATCCATTTCACCTCGGGGTACGATTTTTCTGATATGTACGCCAAAATCGGCCCAGTAGTTTAGGCTCCAGGCGTCTGCACAGACTACAGACCGACGTGTAAATCCATTAAATTCTCAAATCGAATTTTCGTGCCGTCACAATACTTTCTCTTTTAGAAAGTAAAAGTAACAAAAGATAACGAAGCTTAACGGTTCTTTATTTAAATGTTTGCCATATCGTAACCATATTAACTTAAGTATAATTATTATAATTATAACCATTATTATTAAAGCAATAATAATATTGTTATCTGTAATTTCTTGCTTATCTAGCTAATGTAATAATCAATAGAGTAATTGGAAATTTAGATAAATCAAAAGTTTATCTATTAAACCACTAGTTAGTCCAATAATATAATTGAATAACATGATGTATCATGTAAATTTTCATTCTCTATATTTAGATTTGGGTATGCATAAGTTCGATCTATTTACCAGTCTTGGTTATCAGCTCAATAAATTCTCAATTATTACCATCCTAAAACAAACCACTAAATTAACCAATTCCTTAGTTGTAAGTTCATACCATATACTCACATAACATTAATCAATATGAATGAGTTATCATATAATCCTCATCCTCATAAAAATCCTCTGATAAGTCAAACTGCCCTTGATTTACCTATTTTACTAGTTTGCATCGGTTTTTATCATTAGGAAATGTGGAGTATTCGAATTGATTCTAAAAAAAAAAAAATGATAAATATATATATATATATATATATATATATATATATATATATATATATATATATATATATATGTATCAATTGATCTCTTTTAACTACCCATTTATTAATTGCATAAATCTCATAAACTACACAGTACATTATTTTCAAAGCATACAAATTTGACATTGAGATTTCGACAAATGTACTTGTTTCAAACAAAAGTTATACCAAATATTTCAGTCGTTGCTCTGTCTTTGTAAGCTGAAAGGAACCTACCCTGTTTGTTTAAATTCAACGAATTTCAGAAAACGCATTAAGTACTTTCAAATGAAATCGATAAAACAATTTAAGGCGCTGGCCAGAAAGAAAAAAAATATGTATAGTAATTTTTTTCCGGATATTGGAAATAAAATGTCTAAGAAAAAATGTTTGATTTATATTGGATCAACATTATCTTTCTTTTCATATGCGGTTTGTAAAAAATGGTTTGCTATTTTCATTCTACTGCAAATCTAATAATTCATTGGATATTTTAAAATAATACATACATCTATCTGAGAATGTAGGAGGTAGTAAAAAGTTGAAGATGAATTGTTGCTCAGTTTATGTTCCTCATACATGAGAGCAATTGGAAATAAAACAGTTTAGAGTATTAACGACCTTTATTTTTTAACAATTTACGCATACCAGTAGAATTTAATTATCCAACGTTATTAATAAAAGTGTTCGGCTATATTTTATCAACAGTGGACAACTAAAATATAAAAAATCCTCTCAAGATGCATATACATACAAAAGCTGTTTAAATAACATATCTATTATGATATTTTATCTTACTTGAAGAAAACTTACAGTACATTTTTTTCATTAAGTATTACATCATGTCAAGATTCTTTTACATACTAAGAAAATATTTTTTTTTCTGAACATTTCATGTGTGCTTTCTTAGAATTTTTACTACTTTTTGCATTTCATAACTTAGTTGGTTTCTTTGAAAAACACAATATTGTGAGAGAAGGCTCAGGCGTGCCAGAGTATATTGTATAATATATCTTGGAAAAGGAAACAGAAGGAGAGTTTCTATTGAATTTTAAAAACAAAAGTTTTCCAAGAAGACTGTGAAGAAATATTATCAGTAGAAAAAGAATGTGTTGTGATAGAGGAAATTCATTTACAAAGATATCCTTATCTGAACATTTAGTTAATTTCAGTGTACTTTGTTTACGAATTTATAATAATCCACATCCGTTTCAACGTGGCGCAAACATAATTAAGAATTTATGTTTTCATTATTTCAGACAAATAACAGTTTCGGGTATATTGCAAAACAGTTTCACCAAACCACAGTTGAATTTACCAATAGACTTGTTTAGATTTCGTCGAAATCATCAAAGCCGTCTCAAACGAGAGAGTGCTACCACTAGGAATGGAAAATTAATTACAATTTAAGGAGTTTCTCACTCAGATTGGATTAAGTTTAGGTTCTGCTTCATATAGGTATACGGTTTGAGGATTGAAACGGTGGAAGACTGCGGCGAAACCACGCCTACGTCGGGCACCAACCAACACTTACCAAGCCTAACCAACCTGAATCCTGGCGTTTTCAACGTTAATTCCATTTCCTTTCCAATATCAGAACCTAGTTTCAATTAAGCGATACGGGAACAACCAACAACCTCTTCCTTAACCATCCCTTTACCCACATTTTATAAACAGGATGAGAGAGGGAAAGCGTTTACCCACAAATGTTAAGAAATTGTTTTAAGCTAATTATAAGTATTACTTCGCTCAATTTCTAGTTTATGAATTCACATTCATAATCTGAAATACTAACTTTAGTGTAATATTAATAATTTTATGTAGATAACCGAGCTACACATTTATATAATGCCTAAAGCTACAAAAATGATAAAAACAAACCCTTCATCAAACTTGTAAACATTAAAAAAGAAATTACTTATATATAACTTAACAAACATCTTAGTACAAAGAACTTGCTAAAGAGATTTAACGACTGTGGGAGATAAATAAATTCCTCATCATTTCATCAATAGAAGATGTACGATAACATTAATACATAATATAAAATGTGTCACACGTGTCAAAGGGTCAGCATATTGTCAATCATCAGCCATATTATCTACATTCCTGTAATAATGTTTCTAATTTTATAAGTATTAATAATATGTATAAAATACATGTATACATCGATAGGTATCGAAGAACAAAATCTTATAATAATTGAAAACTTTCCATTATTTTCACCTCTAATAAATTTACCCCCTAATGATCAATAAATATGTTAAGGCAAAGGCATATGCTTAATTTATAAGTAGAGGTGGATCCTTTTAGGATAAATAATTTATTAACTTTTTAAGTAGGCGACTATTTGACCTACACGGTAATTTGCAAGCCTTTCGAAGTTATGAGGATTTACTTATAGAGATAATTTATTTTTGACGGAACTAATCGTTTCCTTGTCAGTATATTTCAAAAATATATTCATCCTCCTAACTCGTTTGATTTTCCAAAAAATAGAAGTATTTATGTTAGATTCCAACAGGGTTTTATTGCATCAAACTTTTATAGTAATACATCCTCTATGCAATTGATGATGGTGCTGTCGTCTTCCATAGTGCTGAATGTTGGCGCAGAAATCTGGCAATTAGGAACTTTCAGCAATAATTCTGATAGTTGGTGGTACTACCCTTTTATTTTCAAATTTAAAAATTAAAGTGGATCCTCTTAAGGGTAAATAATTTTTTAACTTTTTTAAGGAGGCAAACTTTCGATCTATCCGGTCATTTTTAAGTCTTTTGAAGTTATGAGGATTTTTTCATAAAGATAATTTATCTTAATTTATTTTCGACGGAAGTAATTGTTCCACTAGATAGGTTAAGTCAAGTGTAAAATTTTAATTAATCGGTAAAATTATACATAAAGGATTAAGAAGGTAAATGTCAAGTTACTAATAATTACAGTAGTTAAACATAATTCACAATTTCCTTATTCAAATATTATATTTTAGGTTCAGGTGTAGTAGACTAAATGGGACAATTTTTTTTTTTTTTTTTGCTAGTGCTAATATAATATGGGAAGTTTGGAATAAAGTAGTTTTAGAAAAATATCTTTTATGTTACGACTATTTGATGTCGATACATTTATTTCACCAATTTCTGTCAACTCTCTCCAGAATAACAACCGATATGCGGGCTATCTAGTCACGAATATTGTTCTTCAAAGCTTACAGGTTCTAGGGTTGTGGGACGAATGTTGAAAATAACACCCGTCCCACAACTCTGCCACAAGCCATGAAGAACAATATCATGAGATAGCCTGCGGCTCGTGCGTAAATATTTCTCCGAGTGCAGCAAAGTGCCACTTTACGCACTAGTTGCACAAATAACTATTATAATAGTTTACCATAGAATAATTTGCCACAGATTATTAATGGTTGGATCTTCACTTAAAAATAACATTTGACAGAGAAATGTGAAGTACATAATAATAATACTAATATGATGTCAATTTGTCATATAAGTTCGACGAATTAAGTATTACCATGAACATTTGATTGGTGCTATAAATAATCTCTCAAAGAAATCATGGATTCTTAATTAATGTTCACTGCTAATTCTTATTTGCTGTGTAAACATTAATGTTATTCTATAATAAATTAAGTAAAAGAACCATAAGTGAGGAAATATCAGATGACTTGTTAACTCATAAAGTTAGCCTTGTGTATATCCAGCTTTACAAGCGATTCTTTTTAGAAGAGGAAGAAAAAAAAATGTTGTTAGGGACCCATTTCTAGCGATAAAAAAGGAGCAATAAAAGCAGTTGGACCGAACAGGACAGTCTGTTAATCATTATTATTGAGGTGACAGTAAAGAAATAGTTACCTCCCTTTTATTTCTAAACGAATTCACATCGTCCTAGCACACGTGTTATTTTTCTACTTTCTTTAAGTGATCAATCTGCTCGGATTTAGTAAGAGATTGTTTTGTTCTTAATAAATCTTAGATAGGAATATTATTGAAAAATAATAATTATTCACAAATCTCAATCCTCTTTATATATCGAATTAATAAATGTAGTTAGTAGTAGTACATAAATAATGCCGTTTTTGGATTCTTTAAGACTGTATAATAGAGTATTTAAGGTACATATTAAATATTCAATTGTATTTATTTGTAACTCGACAAATTATGTGATGAGAAAACATCGATGAAATTACTAGTTATCACTTTACATGGTTTTAGTTATCAAAATCTCGGTCGAAAGTAAACAAGTTATAAGTATAGAACTTTAGTCCAAATGCAATAGGAAATACAATATTTCAATGGTAACAAGATATGAAGCCAATTTAAATAGAAGTAAAGGGTATACAGAACAAAAACTGAGTAGAATACTAAAAGGTACAAATAGCTAGGCAAAAGGAAACGTCCAATGTATCATGAACATGGGTAATGGAGATGGATGGAGAAGTCAGAGAGAACAAATTAGAGGGACCAAATAGAGGCCGGTTAGAATATATTATATAGACAGTACACCCCTTAAATTACATCGGTAGTGAAGTAGGATACAGGTTTAACATATTTTCCAAGAACTCGCCGACGGATAAAGTAACCATTAAGGGTGGTTTTCAGACCAAAGAACTACAGGTGGGTACAGTGGATGTCTATTATTTGTGTCGATTCTATTTGAAGAATCAAATTACTTTTACGACTGCCTTTAAAAGGACTGTCAGAGTTTCAGTCAAATTTTGATAATAACAAGGGAGCCTGATGCGAAAACAGGATAGGCTTAAGAGTGAGGCAGAAACGAACGCTTTTCCTCAAATTAAATTTTAATATTTAAACCCGTTTCAGACTTTTCCAGGCATCACCAATGCTGAAAATGTAAGGGGACAAATTCTCAAAACTAATCTCGAACGGAGAGTCATGGGCTTTATAAAATGTAGGTACAAGGTAGTGGAAACAGATTGTCGAAGTGTGAATTGCTTTAATTGTACTGTACATCCCTGCAACGAGTCAACGAAACTAGATACCTTAGAGTTAAATTAGACAACGACAACATGATAAAATGGAATAACCATAATAGAAATATCACTAACAAATTAAGGAAAATTATTAAAATATTATAAACATTAAGAAATATTTGTCCCTTAAAAATTTTGAAACAAGTAGATATATTTTTCTCTAGTTTAGTCTCTCCTTGAATACTGTATTATTACTTGGGGAGCCGCTTTACTTTCTAAACTTCAAGCTAGACAAATAATAATAATAAAAATAGTATGTAAAATATCAAATAGGACTTAGACTCTTTAACTAATTACTCCTTACCAGAACAAAAATATTATATAAAAATACAACAAATTTAAAATACAGCTCAAATACTACTATAATAAATAAAATTTAACGTTTTAGTAAAAATCCGCAAATTGAGTATGAATACTAAATTCTTTACATTTAAATAAGTGATAAATTATATTAGGACTCTTTTATGCGTATAACCCTCTCTCAATACATTTTCATTCTTATTATGTATAATATGTATTGGCGTAAATTATAGTACGACTCTTCTTCTACGCTCGGAAAACCTTGTAGGGGATAAAGCCAAAAAAATGTATCTTCTGAAATTACTAAAATTATGTATAATTTCATAATTAAGTAAAGAATATTGATTAAAAAAAAGAAACAAAACGGTTCGAGACAACTCAGACAAACTTTCTCATACTACTGTTGAGGTGCATAAAGAACTCACGTAAAAGTGTACTCTTATATAGGCCATACTACTATGTCTGCAATATGGCTACCAGGATCATATTTTGGTTAAAACCTGACATATTCTTAAAAATCCTGAAAGAGCTTTAAAATAATTTTATGTAATATGCCATAAAGTGTTAACTTAATTTATAACACCCTCACTTTGACCATATTTGTTGCAAAACTTTTATTACATATTCTTTTCCTACTCTTCAAGTCCTTTAAAACGATGTATGGCATGCCATGCTGACTAAATATTTTTCTCTTTAGTTGACTGCAGTATTAACTGGCATCTTAAATTAACAGTTGTAAAATGCACTAAAATGCTGTGAGCCAAATTTCATACAAAGTCGCAAGTTCTTGGATTGAAAAAACTATTTTCCTTGCATCTTTACATAATATTTATTAAATAAAGTTATTGCAGCCTCGCTACGCTCGCCTGTCTAGCTGGGCCTTATCATACTTTCCTTGCATTTATAGATAACTTTATTTTAAATGTTATTATAGGCTAGCTACGCTCAGATGCCTGTCATGGCAGCATTCGTTGACAGAATCCAAATCCAAACAGGGGAGCTTAACGTGCCTGCAATAACATTATCTACAAATGCTGAATTAACAGGCGAGCGTAGCAAAGCTGCAACAACTCTTTTAAATAAAGACCAACTATAAATGCTGTATAAACAGGCTAGCGTAGCGAGCCTGCAATAATTTTTATAAAATGATGATTATCTACAAATGCGAGCGTAGCAAGCCTGCGATTACTCTATTAAATAATGATTATCTATAATTGCTGTATAAACTGGCGAGTTTAGCAAGGCTGCAATAATTCTACTGAATAATTATTATCTACATATGCTTTATAAAAAGGCGTGCGTAGCGAGATTGCAAACATTTTTAAATAAATATGATCTACAAATACAAGGCTATTATGATAAGACCAAGTTACCTAGACAGGCGAGCGCAGCGAGCCTGCGTTAACTTTATAAATATTGCCCCCACCCCAACAGGCCTTTGAACGATATATAAGCTATGTTGACTAAATTTTTTTCTTAAGTCGTCCATCATATAGGCCAACATCTTGAAAATATGAAATTAAATATTTTAATAGTTACGAATTCTTTTCTTATTCTTAAAGACCTTTTAAACTATGTACAACATGCCATGCCGATAAAAACTTTTTTCTTAGTCGTCCTTCTAATTGGCCGCCATCATAAAAAAATAAGGTGTGAAATTTTAATAGTTACATATTCTATTTCTACTCGCCAAGACCTTTAAATTTATAAATAATATGTCATGATGACTAAAACCTTTTTGTTTAGTCGTCCACCATTTTGGATCCCATCTTGAAAATATTTAGTGTGGAATTTTCAAAAACTATATCGTTATCATTTGCGCCTGTGTCCCGAGTTTCGTTCAAATCCTTCAATTTTTACGCCAGTTATCGTTAGGCAAACAAATACACAACTTTTCACATCCAAAGACTCTGAAATGAAAAATTGCGACTTACTAGTTGCGTATATCAATTGTAAAATTTATACTACTGATGGACCGACACACTATCCCTGTGTCTTCCACTACATGTATATAACTGTCAGGCCAAGGCCCTCTACAGGTGTTGCTCCACGGAGGTTGCGCTCACTACGCTCGTTCAAAAATTATTTTCTCGATTTCACCTTGGGCTATGATTTTGCTGTACTTGTATACCAAGTTTCGTCAAAATCGGCCCAGTAGTTTAGGCTCCACGCCTCTGCACAGACGTCAGACAGACATTTTTTAAAAAACAATAATTTGGCCTCAGGGTGTCAAAACGTATAAATCCATCAAAATTTTAAAATCTAATTTTCACGCCATCACAATACTTTTTGTTCAAGTGAGAAAGTAAAAAGACTTCTTTAGCTAAGTATTGATTTAGTTATTAGCCCTAACAATAGAATTATTTGTAGTGGCATACTCGAATATGAACACAATACGAGAAGAACATAATAAGGCACATAATGTTCTTTAATAAAGCTTTTTCACCAGCCTTCTTTACATATCACAATTTTTGCTTTCGAGTTAACCGAAGGTAACGGAAGCTATGTGATCGTTATTTAGAACATAAAAAATTTGTTTGTGTCTCCAATTTCAAAAATTCCAAGACAGAAATCCGTTTCAGATATCAAGGAACATTTTTGGTTCCGTGTTGGTCTGTCGGTCTGTCTGTCACTCAATTTTTGCGAACCCACATATCTTAAAAACTATACGTCCCATTTTAATAAAATTTGTATGGAAGGTCATAATTAGCTTATTGTTAGTCCCATATAAGATTCAACCTTCTGCGCTTATTTGTTTGTCTTCGACATGCGGACAAACTTACATTTATTTACAGCGACAGCATCAAAAGCACTTATCTGATTTGTTTGAAACTTTTATAGTTTATCGAAAGTAACCCGCAGATAGCCCCAGGTTAATTTGAACCATCTGCGCTCTTTAACTTTTGCTGAATTGATAGTTTAATTCATGAAAAAGTAAAAAAAAAAAAATAACTAGATTACAAAAAAGGGGGGAAACAATTAAACAAATATAAAATAATTAAAGTACGTGATAGAATGCGAGGAAGCTAATAGAAGAAGGATAATAAACAGATAAATTAAAACTTTTATAATAATGCGTTTATTAAAATTAAAAAATCCAATAGTTAAATAGACGCAAGATTTTTTATTTAATTCAACAGGATAGATTTCAGATTTTAAGAAGCATCTATAATTTATCGCTTAATTGATATTCATTAAAAGAGGAAGGAAGATGTAACGCAGTATCTTATTAATTAGTGCCGTTACTGAGAAGCTTCTCTGAAAACTGATACCAATTAATTAACAAGCCATTAGCGGAAGAAACTGTCCGCTAGTCACGCCTACTAAAATAACATCTACATTTCTCTCGACTTATTTTATAACAAAGTAAATACCTCCATGACGCAAGACGCAACACCCGTGGAGGGCCTAGGCTTGGCAAAGGGCTTATGCAACTATGTATATGTGGTGGAAGACAGGGATAGTGTGTCGGTCCATCAGCTGTATTCACCTTACAATTGATTTGCGCAACCAGTAAGTCGCACTTCCCATAATCAGCTACTCATTTATACGGCAATGCTTGGTGAATACGTGAATAGTTCTAGGGTTATGATTTTTCTGAACGTGTATGCAAAATTTCGTCAAAATCGGCCCACGCTCGGTAGTTTAGGCTCCACGCTTCTGCACGACAGATGAGACTGACATTTTTAAAACCACCTTTTTGGGCCCAGGGGACCTCAAAACGTGTAAATCCTTCAAAATCTCAAAATCTAATTTACGCGCTAGCATAATACTCTCTCTTTATATGAGAAAGTAAAAACAGTATACATAATTTACGTTGCTTTATTTTACGAATCAATAAAATAAGTAGAGCCAACCGAATTCAATTAGCATTAAAATAATTTAATTTAGTATGCATTAAACAACTTAGGCGTAAAAATTAAATCAGAATAATTAGATTTAAATGATAATTAGAATTTGAAATGAGATTTTAAAGTACCATTTTCGATTCAATAATTAGTAAGAGTTGAAAAATCCTGGTTTAATTTCATATGCGTGTTCGTTTCATTAATATGCAGGCTTAGTTCGTTAGGCAGCTTAATCTCGTCACGCATTCAAAATCAGATGTGAGTGTGTGTGCTTTTAATTCAAAAAGTAATATGATGTAAAACTTTTATACACGCAGCTGATTTTGTTATTTAGAGAGGTTCTAATAGCAAGCCACTGGCCTGAAATGTACCATCGCCTTTTAACCCGCATAACATCAAAAGGAAGCAGGATTTAGAAAATCAGCTTAGAAGCAGAATTATCTCGAGACTGCTAACGCTAACGGTTAAACCGAATCTTCATATTTGTTTGAGACTCATCAGTTCTGCTCTTTGAGGAAGACTTTGTTAAGAGAATGAGCGAAACGAGTTGCGTAAGCAGTAGTTTGATTTTGATAGTAATTCTAACTACCTCTAATCTAACCATTGCATTATCGACAGCTACAATGTTCGGCTATTTTGTAATAACTCAAAAGCCAAGATTCTAAGCCTTGGGTGACATTATGTGATAATAGAGTGAGGTTTGAGTCCAACAAGAGAAGAGGGCTTAGATGAAACTAATCAAGGTTTCAGATAGATTCACCTGTTGACTCTATTGTAACAGAGTAGCTTAGATTTCTAGCAAGCAGTGCAGATCTGGTCCGGATTTCCAGCTTGGAAAACACAACTACTACCATAGACCGAGATCACTAAGCAGACCTCTGACTGGGCTTGGACACTAAGCTTATTTGACTCAATAGAGGGAGACTTAAGTAGGTTTAGGAACAAAGCTCAAATTAAACCCAGTATCTTCATGTTGATTTAATACGAAATTTGTTGAGCATCCGATACTAAAAACCTTCAAAGCAAGAGTCCTGCAAGACTCTGGTTCAGAAGTTATTTCTTTTTTAACTCGTTTTTCACTTTGACTATCCAAAAAAGTAATTGACGGCTATGGCTAGAGTTTTACAAATAATGCATTTTAGTTTATGTTTTAACCGTTGAAGTTAACAATTAAAAAAATAATTTTAATCATTAAAAATTAATTTTAATCACTAAAATTTGATGGTAATCATTAACAATTCATGTTGATTGTTAACAATTCATGTTGATCATTAAAAGTTAATGTTGATCATTAACATTTAATGTTGTTAATGTTAATAATTACCAGTTATTATTTCAATCCCTAAATTTTTATGATTATTTCTTTGTTTATTTGAATAGTATGAGTATCGACAGTAAAAGATCAACGCTAAAAGTTTATTGTTCAACGGTTATTTTAAATCAACCGATGTAATATGATCAATATACAGCTGGGACTTAAACAAAAGAGAATTTTTAGTATTGTATTGTATTTTTTATTTTTTTTTTAAAAATAGTTGTTACCATAGTTTTTGACACATTGATTAACTCTATGCTTTGATTTATTTTCAACATCAAAATTAACGATTTTATTTAAATATGATAAAACAACGTTTTATTTATTACTTGGTTGATTTGTAATCTCCGAGAACTTAAAAAAGGCAGAATTAATGTTTTATTTTTATACGACTTATACCTGTAATCCATACTGTACCTCTCATCCATCCAAATGAAAAAAAATAAAAATAAATCTACCAGAAAAAAAAAAATATTTAAGAGAAAAATAAAATGAAAAAAAGGGAAACGAATATATATCTCTGACGTATATCTGATGTATTATTTATAGGACTTACAAATATAACCTGTGTGACGACCTTTGATTGAGAAATTTATATTTGGATAAAATATAATCTTGTGATAAAATAATTTTTAAATTCATTCATAAATTTTTACTTAATTACAATAAATGTACGAACAAAATATTTTCAAATTACATCGCAACAAGTAGAAACGGTAAGGGATGTTTTATGGTTTGAAGACCGCACGATGATAGTTGGTTAATCTCCTGGTTACAAAGCCTTTACCCTAGCATTTCCTTTTCTCGAAGCTCGATAAATATTGCTCATAATTTATGTTATATCAGCTATGCTATATCATAATCTATGTTAAATCAGCTGATCTATGTGTTTTCCAAATTAACAAATATTTTGGATCAAAACACTTTAAAGACCGTATACTACACCTTGGCCCAGTCGATCCTGACTTATGGAATACTATCTTGGGGTGGGGCTTGCCCCACAATATTAAGACCTGCAGTCGTTGCACAAAATAATTTGCTTAGAAGAATTCTAAGGAGAGGAAGGCTGGACTCGGCCGGGGAGTTGTACAGGGACTTATCAGTTTTAACCATAAATAATCTCTATAAATTGGCGGTTTTAATGAAAATCCATAAGATCAGGGAGTTTTTGGACATGGTAGATCATGGGCACGGTACCCGGGGTGAGGTTAGAGGTTTGCCCAGGGTTCCCAGGAAAATGACCACGCAGGGCATGAGGCACTGGTCCTACCGGGGTCCTGTCTGGTATGCTGACCTCCCTCCTAACATTCTGGCTAACCCCATTCAAATCCGAAGTAATATTATTAACCACATACTGAGCCTACCAAGCTAAACCACTTTGAACCGAAAAAGAGAAAAAAATTAAACAATTAACTCAGTAATATTATATAAACATTTATGACTTATAAATAAATATTAAGAAGAAAAAATTATTTTATTTTTGAACTCGAGTTTTCTTTTTTTGTTACTTAAAGTTACTGTATTTTAAATAACGAACTGAACGCCCCTCCCGCGCTCTGGCTGTGCCTTTGGGGGGGGGGGGGGGGTAATTTCCATTCTTATGTATAAGTAACTATATATGTATTTGTAATAATTATTAAGGAAATAAAGGTATTTTTTTTAATTTGAATTTTGTTTTTGAGATCTATAAAAAAGTAAATATTCGCCTTTCGCTTATGATATTTTGTTTTTTCCTTGTTCACTACCAGCCACTCTCCTCCATCCTTGTATAAAATATTCTTTCACCATAACTCGATTCTTTTCTATGATGATTAGGAACTCATTTACTTGTATCTCACCCTAATGTATCAAAAAAATGAGGTGATATCCCAAAGTCTAATTAACTATTATTAAGACAAAGGAGTACACTCAGTTTTACATAAAGAAGAGAAGTGCTCCTTTGTCCCAAAGTTCATTAGACTAAACATCCCTTTGTCTTAATAGTTAATTTTAAAAAGGGATATTAACACTTTTAAATAGAGAAGCTCTTTTAACCTAAAGTTGTTTGGACTAAATATTAATAAAAGTTATAATTTTTTTTTAAATCAAATTATAATTATCATTAACTACGGGAGACATACAGAGAAAAATAGACCCCAGCACCGGGACTTGATCCACGGGCCTCCTATATATCCATTACAGGATCCTTTACCTGTAACGGATATATAGGAGGCCCATGGTTCAAGTCCCGGTGCTGGGGTCTATTTTTCTCTGTATGTCTCCCGTAGTTAATGATAATTATAATTTGATTTAAATTATAATTTAATCTTCCGTAGTATGAATACTATCTAAAATTTAAATAATTTCAAGATAAAAATAATTTTTTTATACTACGTTTTAAAATTTTCTGTTGAATCGTATGTAATGTTGATAATATAATTGTTATTGTTATATAATATATAATGTTAGTGAAAAAAAAAATATTTCCAAATTTATTTACTTCACATAAATGACAACCATCCAGAGAGCTGATCTTAAACCTATAAAATGATAAATCTTTGTACAACGGATCTCCCCAACAACAAATCTAAAGCATGCCATCGATATATTTGAAATAATATAATCGATAAATAATATAATCGATATTTCCTGTTTAGCTGTCATTCAATGTTTACCTATCACAAATTTGAGACCCGTCAAAATGAAGATAGCGTAAATATTGGATATGGCAAAACAAATAAAATAACTTGCGGATTTTTTCCGAACTAACTTTCCGCACAGCAAAATTTGCTGAAAACTAATTAAATTTTGCTGAAAGATGGCTAAAAGTATTATAATAATGCATTGTCATCGTGTTCTGAGCTATGCTAAAAGTTTCAAATGTCTAGCTATTCGGAAAGTTAGTTAGAAATCGATTGCCAGATTTGTACCGGTCAAACAAACAAACAAACAAGAATGTAAGCTAATAAAAACGTAGTAAAATGTATAAGTTATTATTAATTAATAAAATATGCAATCAGTTTACTGCAAATTAGTAGAACAACCTTATAAAAAGGTTGAAGTGGCCATTTGTGTGGTTGAAAAGTGCTCATCCACACCAGGTGCCTCGTTCGAACTGGCTGACTGCCCTACCCTCAACTACAGTGGCGCACTGGGTAGTACTTTTCCTCACTCAACAGCACTTCCTTACTGTAATTTCTTAACGCTACAGCCTCGCAACCTTACACGTGCACGTAGCTGACAATATCCCTGTGTCTTAATATAGTCATTTTTCTTTTTATATTATAAGTGGTTTAGTAAACATTATACAGGGTACACCCAAAAATCAAGTATATTATTGCCGATGATATCAACTCTAGCACATATACTTGTGTATTAGTTTAATATAGTGTCTTGGTTATCAACTTCTCCAACAGTACCGGAAAAAAGAGCTTGGGTGAATACAGGGGCATCCAACAACAAAGGTTAAATAAGTCTATCTCCTTGTTTGATCTCAGTATTGAAAATAAAGGGATGGCTTAGCTTGTTGACAATTTTTAAAAGAAATGGAAGACCGGAGTATGAAGACCTCATTCTAACTCCTATAGCTGTCTCTTCTGAACTTAATATCTTCAATGATACCAAAAACGAAAAGGAAGACAATAGCTTATTCAACCTCTATTATTTATCTTAACTATTATATACTATCTTAGATAGAATACCAATCTGTCCTATACTAATACCTCTGACAATCAAATCCTAGATTGTAACAATAAAGGTCAAAACAGAATTAAATAAAAGATATTTAATTTTTTTTCTTTAGACATTATTTGAGCTTCTAAATATCATAAAATTTTACTACACCCACCTCTAGTCTATTGAAAAGTGACATTAAAAGTCATTTCGAACAAAAACCCATAAAAACTTTTTAACTTCTTTTTTAACTCGGATTATTATAGTTTTTAATATATTCTCGTTTTATTATATTCCTACGTCGAGTATTATTTATTAAAGGAGGAAATAGCCAATTCATATTTTTATGACTTATTTCACCCTGATTTAATAGAAAAGCTTAAACAAATAATATAGTGAATGGAATTACCTAAACTTATGTAAAAAAAATGTTATTACAAAAGTAAGTTTTTTATTCCCATTTCAAATAATAAAATGTTTTTAAAAAAAAAAAAAATCTTTTGTAGTTAAACCTCTTATGGGAGGGGAAAGACAGCGATATTGGCAATTTTCTTTTTAATTACGTAGTTTGTATTATCCATGAAAGTATTGTAAAAAATTATGAGCATCTAATTGAGGACAATTTAATATTCCTAGAGTTGACCGATAAAGTGGTTATTATTGCACTCAAAATAGTACGCAAAACAGCAGATTCCTGTACCTACTACCTTACTGCACCCGTTTTGCTTTTCCGCACTCATTTTACTTTACCTCACTCCAGTGTTCCAACTTACGAACATAAAGAACTTAAATCTAAAGAAATATTAAATAATCCAACTTATAATAATAATAACAATGAAAACTAATGATTATTTTTTAACTAACTACAGGATTTAAACACTATATATCAAATATAAAAATGTTAAAATATAAACAAATAAAGATAGACAATCTAAAAAAGAATCATATGTGAAGAGTAAGTGTTATAATGAAAAATAATAACAGCACTTGGTCAGGTGTGCTTAATCAGGCAAAAAAAAAAATGCAACACTGGTTATAAACAGAACAGCTGGTTTAGTTGATAACGTAAAACCTTTTACATGTTGATGAACACTATTATTTTATATTTTATTTACAGATTATAAACTAACTGTAGGAAAAACTTAATGTGCAACTCGAGCTTAATGTGTCTTTGCTGCACTCGAGAAACCTTTCCGCCCTCGCTTGTGGCTCGTGCGTAAATATTTCTCTCGTGTGCAGCAAAGTGCCACTTTCCGCACTAGTTGCACAAATAACTATTATGTGTCTGGAAATCAATAATTCGGTCTTTATTAATGAATAACTATTCAGGCGTTGTGATAATAAAATGACAAATCTTGGTTTTTCAGTATTATTCACTATTTTATAAGTATGATAATATTATCAACACTCGTTTTATACCGATAAAAGTCGTAAGGACCAGAAACTTAAATACTTTGAAACAAATACTCTAGGACTAGGAACCTGATAATTTTTTTTTGGTTCAGTTTCAGCATTTTCGAAACACATGTAGACTTCCTCAGGGGATCATTACATAATTTAATATATGTTCTCTTTAATGCATCCTTGGAATCTTGGTTAATTTTCTATTCTTATCAGTATTTCACTATTATTTCCTTATCTCCATAAAAAAACGATTACTTCTTTATTTTTTAATTCCAGACTATTCGGTAGAATAGATTATGGTCTGAGATTTTTTCCCCCCTTTTTTACTTCTTGAAAAAACTTTATCTTCGAATGGACTTTTGCCAACTGCTCGCCCTATATTTTTTATTTTCCTTTATTGTCCTCTTGAATTTTATTTAAGTTAAATATTACTTATTGCCAATAACTTTTTAAATATTTTCTTTTGAATGATAACATTATTTTTCTCATATTTAAGTATGATTATTAAGTGGTTATAGGGATCGGTTTCGTAAACCATGAAATGTAAATGGTTTGATTGAAGTCGATAAGTAAACCCATCAGTAGAATAAATAAACATGTTCTGGGCCCTGACCCAGAAGACGTCATCTTATACCTCTTATCTTATTCGGTAAAAATAGGACTCTCGTTTTTAAAGGAGTTTATTTTTTCTCATATTTTAGAATAGGTAAATCTGTTATTATCTGCATTTTCCTCGATAAATAGTGAATCAATAATTAATTTGAACAGAATTTTAATCAGAATATTAACTTTCTTACTTATACTTATTCCAATCCTCTTCTACCTCTCATATTTGGCGGCATACGTGTACATGGTGTCACCAGATCTGTCTGCCCTGTCATTTCTCGGGTCTAAACTAACTTCCAGTTTGCGGAATGCCGGTTACATGGAGTCTAGCCAATTCATTCTTGTAAGTATGTGGATTCTACACTGCCATATTTTTTCTAGCAGAGACTTCTCTCATATCTAGAAAGGGCCTTCAGAGCGCATTATACAACCTTCCTATACCCGCGACCCTAGCATTATAATCTGACTTGCCGTCAGCACTCCAGACTGCTTAAAGGTACTTGAATTCTTCTTCTTACAGGGTTAGTCCTACTGTAATTACGGCTCGGTCTGCTCCCTCTCAGTTTCTGTCTTGGTTGTGTTGGTCCGTACGCTTCCTTTACACGAAAACTTTTTATATTACAATTTTTCTTAACTTCCTTTTTAATTTTTTTTTATCTGTTATAGAAAAAGATTTTAGGGTCCGCAGGAATCTTTATAATTTCCTCTGTTTGTCTGTCGTTAACGGCCCTGTATCTCCAAGAGTCCGCAACACAGGAATTTGAAACTTTTAAAGTTTGTTATGTGTAGTAATGCAAATTCTGGAAAAATATAGAGAACGCCAAACAAATCATCCCTTTTACACAATAGGTTTAATTTTAAGGTTATTTTTTTTATGTATTTTTTTTAATTCATCTTTTAAGCAGTGTCCTAGAAAATTACAAGTTTTTTGCCCCCTCGTAATTTTTATGTTAAATTATCGAAATAAACTATTCTTTATTAACACAAAAAGGGTTTTTAGGAAAAAATCTAACCTTCTCCCAATTCCTTAAAATATATCGGTTGAGCTTAGAGTCTTAGGAGTAGTTCATTGTGTTTGGACAACAAAATGCATTCAAGGTGGTTGTGTTACATTATTATAATAAACGATAAAAGTTATAGCTAAATCAAACATTTAAATGGCAGCCATCTTGAAATGGTTGCGCCGAATCTGCTGGTTATCGAATTGTCCGATTTATTAAATAGCCTTTTCGTGAACCGAAAGCATATATTTGGCAAATTCATTATATTTTACAATACAATACTCAACTATCTAATTTTAAGTTGTGTGAATAATAATTTTCTCAAATTTTTTCCCCTTCTCTCTTTAGTTAATTATCTCCATAGTCAAATAATATAATTGACTTTAACTTTATTTAATTCACTATTCTGTTTCATAATATTTTTTTCATTCAACAAACTTTTATTCCTTTTAATTTGATTGTTAGGCAATTAATCTCTTTTATTTTAAATATCAGTTCTATAGTGAATGATATAAATTGTCTCTCCAGGTAGACTGACTAATTTGTTTATTTTATTCTGCAAACCAGCCTACCGGAATAGGGAAGAAATAGATTTACATTAAACAAATGAAAAGTCAATAAGTTAGTCTAGTCTACTTCATGTCGGAGATCAACGTAAGACTAATCCGGCTGGAATCAAAGCCACTTTCCTTATCAGCGAGGATCCATTTCTCCTATCATGATTATTTTTCTCAACCACTCTGCGTACACTTCTTAATATTTCTTAATTCTCAAGCGAATCCAGTTTACTTGTCCTATTGTCACTGTGTCCTTCTTAGGGTGATTGAATCAAAATGGCGACCACGTAAGTGAATAGGATAATAACCTTTTCCATGAAAAAATACATACATGTACTAATTTTCAAGGTGATCGGTCAAACGATGTCGAAGTCTATTAAGCTCAGATATACCAACATCCATTATTTAATGCATATCTTTATGGATATAAATAAATATTTTTGTAAAAAAGTTCCCCTTAACACATAACCTTAAGCAACTACTACCTTTCTTCTATAGTGAGTTATGGAAATTATAGGAATATTTATAAATTGGTAACGGTTAACCAATTTCGTGATGGTTCACGAAAACGATCACAGCCGAAATAGGGTCACTTTATATTTTACCCCATACACTACAACTAATTTAGCAAAATTTCCTATTTTAAAAAAGGAATAAAGATCTACCCAGTTATATGAAGGGAATAATTTAGTTACTACTGAAATGGGAGCCACTTGATTATACTTAGAATATATATATATATATATATATATATATATATATATATATATATATATATATATATATATATATATATATAGATATATATAGATATATATATATATTTATATATATAGCTTGGAGTAATAAAAAGATAATATATCTTTAAATCCACTATATCTTACCTCTAGACTATTATTATTTCCTAATATTTCAGCTGACATCCTCATTGGGGATTAGTTTCATACAAAGAATCTCCTATTAATATTTTCAGCGTGTATATAAAGAAAGCTACTCTAATTGCATAGAGGAGAGAGTTTATGTGAAATATTAGGACCTTTAAGTGCATTTAATAGCGAAGAAAAACTCTATTCAACAATATCCTTTTAAGATCTCTCAAGAGCTCTATGCAAGTTATCTTCTTTTTTTTTCTTATCATTTCATGGAGCACCGTTTTTATAATCTTTTCTTTTAAAAAATGATTGATTTCAACTTTAATAAAATCTTTGTATGAAAACTCCGTACAAAGTATATCGAATAAAAACTACTCGAATAATAAAATATTGCTTTTGCATCAAATAGATGAAAAAAAAAAAAATCTGAATAAATAACCATAAATAAGTTGCCAGATTACAACAGATTCCTTGGCAAGCAACTGTTTCTTGGGATAAAAGCGTTTTAAATTTACTGAAGCGATAAACTTCCGCGATTACGCTTGATATTTTCCCCATAAATCTAAAGGAAAACTGTTGGCAGCATAAAAAAAAAAAAAAAAAAAAAAAAAAAAAAAAAAAAAAAAAAAAAAAAAAAAAAAAAAAAACTGTTGATAAAGAAGATGAGGATTTTGTATGTAATGAAAATAGAGTTATCTGTTTTCCGCTGTTATCACAGAATCGGATTGCTTTCACTAGTCCGTGTTATAATCCTAGAAGAATTCAACTCTATCAGTTTATCTATGTTATAATAAAATAAGAAGTGAAAACAGTACATTAGATAAAGGTGGCACAGCTTTTACACTAAAGATATTTTTAACCGAAGCTAAGTTTTGGAGTACATATCGAAGAGTGTCGGAGGTCCACAGAAGCGAGGTTTTCAGCTATAAATTATCCCCTTTTCTGAGCTTTGAATTATCTTTTAAGCTGGCCGATTCCCATGGTAGTCTGGTGCCGGCAGGAGGACCGCCTCGCAGCCGGATCCCACCAGTACTTTGGAATCGATCCCAGTGATTTATTAAGTGTTTTCAGGGTCTTCTGGATTTTGAGTTATTCAAAGGCTAGCTACCTCGTTGCTTCTCTTGCTCGCTTCAAGCTCTGGTTTTAGAACGCTTTGAATAACTCATAAGTCAATTTCTGGGAGCGGGGAGGTTTAAATTCGCAACAGCTAGGAGGTGAATTAGAGAACAGTCTCTCGCTAATAATTGATGCTTGAGGTTCAGACGGGGTATCAATCTGAGGTTTTGACGGCCGCCGCTCTAAAGTGAAAACCGCATATATATTTAAATATTTCCTAGGCTCTATTTTGCAACGTTTTACTAGAACAAAAAGAGAGAGTAACACTGTGGATAAATGAAAGTAGTTTTGTTCTCTCGGGTTAACAAAGGCAATAAGAGTCACATTATAAATCAACGTAGACGCCTCTCTACTGTTATTATTAACATTTTTGTCCACTGATGAATCCGCTTTAGTTCTGGACAGACGAAGTTAAATGTAAAATGAAAGATTTATTGTAGCAGTGAAGAATTAGGAACATATCTTCTATATTTAATAAAGAAGGTATGCAACGAAAACTATTTCTTCCTAATTCGAATAAGATTTCCTTGATGCTTTATGCTGCTAGAGGAGCCAAAGAAATAAAGTTAATTAAGCCACTAGTGTTGAAAAAAACTGTTTAGTTCTCATATAATTATGTAAGAATGTTGTGTTATAAACGAACAGTTATTTTTGGGTTAAGATTGATACCGACCAAAACATTCATTTAAAAACTAGGGCTCTGCCCCCTACTTCAAAGTTTATATTTTTCCTACTGTAAAGAGAACCTACTGTAAACAAACCCTTTTGTTTATAGTTTCCTACTGTTGAGAGTAGTTTCCTTTTTGTTGCAATTAGTTCCACCTCTAACGCTATTTCTACTACAATATTTGCAGTCTTGGATTCAGTGTGCCTTATGACAAAGTGTAGAAATACATACACTCTGCTGTATTGGATGAAAGTATCATCTGGCCACTTTTCTCAATGAGTCATCGACAATTTCGACCGTAATATAGCAACAATAGACCAAAAAACACAATGGTCATAAAACCTGGTGGTGCATTAATTCACCAGTCACCATGGTCCACTTTTGCAACATTTGGCGATGTAAAAGCAACACCAATCGTATATGTTAACAGATGGTATGGGAAAGTGAAAATCGTTTGTGACGGGTATAAAAACCAAATATAATAGATAGGAGCACAGACTGTGTTGTAGTAGTGTTTGATAAAAGTTCGCCTGTAGTAATCAAGAAAAAAAAGTCTTTCTAATTCTTCAAAATAAAAACGCTTTATCAATATACTTGGGAGTTTATTGAAGGAAGAGGCCATTCCGTCATTCATGTAGAAACTGATGGAAAAACACTAATTGTCAAAGAAGCTTTAAACATTTATTATACATTTTCCTTTATAGTGAATAATAAAAAAAGAGTTTTTCAACACTACAATTGCTTTCAGTTTTTCTATCCAAAAAAGTTAGTAAACGGGGGAGAAATATGTCTTGTTTTCATAGTAAGTAGAGTAGTTGGTTCCTTGAATGGTTTAATTTAATTGCTGCTGTGTCTTAAGAAAAAATAATAGCCTCCCTTTAGCGATATTTAGACCCCTCCTTCGGTCATTCTCAAGCTAGAAACCAATTTTATTAAATCTAATAATTACTATAATACAGGCACTAACAATTTTACTGACACACTTATTAATACATTAACAATTTATAACAACTTATTTGAAATTTAAACATAAATATCTTACTAACTTGACTGACAAGATCACACTTCATTGAAATTATGTGAATTATTTTTAAAAAATTGTTTTTTTGTTTGACTCGTCGATTTTTTTTTGACTAGTCAATTTCCCCTAAAATATGTTGTTTTCTTCGATTTTTTTACTTGTTTTCTCCAACAGATGCAATATCTGATGAACTGGGATAAAAGTCATTATTTTTGTACAGTAAATGTATTTCGGTTCTGATCAGTTTTGCTAAAGTCTCGATTAATTTAGCATCATTTAACCATTTAAGGTGTAAACATGTATTTCACAGGGATTTTGTTTTGTTATCAAACTTTCAATAAAGCATGTTTATTATTACTATTATTACTTGGTTATGAAGGTATAATTTTTCATATTCCCCCCTCTACTTCATCTTTGTAAACATTTTACATTAACAAACCAACCTTATATACTTTTTCAGCATTAAATTTCCTGTGATTTGATACCACACATGACTTTTTTTTTTTAAATATTTTCATGTTTTTTCAAGATGGTGGCCAAAAAAACTAATTTTACGGTACGGATGTATACTTTTAGTATGTTGATTAGGGGTGTGTTGCCCACCATTTACAACAATAATCATTTTTGTTGCAATTAGTTCCACGTTAAGGTGTTTTTTCACTTATTTCTACTCTACTATTGCTTCTCTCGTCGAAAAGCGGCCGTTGCCTCGAACCTTACACCCACAATATGACAATTTGATATTTTACAATTTGACACATTTGTTTGTTTACAAAATGTTCTTAATAATATAGATAAATAAGCCAAGTATCGCGTAAAAAGTTGTAAGATCATAAATTTAGCCAAGTCTTTCCCCTTTCTGAGTCAGTTCAACTAGATCTAGTAGGTATACATCCAGCACAAGTAAATGATGTTTGTCTGTCCTCCTTCTCTATTTTCAGTTTATAGTAAACTGAAAACATCTAATTTAACATTAATTTTATACATCTCAGTATCTGAATAGAATAAAAGATGGGGATCAAAAGAGCCTTGAGTTAGTTCTAGAGAAGGATGTTACGAGGTTGTGCTCTTTTTGGCGGGGCACTGCCCCTGTTTTTGTTAATATCTCCCCCCCCCCCCCAGATCTCTAAAAAATAGTATTATTATTTTATTTATTTTTGTTTTGTTTATTACTTTGAGGATCAAAAATCAGTTCATCAGTTCTTTTTTCTCTTTGATAGTCTGTACCTGATAATTGACTGTAGACTAGCGCTTAAGAAATAAGTAGTGGAAAATACCAAAAGGAAATTTCCCTTTGAATATATTATGTAATCAAATTGAGTGCTTTTCGGATTTCCCGACCCTTTTTCTCCACCGAAGAATGTTACAAGGGTATAAAAACCACGAGGTTGCACCCTGATATATTATCTGAAGTCTGTTTTCAAGTGAGATAAGAGGGCAACAGAGGAGGGTGGTTTAAGGCAAAACCTTTCCCTTCGGAACAGAAATTGCCCGCGAGTCATAAATCTCTTTACCAACGGTTAATCCGAGTGAAAACATGTGTGAAAGTACCACGTGTAGAACTAATCACGTGCTGGTATACCTTATATATAACTCTAGGAAGAATACACACGCCAAAGAATATATTATATGTGTAACTTTTAAAAGAACTATCACAGAATAATTTGTACTTTACAGGGATTGGATTAGGCTCTTTGTATTCTCCTCATACCTTATATGTATATAATTATACATGTGCGCGAGGGAATAGGTAAGGAGGGGGAATGAAAACCGCTTAATTTTCATTTAATGTTCCCCCCGAGTCTTTCTCTATACTCGTATTTAATTATGTATGAAATATAGCAGGAGCTTTAAAAAAGAGGTAACACAAAACCTTGCCCCTTACCCCTAAATGAAACCCTCTAATTTTTTTTTCATAATTCCCAATATTTCACCTTAATTATTTCATTGAATAAATAAAAGAACCCGTTTTTTAAGCATTTTTCCGGCTAAATTAATCTTTGTATACTTTGTAGTAAAATGTAATTAACTTTTATCACGTTTGATAAAATTAACGATAAATGCATATTTTCTATAAAGATAATTATAAAATAATAATTCATTTATAATTATTTTATTTATAGCGTCGCCAAAGAGCTCAACAGCCAAGAGTCGGCGAAGACAAATAAGTAAGTACTAGCACTACTATATAATTTAGACCCATTTTACTAGCACCGTGGTGGAGAGTTCTATCAACTTCATACATTTCACTTCCCACCCTTGTACTGCAAAAAAAAAAAAATAATAAAAAATAAACAGAATCGTGTATTGAGGACAGAGTATGGAGTAGGGGTGTGCCCTCAGCCTACTCCGTACTCAATTCATAAATTCATAGATGCAAATCAGAGCAACATGGCACTGGATCGAACCCACGACCTTATGTCACCTCACCTCATTAGGAGCCGGGTAGGCGCCTAGAGCACCTCGGTCACACTGGATCCCTAAGTAAGTTATTATTATTTATAAAAATCGGTGCGAGATTCTCATATACGAATTCATAATTACTTAGCTCAGTGTTTTCCATTTATTAGTTTTCGTAGGAACATTTAATTATTATTGAACATTTCATCAAAATGTTTCATAAAAAATAACTCCTTCTCGGCGGGGACTCGAACCCGGTCTCTCTCCGTCCACGTTTAAAGCTATTGTCTAAGGACCTAGATTTTTCCCGGGAAAACGTCTTATACCGTTAGATTTGTATTTAAATGGACTTAATAATTTTTAAATCAAAATCGTCGGAAATTTTGCTTCCGAGCTTACCGAAGGTAACTGAAGCTATGTGATGGTTCCGTGTCTGTCTGAAGGTCTGTCGGTCTGTCGCTCAATTTTTGCGGACCAACATATCTTAAAAGCTACACGTCTGATTTTAATGAAATTTGTACACACGCACAACATACATTTATTTGCACCTATAGCTTCAAAAGTTCTTATTTGATTTGTATGAAACGTTTATAATTTATCGAAAGTAACCCGAAGATAACCCCAGATTAATTTGAACCGGCCACGCTCTTAAAATTTTGCTAAATTGATACATCAATTGATGTAAAAAACCAAAACAAATTTGACAGATCAAAAAACCGGGAGAAACAATTTATCAAATTAGACAATAATGGCTTGTAAAACCATAAAATCAATAAAGTACGTGATAGGATGCGAGGGGGTTAGGTGCCACACCAATTGGAAGTCTATTTTTCTCCCTTCTGCGATCATTGGGTTTACTGATACAATGTATGTTTTCTTTGTTTACATGAGGCGTAAATAATAATCCCGGAGATAGGACGCGACAGGGGAATTTGAGTGTTACCCAAATCATCATTTTTTTCTGCCTCATGACCATCAATCGAGATGTCTAGTCTTTTCCCTTTATTCTGATGCTAAATTAATATAAACATTCATTAGACACAAAACACTCTGCCGTTGCTCACAAATAGGTAAAGCGTATTTTTCAATTTAGAAATGGTAAGTTCAATCATCATTCGATATTCATAATTTCTACTCGGAAAGAGTTATACTCTTGTTAAACCTGAATAGGGACAAGGCTCTAAAGATTTTAAAAAGAGGTTTGAGCCTTTTATCTGTATAAATAAACACCCTATTTGGCACAAACCTATACAGCCTTAACTTTGGTACGTGCTAAATAAGCCGTTTATACTCAAGTGTATAAATTTCAGCCCTATCATAAACTCAAAAGTAACAACATAAAACTAACAAATGATATATTCACGTATATTTCAATAATATTAACTCAGTTTCGTAATAATCTCAAATGTATTAAATCATTTTAGGACTAAACGTATTCACCAGTAACTTCATGAATCGATACTTTTTTCTTTTTACTAATTACTCTTCTTTACAGGTCGTAGGTTGTAAAGCCAAGGACCCTTATAATTTCCTGCGTCTGTTCTCTCGTTAAATCATCTTTATCTCCGAAAGGGCACTTCTTTAGATTGTTACTCCCCTTATAAAAAACAGAGGGGAGTAACAATCTGAAGAAGGTGCACGGAATGTTCTTCTTTAGACAGTTACTCTCCTTATAACAACAGACGTGTGATATTCCATTGTCCCGAACCATTGGACTAGACATCCTTTTTTATCTAATTGTTATTTAGTCAAAGTCATTTCTACTCTAAAAAACATAAGGGAGTAACAGTCTAAAGAAGTACCTCCGAAAGCACCAAACAAAAGAAGTCAAACTATTTAGTGATGTTACGTGTATAAATACAAACACCCCCAAAAACCATCGCGCTCAAAAACAAGGGGTTGACATTTTTTAAACAGAAATGCGGAGTTAAATAAAAGAATAAACTCCTTGAGTACAAATTAATGCATATTTGATTGGATTTTTAAAGGACAAATGTCCTTTAAAAATGCTTTTTTCCTGTCCCCTTTATTTTTATAAACAACTTAGCAAAAAAATCGAATTAAATCACATTTACTTCTTGTTAAAACACTATAACACCTTCCTTTTTTTTCTTTTTTTTTTTAGAAAAAAAGGATTTTTTGAAAGTAAAAAATGTCCCCTCCCCCAAAATTCTTCTTTAAAATAATATGTTACGTTGGACTTCGGAGTAATTTCATAGTGTTTGAACGACAAAAATACATTTTAAGGCGTTTGGTTTACGCCAATATGATAAAAGGTTCAAATATTATAGCCGATTTTTAAATGACAGCCATCTTGGAACGGCTGGGCCGGTTATTCTGTTGATTTGTTAAATTGCCTACGGGACAAGTGTCTATTTTATTTAATGTTGATAACAATTCGAAAAAAACAAAAACAATTTTAATGTATTCCTAAAAGTTCTTTTGACAGGCCTAATGGGCTGTTGTGCCACAGAGTTAGTTACTTAATTTAAATATTTAAATTTACCATAGTTAGCCTGGATTCACGACTATATTAGTTAAAGTTTATCATTTACTAGTTTGAGAGTTAAAGAAAAGAGTATTTCCAAAAATCATTAGAGTTTAAAAAAATCCAACAAAGTTAGAATGTCGAAGGTTGTTTTTTTATTTTTTAAAATGTTCTACTTGAAAAACAATCAAAATGCCACGAGTTTGTTGAAAAAACAAACTTGGTATTTTCAAGCATGTTAAGTACCTGTGTTTAAAATTCAAATAGTGCTTGGAACAGAACAAAGCATAGAGTTAGGTGTTGGGATTCCAAGCCGCTTCAGTAGCGAAGTTCAAACATTTACACCAGAAACTCAACATGTTTGACTTGCAAACGTACATTTTTACGGCCACTACCCTTTCCTCCCTCATCCTTCTTTCTAAAAACTACCTTAAACTTTCCTCGAAAAAACTGCTTTATATTTTACCCCAAAAAAACCTAATTTTCCTTAAAAAATCTATTAATGTACTTTACATGACCCCGAACTAACTTAATTGTATTTACTCTAAAGCTATGTATATTATCAGCTTAGATTAACCTCATCCTCATAAAATTAACTTACGTTGTTAGAACAGGTTCTCTTATGATATTTCATTATTTCTTTCTTCATCTGTTTTTTCTACGCCTCAATTACCACATCATTAAAGGCCCCAATACACGGTCAAAATGTTTGCGCAAACATCATGCTTGTGCAAACTTTTTGACCGTGGCCGTTTGATGATTGCGCAAACATGATGTTTGACGCGTATGGACTAAATTTTCCCGACATCAGGTTTGCGCAAACATTTTGACCGTGTATGGGGGGGCTGTTTGATGTTTTCGCAAAAATTATGTTGTGTTGACGTGTGTGGCCTAAATTTGCCCTACATGGGGTTTGCACAAACATTTTGCGCAGAGGTATATGGGGGCCTCTAGATAATTAGATAACGGGAGATTCGGCCACTTCACTCTATTGAACTTTGGATCTGTTCCAGTGGGGGTCACACTTACTTAAATTTAATTTATGTGCATAGACGGTGAAATTTATATGAGACCATCTGTGCCTACAGATGGTCTCATATAAGTAGCCCTACTTTTGACAAACCATCCACATTTCCTTAAATTTGAGATGAATACTTTTTACAACAATTTAGGCTAGGCGCACACCGGCGACAAAACAGTCTGCAGACTGCCTGCGGGCTGACAGTCCCAGTGCAAAAGATTGTTGGAGGGCGACAAAACTGTCGCCCTCCAACAATCTTTTGCACCGGGAGCAGCCTCCGCAGACAGCCCACAGACAGTCTGCAGACAGTTTTGTCGCCGGTGTGCAAAGAATGGGCGAAGAAGGTTGAAAATAATGCGGTACTATTTAATTAATAGACTATTTAAATTATGATCTACTAACCACATTCATAAAAATGGGACAAGTAGTTTTTAAGGTATGGTGCGGTAAAATATTTGGACAGATCGATAAACAGACATGGGTCCAGAAATGTTCGCTGATGTCTGAAACGGATTTCCGTCATGGAAATTTAAAAATTGAAAATATAAAAAAAATTTAAAATGACCAAAATGCTTCACAACCTTCAGTAATCTAGGCATCAAATATGAATTATTTAAATAAATAAGTTTTTATTTAATAATAAAAACAAACAAAGGTAACGGTTTGCGCGAATAGCCATTTAAAGCGCACCCTCCTTAGCCCCCGATGGAGGAGGGGTAAAAAAAAAAAAAAAATACACTACCAATAGCCAAGAGTGGCACATAGCTTCCTCACGTCCTATTGCGTAATACTTTAATGATTTTAGGCTTTTAAAATCCATTATTGTCTGATTTATTTCATTTTTCCCCCGAATGAAGTCAGGTCGCCTTGTCTCGAGGTCCCTAGGTTCGCTGTGCTATTGAAGAGGGAGGTCAAATTCATAGCGGTGTCGCTGTTGGTTTAACTAAAAAATTGTATTTGAAAAAAATGTTTGTCTTATTGAATATATGCAGTTTGATTTATTCCCGACCGAAAATTTCAATTTTAAAATTGATGTTCACGTTTACGCGAGCGTTGCGTGCAAAAGCTTGGGGGGATAACGTTGTCCAACGAACTCGCCCTGGGCATTAGTAAAATTAACCTTCTACCAAATGTCATCAAAATCAGTCTACTTTTACTCAAGTTGTCATCACACGTTTCACGATTCGCGGACACACAGACCGACCGACAGACAGACAGACACGAGACTAATAATGTTCCCAGATGTCTGAAACGGATTTCTGTCTTGAAATGTTTAAAATCGGAGACATAAAATGATTTTGTTCTCAAAAGTGAACACAATGATTCCGTTACCTTCGGTAAGCTCGGAAGCAATACATAAAGTATGTTATATATATATATTTTTTTAAAGAATTCAAAATTAGTCGAAAAATCTTAAGTTAGGAAAATTAACCGTCTCTGATAATAGCAGGGATTTTTTTACAAGCTAAGTACTATCTAAAAGTAAATTGTAATGACTTTAATATCAAAACAGCTGAAGGCTTTTGAAGGCTGAAAGCTGCTTTAATAAAAAAGTAATTTCAATTTACGTGGAGAGACTGTTTGTGTTATTCCTTTAAAATTACTTCCATAGATGCTCCCATATATCACATAACCATATGGTGTTTGTTGAATAAATAATATCTGATTAAAGGTTAATACGGTAATATTTGATTAAATGATAAAAAAAAGGGTTGAACTACACGAGCGGTATACAAATGAAATGCTTTATAATCGTTGACATGAAGTGCATGACCAATAATAATGTATTTGTTAATAACGTAAGTTAGTTATTATAAAATGCATGTTTGAAAAAATCACCATTTAAAAATTGTTTACTAATTATAGTGTTGCACATAGCCTCCTTACGTACTATAGTGATGTTTTGCTTATTAATGTACATTGTTGTTCATTATTGTCTAATTTATTTCTAATATTCTCATATTTTTTAATCTGTCAAAATTGGTTTATTGTTTTACATAAATAAAGGAATCAATTCAGCAAGGTTTATTGAGCACAAATGGTTGTAATTGATATGGGACCACAAGCATAGACCATAGTCTGTAGGCTACTTTCAACAATTCATCTAAATTTCTTCAAAATAGATTTAGACGAGTTTGTTTCACGTAATTATCAAAATCGTTTCATAAGATGTAGCTAAAACATAATATTAAATAGCCAACCTAGAGACATCGAAAAATCTAATAAAAACCATTTTGTAAAAAAAACAAAACTTTTTTTGTTCAATTGCCAACGCTATGTGAGCAGTAAAAAGAAAATATATTTGGCAATTTTATTTTATCCTAAAATAATTATATTTTTATTTTTAATAAAAGGATTGGAATGAAAAAAAAATGTGATTTAATTAAATTTAAATAAACGATTCAATCATATTTTGAAATATACTTCATTTTGATGCAAATATTCATTTTTTCCGCATATCAATAATTGGATTTTTTTTTTTTTTTTTTTTTCATTCAAAGCCTGTTACTTTGACTCATAACGAGTTCTTTTTCCGTAAGAATACGGCAAAAGGTTGTTCAATTAATTGAAGTGCACTTCAATTATGAATACACAAAAAGAAAAACAAAAAATTTGTAATAAAAATAAATGGAATAAAAAAAGAAATGAATGTAAATTGAAGGAAGGTTTTAAAATATTTATACATAGAACCAAAGGTAATTAAATTTATAAGAAATTGTCAGCCAATTAGTGCGGCACCTAGCTTCCTCGCGTCCTATTTTGGATGAATGAACACTTGAACACATTAGAATAAAAGAATGTGATTCCAGTTGAAATTAAAAGTAATTTGGATCTGTTTCGATCCCAGTTCACAATTATTTTAAATATGTTAAATGCAGATGGCTGAACTTATGTGAGTTACTTTCCATTAACCATCAAACATTTTCGTAAATTTGTGATAAGTACTTTTAAACATAAAGGTTTAAAAAAATAATAAATATTCTCTTTAATATTTTCGCGACACTGTGTATTGCACAATGCATACCCTAAGGATATAAACATGGCCCAAAGAGCTTGAATTCTACAAAATCATTACTAGATTAGGAAGGAGGGACTGCAAGCTGATTAATTAAAAAAAAAAAAAAAAAAAAAAAAAAAAATGAGATCCCCGACATCATCATCATGATCTTAACGGTTAATGGGATTGCTTGGTTTGTTTATTTTGTTATTGTGTCTTTTTTGAATTATATCAGTGTTTGAATTATTTAATTCCAGAAATCATGTTGGTCGGTTGCTGACCCGTAGTCGGAAGTAAAGAAAAGAGATTTAGGCTTATATTAAATTTATATATTTTAATTCTATTGAACTTATTCATATATATTTCTTGACATCGATTTTTTACGACCCTAAAATATTTTATCGCAATCATATGGTTAGGAATGCTGCTCTAAATGTTCCATGATGTTTAAAATGGATTTCTGCCTGGGAATTTTTTATTCAGAGACATAAAAAAATATTCAGAATGATCACATTACTTACCTTCAGCATGCACGGATGCAAACTAAAATATAAGATTTCACTAAAGAAGAACGAAGGTAGCAAAGATTTTCCTTTAAAAGATAACAATTTAGATCATTAAAATCCCCAATATTACCATAAATCTTTTTACCATAAAATTTTCTTTTTATAATCTAAACTAATCTAAATAAGAAATTAATCTGCCAATTAGCGAGGCGCATAGAAAAAATGTGTGTGGTGTAGAAAAATGTGGTAGTTTGGACCTGTTTCGATTTCCAGTAGAGGACACTTATTTTTATACAAAAATAAATGTACGTATATAGTTACAATTATTATGGGACCATATATGGGCAACTTTCAACTAACCAAACAGATTTCTTCAAAATCGGAAGAGTACTTTAAAAATTATACATAGTTGTTAGCAAAAAAGGGCTCATGTAGGCGCAGAATGTTTAAATTAATGTGGGACCAACAATAGGTTAATTATAGTCTACCATACACACACCTTTTATCAAAATCGAATGAGTGGTTTTTAGAAGAATATTTCCAATAGGAGCCATAAATAATGATTCTTTAGTATTATCGACGCAATGAAACAATGCAATGGGTTACTTGAAACAACAATTATTTTGGTTTGAAGAAATTAGCTTAATCGTAAAGGTACATTAACATAACTAAGCGAAATATTTTAATTTTTATAAAGGGGTTTACGATTTAAAACAACGTCTAATTGTTAAATCCATTAGTTTGAGAATGGAACGTTGTCTCAAAGCAGATTAGTTTGATAAACGACCGTTCTATTTCCTCGCAGTGTGAAAATTTAATGACGACCAGTGTAATTTGTCGAATTAACTCGAGATAATCTGTGTCAGAGGTTTGAGATGAGAACACGCGAAGCACGCAAACCTAGAAACAGAAATCTCCTTAGACTTGCTAATTGAATGAAAAAAATTAAACGTAGAGATAAAAGAACAAATCAGCTCAAACCATTTGCTAAATTCAAAAAACCTCTTTAAAAGATTAAACACTCACATAATGGTTTATGTAATTTATGCAGATTAACATCACTCGGAAGGCTAGGAAAACTGGGAAATAGTCGCATTACCTGATCCTTTTGCTCAAGACGTAGAGTAAAGAAAAAAGGCAATAAAGTTTAAAAGTACTTTCACGTCCTTCATAAACTTTTTGTATCAATGAACAGTCACTATTCGTTAGGTCGTCAATATATAATTCGAGAGTCAGTTAAATTGACCTTGTTTTACACTTAACAACACATGGTCCTATAGACCTAAGGAAGACTGAAGAATAAATTAGATTAAAGGTTAATACACTACGAATATGACAAATGGTCCTTTAACTCTTTAAGAAAACGTCCGGTTCAAATGGGCTTTGATACCATTCCATTGTCAACGAAATGGATGTAATAGCTTCAATGCAATTATTAATTAAACCGCACATTTACGTTTAATGCTTGTTTAAAAGTTAGAAGGAAGAACAACAAATGATTAAACGCTAAACATGTCCTCTCCCCTCGGCGATTTATACGCCTAAAGGCATAAAGTCCATTAAATCAACTCGTGTTGGACAACCACACATGTGAAATGTTGGTCAGTCAATCACTTCTCCACTCTTTAGATTCTAGGATCATCGATTATTAATCCACCATTAGAGTGACTGATCTTGGTGATACATGCCGAAATCTGCTGACGTTAACTCTTTCGAGAAGCTCTCCATTTTTACAAGCAATTCTGGGTGCTGGAAGGACATTTTGCGGGGGGTCCCGTTCCAGGAATTGAACCCAAATCAGTGGGTTGTTATACTTCAATGGTAGGAGAGTCAACCCAAGCTACAGAGGTTCCAAACAAATGCTTACATCAAAGAAATATTAAAGTCTCGCCAGACAATCATTTTATTGATGCTGAGCCCTATCAGCCTATTAATAAGTTACCATCAGTGACAAAGCGATAGTTGCAAAAGTATCGTTCAAACCAATTAAATTATTTAGGTCGGATATAAACTCAAAGAGTTTCTTAAGACCCTCAACATCAGTATAAATGACCAATTAGTAAGTTAAAAGCGCTCTGAAGGAATACAATTTTTCAAATAAATGGACTACAGTAATAAAGTATATAGACTTTCATTTAATCAATTGTTCAAATACTCGTTTTGACGTCTAAATATACACAATTTTTATGGATCATTACAAAAATTATGTTTTCTGTTTCTAAATTTAGTTCACAGCTCTTTTTTACTTTCCCATATACATAGAGAGGAAGAAAAAAATCAATTTTAAGATTTTATAGTCCCGAGTGAAAAAAGTGATTTTTAAAATGTCCATTTTCTGTCATCTGTGCAGATTTGTTAAGCCTAAACAAATGAGGCCGATTTCAAAATAATGTGGCTTGCACGTTCATAAAAATTATACCCCGAAGTAAAATTGAGAAATGAATTTTAGATAAACTAAAAAAAAAAAAAATCTTGAAAATGGTTCCGACGATTTAGATTAAACAATTCTAAAATAACAGTCTCTCTCTGTGTGTCACACTTCGCAGAGCTATAGCTTCGAAACTATTGACTTGAGCGTATAATGACATTGAACCTTTTTTGTTGAAAATTTAAAGTCCTACAAATTTGATTTATCTATTTTTTTCGTATCATCGATGAGAACGAAGATATTGGCCAAAAACCGAAGTTCGGTCCCTTTTTTCAAAATGGCGGCCAAAGAAGACCTCTCGATGAGGAAAAATTAATATGTGTATCAGGGGACCAAAATAAAGCCATAAACCAAAATTCAGCACATCGGAATTTTTTCCCGTTAATGGCCTTTTTGAGCTAACGCTCTTGGGCTAAAACAGATGAATAGAAATATAATGGTCCAATAATTAAAATGATGCAATCTCACTTAAGAAAGATTAGTACAAGTTGTATCGGACAGGCTTTTTAGAACATTCTCAACAAACTTAAACAAAGTAATTTAATTAGATTATATAATATTAGCTTTTACCTTGCATGACCTGTTTTCCAGACTCTAGTACTGAGTACTCACTGTTTTTGAAGATCAACATAATAAGGGAATCAATATACACGGTTATCTCATAAGGAGGGAAAATTTCCAAGACACCAACCTAAAGGAATTTTGTTTTGTAAACAATTCAACAAGTAAAACATGATCACGCGAACTTTCTGACACCCTCGTATATGATGGAAAACAATTTTCTTTGAATTTTCGAGATATCTTAAATCAACTATCGATTGGGATAAAGAAAAGCTGCTGCTTACGGTTACAAATATTACAGCAGATGGAGCTAAAGTACAAACAAATACTTTGCGACACTAAGAAATTGAAATGCTAAGCTACTAGATCCTCCACTGTGTTTTTCTCCATGTGTGATAGCGACTCATTATGAAAGAAGTGTAGTTCAATAAACAAACAAAGACTTCACACAAAAAAATTGTAATAAACAATTGACCGGTTTCGGCTGTTCTAAAGCAGCCTTCTTCAGACAATTTATAGAGGTTTCTGGAAAGATTTCGAAAGGACAAGTCAAGACTTAGTAACCTCTAGATTATCTGAAGAAGGCTGCTTCAGAACAGCCAAAACAGGTCAGTTGTTTATTACAATTTTTGTGTCTGAACACGTTGTTTGGTTATAGAACTACACCTAAATGCTATAAGCAACTAAATTTTTGACTAAAAAATATATTAAATATTCGAATCAATGTACTAATCAAGGGTCATTTTTGCTAAAGTTTTAAATGAACCTAATGATAACTGAAGCGGCTCTTTAACATTCAGGTTAATTTGCTTATACCTTGCTCAAGAATTGTTTCTTCTGATTGATTTACTATGGTAGCAGGACGAAAAAAAAAATGTTATTCCTCATTTTCATAGACTATTATAATTAGGTACTTCCTCTATAACTAAAATATACTACGCATCGCGTGGCTCTATCATTGAAGCGAGCGTATTGCAATGAAATACTGAATATTGAAATTTATTAATCATGATGAATGTCATAGTTGAAGATAAGTGGAAGAGGGTAGTGTAGGGAAGAGTGGGGGTACTCGGTACAAAGCTTTACTTCATAAACAAACCTATACACTATACGACTATAACAATCTTCACCACCCGCGGTAGCTTTTAAACAATTATTATAAATGTATCTCGTCACTACGCAAAGAATTTTGCTTGTATCAAGTTGAAATTTTGCATACCTGTTTCAATTGTGCATTAGATGGTGTATATGAAGTTTTATTAAAATCGTTTCGTTAGAACGTAAGATATCGGTAAAAAGGTTGTTTTCTCTATTATAAACGTTTAGGTCCGCTTTAATAGTTTTAGCGATCTTTATTAAGTCATAGCGGTGTCGCTGTTGGTTTTAATAAAAAATGTTATTTGAAAAAAATGTTCGTCTCATCGAATAGATGATGATAGAATCTTTTCCCGTCCTATAATTCCAATTTAATTTTTGTACCTCTCGTTTACGCGAGCGTTGCGCGCGAACTCATGGACGGATCACGCTGACCAACGAACTTAGCCTGAGTATTAGTAAGAGGAACATGTATACCAAATTTCAACTAAATCGGTCAACTTTTACTCAAGTTATCGTCACACGCGTGAACGTTACTGACAGACAGACAGACAGACAGACAGACAGACATGGAGCATATTTCGTTGAATGTAGGAAGCTCGCTACGCTCGCTTCAAAAATAAAATATTTAAGGAAATAAAAAGAAAAAAAAAAAAAAATGTTCGCCTGTAGATAGTAAAAGTAACACACAAATGTGGTGACAATATTGTTGTGGTACTTTTTATTAACCTCTCTATTCATTATTATGATATGGAACGAAAAAATCACAGTCAAAACAACCAATCATCTAGTTGAAATAATGCAATAATATTAAAGTTACAAAAAAGTTCGAGCAAATAAATATATAGGGTAAATGTACCTAATATGTCACAGGTAGGTAATAAGGCATAGAGGGTTTTCTCTTGAACCAAGAGCTGATTTTCTGTCAGCAAAGGACTAAACGAAGTAGTTATACAGTAGTCCCGCAGGGGAGATAGTGATATATCTTAAGCTTCTCACAGTTATCTCAAGATTCAGCCATTTCCCAAACGTAGTGTCATCAAAAGTTTATAGTGCTTCCTTCTGATCGTCCAAAACTAATACTAGGCATCGCGTGGCTCTATCATTGAAGCGAGCGTATTGCAATGAAATACTGAATATTGAAATTTATTAATCATGATGAATGTCATAGTTGAAGATAAGTGGAAGAGGTGTAGGGAAGAGTGGGGGTACTCGGTACAAAGCTTTACTTCCTAAACAAACCATACACTATACGACTATAACAATCTTCACCACCCGCGGTAGCTTTTAAACAATTATTATAAATGTATCTCGTCACTACGCAAAGAATTTTGCTTGTATCAAGTTGAAATTTTGCATACCTGTTTCAATTGTGCATTAGATGGTGTATATGAAGTTTTATTAAAATCGTTTCGTTAGAACGTAAGATATCGGTAAAAAGGTTGTTTTCTCTATTATAAACGTTTAGGTCCGCTTTAATAGTTTTAGCGATCTTTATTAAGTCATAGCGGTGTCGCTGTTGGTTTTAGTAAAAAATGTTATTTGAAAAAAATGTTCGTCTCATCGAGTAGATGATGATAGAATCTTTTCCCGTCCTGAAATTCCAATTTAATTTTTGTACCTCTCGTTTACGCGAGCGTTGCGCGCGAACTCATGGACGGATCACGCTGTCCAACGAACTTAGCCTGAGTATTAGTAAGAGGAACATGTATACCAAATTTCAACTAAATCGGTCAACTTTTACTCAAGTTATCGTCACACGCGTAAACGTTACTGACAGACAGACAGACAGACAGACAGACAGACAGACAGACACGGAGCATATTTCGTTGAATTTAGGAAGCTCGCTACGCTCGCTTCAATAATGTAAGCACTTTTCTAATATATTTTTACAGATGATGTGATTCAGTATGTTGTGTAGATTAAGGTGCACCCACCAGTTTTATGTTTTCAACTCACTGTTAATTTTATGGAAGAAATTATGTGAAAAACGTGTTTCCCCCAAATATGGCATATGAAACTGTCCCAAATAAGACCTATGCCATATTAAGGGTGCCTTTACAACGATGCGATCTAATATTCAGCATTTCATAGATAAACGTATTCATTTCTTAAAATGACTAAAGATAACTATTTTGCATATTTACGGTGATAAAAACCAGATCGTTGCTGTGAGTTCATATCAGGGCTCCTTGGTATGCCATATTAAGAGGCGAATAGCTTCATAATCGTTTCAGGATGTTTTCCTTTTAAAAAATGTCAGTAGTCTTGTGTTAAATGTTAAGTAATAGATTGGCTCATTAAACTTAGATAGCTAATCTATCACCAGGATTTTTTGTGTACAAAATTTGCTATTTAGGGGGGGTGAAACCTATTGCCGAAAAACGCTATGCCATATTAGGTGCCTTTTCCCTATGCGGGTGAGTATAATGTTGGACGATCGTGGGTATAAAAGTAAAAACATTTTACGAGAAGATAGCAACACATGTTGTCCGACCAACTATATAATGTTTTGGTAAAGTGTTTTTCATTTTAACATATTTAAAATGTGACATATTCTTTGTGGCAACCCTCTGAAAAAAATGTTCTGTTGTATGTATTTGGGCTACATGAGTTAGGACAATATATATATATATATATATATATATATATATATATATATATATATATATATATATATATATTACAAATAGAGGTTTTGATGACATGAACTGAATATATTTCACTTAGATAATGTCCTTCAGCCTGTATGTATATAATATTTTTGAGAGTAACGAAAAAACATAAATATTAAGAGAAGTAGAAACACAAAAAGGACAGATGTTTCTGTAAATAATGAAATAAAACAAAGCCTTACTGATACAAAATGTTTTTTAAACCTTGCGATTATTTATAGAAAGACGGTAAAAACTTTTTTGTTAAAAAAACACTAAAAAAAGAATAAACTCAAAACTGAAATATACTTAGACATTTTAATTTCTTCACTTTACAAAAAGAAAGAGAAAACAAATATACTATATATAACTATAGCTAAAAAAATGTAAGACAAAAAGAAATAAATTCACATAGAAAAACAAAAGAAACTTTCAGCTATACTCCTATAAGAAAAACAAATGGAAATTCACGAAGGTTTTCTTTTAAGTTGCTTTCTGTTGCTTCTATATCCTACTTCAAATTGAGGAAAGGAAAAAAACATTTCCCAACCACAAACAAGATACAAATCAAAATAAAGATAACATTCTCAAAAAGGAAAACAAATAATAAATATGTAGAAGAAGCAAGTTTCTGTGATTGTGAAAAATGTTTGTTTTGAAACTATCTAGTGTAGATTGATATGATAAACTTAAATGTTTTCTGTTTAAGTATATTTTGTTTATGTTCTACCTTTGTTAATTCAATTAATATTAATTCTATAATTTTGTTAGGTAATCTTTATATCATAATGTTGTTTAATTTTATATAAATATAAATAACTAGCCTTCATTTCGCGCTCTACGCGGGGCTAATTTTAAGAATCAATAGCCATGATTTCAAGTGCAAATAATATACAGCATTATCATGTAGGCAAATGATTAAATATGTAGTTTAGTTTCCAAAACCGATCAGGACTAATAAATTGTTTATCATTTAATACATTATGAACAAAATAACCTAGGCTATTTATACATGAAAATTTTCCTTGTCATATGGTATGATAAATAACTTTTTTGAATTGAATTGGTTCAACGTTTATCAGAACGTGTTAAATGCGTTTTTAACGTCTTTAAATTTATTATTCGTACGGCTGCGTATAAAATTTGGCCTCGAGCTGCTGCTCAGCAAACGCAGAATGGCGTATAAAATTCTGCTTATCAGTAAATGCCTCAGCTATGAGCTAAATTGCCCAGTTTTTAATGAACAAGTAACTTAGTCTTACTTCATGAGCAAAGGACTTGCAGGCACCTTATCTCTACTCTGCCCTCTTGTTCGCTGTATAAGGTCCTATAATACCTTACCGAATATTTCATCCGATTTAAAAAAAAAAAAAAAATAATTAAATTTATTTTATTTTATTTTTTAACTCTTGGCTTTCAGTGTTAATTTTTATACCCCGTTATTTTATTTTAATATTGAGTAGATCTCAAGTTATTTGTAATTATATATATATATATATATATATATATATATATATATATATATATATATATACATATATATATATATATATATATATATATATATATATATATATATATATATATATATATATATAAAATGAAACTATTTGAAAATATTCATAACAATTTTGGTTATTTTTTTAGATTAAAAGAAACATTTTATTTTTAAAACTACTATTTCCATCAAAATCGACCGAGTAGTATAGGCTCCACGCTTCTGCACAGAATACTGACTATAGACGGCTGAAGTCATACGCCACAGACACATAGTTTAAAAAAACACTTTTTTGGACGCAGGTCAAACGAGTAAATCTATCAAAAATTTTCAAAATCAAATTTTCATACTATCAATACTTTCTCTTATATACCACGTATATGAGAAATTAAAAAAATGCATAAAATAGAAAAATATCCACACATTCCAATTCTGATTAATGTACAGTGTACAGGCAAAACTTAACATACACAGGGATATTAAATTCATCGAATAATTCTAGAAGAAAAAAAAAATCTTACTTGGTTTGATATACTAATCAAGTTTAGTATTAGAGTTTATTGAGTTAAAAGAGGATCAATATATCTAAAAGGCATAAGAAACTTTGCCTTGAAACTAAGTTAAGCCCAAGAATAATATAAGTTCAATTTAACTAAGTAACTGCATAAGTATATTATGTTAAACTTATTAATCAGTATTTACAAAATCGAATTCAGACTCTTCAGCAAACTTTCTCGGAAACATTTTTGTTCAATTATTTTACTCATTCTCTTGAATGTTTAAGAGTCATTATCCCGGAAACTAGATTTTTCGCTGGGAACAAGATTCATCCTGGGAAACTCAATTTTTCCCGGCGAATTGACTTTTCATTTGAAACCACAACAGTTACTTTCTCTGATAGTCTACCATTAAATTTCTGTTATTAAAAATCTTCGACCGATTTAAGATTATCTAAAACCGATTAATTTCTTAGACCAAAAAACCGTTACACATTTTTGTTGCTTAAGGATCAACTAAAACTATTTCAATACGTGTTTTATCGTTGTATTGAAATGACGCCTGTACTATTTATCATAGTATTTCCGTAGTATGAATACTACCAAAAACTTAAAAATTGGATAACATATTCTTTTATTCATCCTGGTTTTTAAAAATTCTAATTTCTATGTAATTTATTAAAAATATTAATGAATTGTTTACTGTTAAATGAATAATTTAGAACAGAAATGTATAGTTTGTACGTATATTAGAGATTTATTTCACATTATTAATTTTATTTCATTTTTCATTTACCTAAAATAAAACTAAATGTTAAATTCTTGCATATATTTTATAAATTTATTCGTTTTTTTTTTTTTGTTTATAAATGATTCTGAGAAGCAAACAATTTAATATAACTAAATAAACAATAATATCATTTTTGAATTAATTAATTTTAAATATTAATAATTACTCTAGTTAAAATAAATATACAGTGTTTTTGTTTTTACAGCAAAGGTTTCTATTACTCTGTGTTACTAGGTTTTAACAAGTTAAAAGATTAGGGCTTTGTACAATGCAAAGATAGGTTAACAAAATTTGCATTATTATCACTGCAATGTTTGTCTTACGGAAGTTTAAACATTAGCCTCAAGGGATTATAATATATTACACGGAACCGCATCAACAATTTTATTTAATTTAATGCTAGATTGGTCTCTTAGCAATCCATGTTATTTTATAACGTAAAATACAAACGTTAGGTTTGAACATCCACCGCGTTTCATATAACTTGTGTTTGCGTTTCAAATCCCTTCTTCTAAACAATGATAATTATTTCCTGTTACTATATTTATTTCCTTAAACTCCTTACCTTATATCTTTTCTTATATTAGTATGTATTATAACCATACTATATACATATATATTATATGTTCAAAAAGAGCAATAGGCTAAGAAACAAAAAATTACTTACAAAAAGGAGGGAAATCAAATTGGCTGAGAAATAATAATACCTAAAATTGAACATACATAAACGGATTGTATTATTTATTAGTACTCTAAAATATTTGAAACATAAGATTATTTCACCTCAACCTTAACTATTTAATATAACTATGTAGTAGAAATAATTTGTCACATTGAAAGATTTAATTATTAATTATTATATCTAAAACGCACAACTCAACTATAGCATTCTCTAAATAAACAAAACATTAATTTAAATAAACAAAAATATTATCTTAAATAAACTAAAACATTAACTTAAATACACTAAAAAAAAACTTAATATAGCTCTTCAGAACATATTAAGAAAAATCCTATAATAACAATATGATTATAAACACATTTAAATAAATAGTTAAAATAAAAATATAATTGTACCTTAATAAATGTCGGTAGTTCAAGAAATGATAAGAGGATACGTGCACACTATTCGGCTTCTGACGCTTTACTGGAGTTAAGGAAAGTCGAAAGAGAAGGAGTATTGTTTTGTTTACATCCAGGTTTCAAGGTGAGTTTATGCGAAAACAAACATTTATTTCAATTTAACCCCTTCGAATTAATGTAAATAAATAAAAAAATATTATTCATTATTTGTTTATATTCTCTTTATACTTATTTTGAGTCATATAATATAAGAATGAAATAAATATAATATAAATATCATAATTTCTTAAAAAGTAAATATGAAGATATTTATTTAATTTTAAATGTGTTTGTTCATTATAAATACTGCAAATTAATATAATAATAAATATTCGGTTTAAAGAGGATGAGTGTGAGATTTAATCGCCTCAATCAGATATTAATCGGTCAACAATTCCGGACTCATAAGAGCTCAAAGTCAAAAATCTAAAAGAAAAAACAAATTTAGTCTCTATAGAATCAGGACTATATTATGCATTATTCATTCCATTACTAAGAATATAATACTCTCCAAATCGTAGTTTGGAGTCTATTTATTCATAAAAAAATAGTCAATCGAAACTATGTAGGTAATATTGTAATAAATAACAATGCTAAAAAAAGATAAAATAAATAAGAAAATAAACGTAGACAAAACCAATTAGACTGGAAAATCATTGAACAATTATAAACCATTGGTGCATTAATTTAAACCAGTCTCTTCTCAATATAGCTGTTGCGCCAGTAAATATTTAATAACTCTAGTTCTAGGAAAAATTAATAAAATAATAAAAACTCGATTTAAAAAGCATTAAATGAAATAGTTTCGTTTCCAGAGCCTTCATAGGAAACAATCACGACTATTACAATATTTATACCAAACATCATTCATGTCATTATTAAGAATAAAATAGCCTGTAAATCGCAGTAGGTATAGAGGCAATTTTTTACGTGCAACAAATCCTCTATTTAATTATTAGGCACGATAAATAACCAAAAAAAAAAAAAAAAAAAAAAAAAAAAAAAATTGTGCAGTAAAGAAAAGTTTCTTATATTATTTTTATAAAAAAAAAAAAAAAAAAAATACGTGTGGTGTCGCGGAACACCCGGTAGGAACGAAGTTCCTTACATTTTTCATTAAATATAAATGATAAAATCACAGTGCTAAGTACCTACGTATACATTGCTAACTACTTATACATGGCGGAGTTAGAAAAGAGACAACATTAAAAGTAAAGAACTGTTTGTACCTAGCAGGGTTGAGGCAAAATTAAAAGAAAATCATTATTTGTATAATTAAAGCAAGCGTCTTACTATAAATATATATTAAATATAAATATTAAATATATTATTAAATCATTCTCCTGCGTAGCTTAGATGGAAGAGCGCTATACTGGAAATATAGAGGCCCGTGGTTCAAATCCCGGCACAGGAGTGTATTTTTCACTGTCTGTTTCCCGTAGTTAATAATAATTATAATTTGATTTAAATTAAAATTTAACTTTCCGTAGTATGAAAACTACCAAAAACTTAAAAATTGAATTTCGAATTGATTGTACAAGGTACAGGTACTAATTGAGTACTTTATAATTATAAGCGTTAATTCTTGATTTAGTTCTAATGTCATAAAATTTGACTGTCTAAATGTATATGAATATTGAAAGCTTGGATTCGGGACTAGTTATCGATTACGGTAGTGAAAAATCATTCTCCTGCGTAGCTTAGATGGAAGAGCGCTATACTGGAAATATAGAGGCCCGTGGTTCAAATCCCGGCACAGGAGTGTATTTTTCACTGTCTGTTTCCCGTAGTTAATAATAATTATAATTTGATTTAAATTAAAATTTAACTTTCCGTAGTATGAAAACTACCAAAAACTTAAAAATTGAATTATAAATATATATTGAATATAAGAAAAAAGTTGATCATGATGAGTTTATAGTGAAAGAGTATGTTTGTTAAAGGAGTTTGGATTGAAATAGGACTGTTTTCTACCTACACGGCCAATTAATTTAAAATATTATAAAATATAATATCTCTTGAACACTCCATTACTTTATATTTTATTTACAGATTAAAAACTAACTGTAGGAAAAATTGAATGCGTAACTCGAGCTTAAAGTGTCTACGCTGCACTCGAGAAACCTTTCCGCCCTCGCCTGCGGCTCGTGCGTGAATATTTCTCTCGAGTGCAGCAAAGTGCCACTTTGCACACTATAGTTGCACAAATAACTATTATCTAATAGAGACCTCATTGAACGAAATAGTTCCAAAATTACTTAAAAGTCAATATTTTCAAAATGGCTACAGAAATCAAATCCAATTAAGCATTCAGCGCAAGTTATTAGTCTTAATTATACCTCTAATTGGTGCAAAGTTCAAAGCAAACGGAAAATATTTTCATTTTGTTTTTAATTTTTGCTCTCCCAGCAAAATAAGTTAATGACATCACAAATTTATGATTTTTAGGCGGCACAACCACATATAAGGACTGATGTTTGTACCCTCTAGCTTAATAACTGTGGTATATATATGTGTCATTTTTGTTTTGATTTTAAAAACAATAGCTGATATTTTTATGTTCGTCGTTTGTTTTATAAAATTGTTAATAACTTTGGTTCTGGTGTATATTTTTCGATGAAACCAAGCCTATAAAATGCGTAATATGTTAGCGCAAACCTCTGCAACAAAATTTACTAGTTTTGCGCCAATAAAGTCGGACTAGTGGCGACGTCGAAAGACACACAGGCAAATAGATTCAGTTTTCGGAATGTATGAAATGAAATAGTATCCAAAAAGTTTGTAATTCTGATCAATGTACAGAATAAACTTTTATTTTATATAAATATAGATGTAAATATAAAAGCAATAAATAATTGTACGTGGGACGTGGGATTTGTCTCTGTCTTTTATATTATTGGAACATTATTGAACATTTGTCGAACGCTTTTAATCTTCCATCTTGAAAATCATGTGATTAAAAACTCACTATATTTCCATTTATCTCCAATTCAGTTTTAATATTAGCATGGAAAGTAATTCACGGCACTACATTTAGATTTATTGACCTTTTTTATTGGTGTTTTAGCTTTAATTACATCCTGATCCTGACCAGGTTGGGTAAAACTGCGTTAGAAGACGATAGTAATGAAAACGATTTGCAAACCTTGGAGACTTCAACTGTTTGCCTCATAAATCTAAAACCATCGATAATAAAAATAAAAAAAAAAAATAACGAAGGTGAAAAATTACCACAAGCAAAAGGGGCAAATGAAAGAGAAAGAGCCTTTAATAAAAACACTATGTAGACTGAAAAAAAAAAAACTCGGTAAAAATTGCTTTTTGAAAATGTCGTATTTTTTTCATGGGATTTAATTTCATCAGAGATATTCATCGAATAAAAAGAAGGTGAAATACATTCAATAATATTTTATTTTTTTTATCTTCTGCCTCTTTCATGTAGAGGAAAAACTTTAGTGATGGAAAAATTTAAACAAAAAATACACATTACACAAAAAATTAATGGAAACAGTTTATCAATATTTTACAATAATTGGAAATAAAATGTCAAAATTACTCTCAGACGTGACATAAGGAAATAGAAAAATAAAGTAGATTCTTTTTTTACTTTTCCTCGCCTTCTCCGAAGTTATGTAGGAAAAGTAATGCTTTCACCCAAATAATCCGAAACCGAGGTCTCAACGGAATTATCCGTTTTGGGTGGTTTTAAGACGATTTGAGTGGTTTATAGCTGGATGTCAGTCTGTCTGTCTGTGTCACGCACAACTCCAGCGGTTTTTAAGGTAGAGAGTTAAAACTTGGTACAAAAATCATTCCGTAAACGTAGTTGTGCTGCCCGAAAAATCAACATTTTCCGCCATCTTGAACCCAGTTTGTTGAGTCAGCAAAACTTGAAAAAAATCGAAAAGTGGTCCGACCGAGTTGAAATTTGCTCGAATGTACTCTCTCTTTATGACAATCAAATCCACCAAATTTCATATTGATATTGCCCGCCATATTGAAATTATCAATTTTAGAATTTTTTAACTTTGACAGTTACTAATACCAAAAGTATGAATACGTTATTAACATATAGCATATCGTTAGAGCCAGTAAAAAAGAAGGAACAAATCTAAAAAAAAAAAACCGATGAAATTCCATTAATTAGTTTTAAAGTTATAATTATTAATTAGTGGGATACTTAAGTTGGTTTACATCTGTCAAAATACCGCCAAAATTCAAATAATTAAATTAAAAAAATAAAAATAATGTATAATTCTTTTTTAAAAAATGATAATGAGCAAGAGAGGCCACTTTAGTGGCCTCCGAAGTGAGGATAATTTCCGAGGTACCCTGTACCCAATTATCTTTTTCTTTTTATTTGGTTGAAAGTGTTTATATGGGTTGTTAATGTTTTGCAAACTACTATTTTAAAAACTATGGTACGTTGCTATATTAATTTAAACGTACTGATCTGAATTTGAAAAGAAATTGGCCGAGTATCCCCTTTCTACGTATAGAAAGGGTCCGTGGGGAATTTGACAAATAGAACGAGTTCGCTATTAACCAGCTTATTCAGCCAAGCAGTATGCAGATATAGTGGTCATTTAAAGGTACTGGTCTGAATTTGAAAATAAATTGGCCGAGTATCTGCTATCAGCGCATACAAAGGGTCCGGGGGGGAATTTTACAAATAGGACAAGTTCGCTATTAACCAAACCAGCTTAATCATCCAAGCCGTATAAAGATAGTGGTCATTTAAAAGTTTGTTTGTAGCTTATAAACTTTGTACCATTTATCACAACTCGTTTCCAAGATAATACATTTTTGTACAATTTAATTAAAAATTCAGTTTAAAATAAATTGGGTTTACTTTTTCTTTTTTGAGAAGAAAGTAAACTTTACTTGTTGATACATTTATCTTTACTCAAATTGAATTAACTAGCATTCCAGCTAAACCTTCATTTTAATTTAGAAATTCAAATTAATAACGCTTGACTTGTTCAGTCCCAGTGCTTATCGGGTCTCCAGTAAATTCTCTTTATTCCATCTATTGAATGTTGTTTTAAATGAAGTTTACGTCCCGGGGAATTAGGATGAGTTAGTGGAGCGAGGGAACTGGGAGATCTGATGACGCATTTGAATTTAAGTCATAGGTTAAGCAGAGGCTCCAGGGAGTATTTAGACTGTGTGACCCCAGTTCCACCTTCCCAAAGGGTCAAGTCGAGTAGTAATACAGTAATACTAAAGCACCACCTAATAATGTCAACACCACACTTATAGATTTCCTCCCACTTTAAATTTAGCTCAACTAAGGTAGACATTTTAGACGGTATTTCAATTTAATTGACCTATCAAGTTTTATATGCTCCTAAACATGAAGATTAACTTGAAAAATAATTAAAGTGTGTTTTTTATTACTAGCTCGATATTGTCCAATGTACCAAGAACCAAGATGGTCTACTTAGTTAATATATATATTTGGCAAAACATGAATTGGTTGCTGATTAATTTTCGCCATGTTTTTATTTTAGTTTTACAATATCCTTATAATTTATCACTTAAAAAGGAGTTTGAAGCATGAATTCTAAATTTAAAATATTTTTTTCTTATTGTACATTGTTTTATTAAGGTTAACACAAAAAAGTACTCAATATTCAGGTATTTAGCTGAATCAAACTGGAATTATATTCTTAGCTCAAAGCTTACAACATGATTCCCCCGGGAATAAGAATGCTAATCATTGGTAAGAAGGTGGGATGAAGGAGAGGAAAAAAGTCTTTTACTGCAGATAGAAAACTCGATTTTCCTTGTGGATTCTTTTTCCTTTCCTTAGCAAGTAGTAAAGAAACAGGCCCAGGAAAATAGGCCTTATAGTACAAAGGGGGGGTTTCTTTCCATCTGCACTAAGGGCAAATACCCTTATAATATGGCTCGGAATAGACGCTTCAAACCTGCTCTTACGTCTCAACTCACCACCACTTTTTTCTCTTTTACCATTTTATTGAACTCGTTCGGGATGACGTTATAAAATGACTATAGTGAGTAGGGTACCTTCAGGTGTTAGGGTCCTCCCGTTTATATAGGAAACCTTAAAAAGACGAAAAGGGCTTCTAAGGTAACACCCTTTCTCGATGTTAGAGAAGAAAAAACCTTAAGGTTTTAGGTACCTTTAGCTTATTTCCGGAGAAAAGTAGGGCACAGGATACAGTATATCCAAGAAAGTATTTTTTTACCTAAATCTCCCTTTACCTCTTGCCCCTTCTCTACTTTTTGTCCTTTGAAAAATCCAAAAAAAGGATGATATAACAGTCGGATTTTTATTCCTTCTATAAACGTCCTGTTTTTCGTTACCTTTTAAATGTCAAGTGTGAAAAAAGATTTATAACATTTTCAATTCACCCAGATATAAATATATATATTTTTTTTTATCTAGGAAGCGAAGCTTTTTAAATAGTTATTTGAAAAAAAAAAAAAAAAAAAAAAGTTTTTCCTAAACGTGAGAACTATTTCAAAGGCATCATTTTACCATCTCTTAGAACCACGAGTGGAAAAAAAATCTGAGCTGAGGCTTGAAAAGAAATATAGTTAAATTTATTATCTTGTATGCCTTGAATAACATTTTGTTAAACACATTATTGAAAAAACTACTTTATTCACCCCTTAAAGGTTATTATACATATTAATATTTTTTCTTGGAATCGCAATAATAGTACATTGCGCGTCTAGTGCGGAATAGCATTTTGCATGGGAGTGTGGAGGTTGCACCCGAGCGACAGCGAGGGTAGTAAAACCGCACGAGCAAAGCAAAATGTAGTTTTCGCACGTGTTACGTACCGTACTTTATCTACGATTGGGGATTTTAATAATAAATACAGAAAAAATAAAATTAATAAACTTCCTGTACGTAAGTTCGTATTTCTCTTTTGATAAAGATGACATTAATTCTAGTTATGTTTTGTGCCGAATTAATTATTTCGAGAGGCACAGCACTTCACTCATTTTTTTTCACTAAAAACTCGATATAAACAGTTACTTTAATTAAACAAACAGCAAATTAGTTTTGTTAAATGTAAAAAAAAAAAAAAATCGCTTCGTTAAGGGGAAGAATTCCTCTTTTTTCCCCGCACTAGGGCGGAAAAAAATAAAAATTATGAACGCTCATGATACAGCTACGAAAAGAATCACTTTCTACGCATCTAAACAGAGATATAATGTTTATATTTCGTATCAATCGTAGATAAAAATATAAATGAGTTATTTTTGAAGGATTTCTCTAAAACTCTCAGAAAAAAACTGCGATTGATTATTGATAATATAACTTCTTGTTAAGTGGACAGAGGCGAATACATATAAATATTCTTATTCAACAATATTGTTTTCAAAATTTATTGAATTTTCGTGTAATTGTTGTAACAGGTTCTACTTGCTACGTCTCTTTATTTAATTCTGATTCCATTTGGCTCGAAGAAAGGCTAATCCACTCTAATCCATTCAATGAATGTGGCCAACCTATTTATACTTCAGTTTAAATTTCTTTCCGCGAATCCGTATTTCCTCGTCGAACCTTTTCTTTACTTATCCTTACTTGGCTCTGAATTAAAAAAAAACCTTTTATAACACTTTCCCTATAGTCTTAAGTAGGTGATTCTAAATTAAATCAACCATTCAATTAATTTGATTACTATTTTCCACCGTTCTCTTCCACTTAACTTCATGCCTTAGAATCTCTCAGAATAAATGATCATTTGTATTGTACATTTACAAAATTATTTACACAGTACAATTTCAGTAATATACATCGTTAATAGGTTTCAAAGGAAGCCAGCCTGACCGTGTAGATAAAATTGCTTCGTCTGCTCAGCCAGCAATGAATCAAGGGTGGCGTGATTCTCTGATTTATACGGCTCAATAATAATCACATAATACTTCGGCGGTACATTGTACATAGATACATTAACGTGTGAAGTGGCTGGAACTCTACTACGGGGCTAGTAAAGATTTCCTAAATAAGCCAACATTTGCTAGGTTCGGCCAAGTAGTTCATCCTTTCCGTCTAGTACTAGAACGACCTTACTACTGCTGCTAATATGTTTCAGGCATATCTCTCTTAAAATGTACGTTTGAATACTCTTATAATATCCTTTTATACAATAAGAAAAAAGAAAATTTATTTTATCACTTTTTCCTTAAACAAAACTGCACATCTGATATGTTCAAAGAGTGAAAATGAGAATTGTCTATTGCACTGAGCTATAATAATGCCATTTAAAGGAAAAAAAAAAAAAAATATCAGTACTTCTTTCCGCTATTCCCCACAGTTTTTTCCTCTCATTTATTTTTATTTTCCAGAAAATAAGAAAGAAGTTCAAAGTTATTTTATACGTTATTGACATCTAAAGCCCGGGTAACAATACAGGTTTCTAGCTAGAGGAGTGTTGACTGGCTATATTGCTTAGCTGCCCTTCTCATTGCGAAGGGTTTTGTAGCTTTCCAACTCCTTTGTGCTTACCGAGTTTGCATTAAAGTGCATGAGGTTTTTTCCCCCCTCCTTGTGCTATACGGAGTAGAGTTAAAGGAAAAAAAAGGTATAATATAAGCCCCTTTTCTCTGAGATCTTTATACGTTGGATAGATTGTTATTCTTTTTTGAAGGGAGAGCGCATAGCTCGACACACTGTTTGACTGGAAAAGTCACTACTGATTCCAAACCTAAAGAAGGTTTTTTTCTATATTGAAACCTTCCCTCTCCCTTTTACATTCAATATTCAAATCAAATTCACCATATAAAACCTTTCCACACAACAGGAACTTTTCTTTTTCCTTTTCTCGCCGTCCTCTCTTTTTACGATGTGGATTTAACCTTCAATACAATTCTTTATTTATTTCTTTTTTTCCCCCTAATATTATTATTCTCTTACTTACTAAAAGGTTACGATTTATATTTTTAGCCAACTATATTTAAAATAAAATGTAGTCGGTAAAAAATAGTGAATATGACAGTATGGTAGAAAATTTAAGGCCGTAGGTTATAAACAAAACAGGTAATAGTACTGTTAATCTGTAAATTTGTGGGAAAAAATTTGAGGATGATTTTTTTTTTTTTCAAGGATCGTTTGAGACACATGAGAAAACCTTAACTCCAACTTTTCAGGAACATCCGGACGGCGGAAAAACGGGGTACGGGGTACAAAAGTCACAAAAAGTATATACCCTTCATGATGCATGTCGTTGGAAAGCTCTATAAGAGTACAGTCAAATTTGTTATATACACTTTTGTCATATCTTCATTTAAGAGGGATATGAAAAACAAGAGAAAAAAAATTATAAATTAACAGTAAATTTGTGCAGCAGAAAGTCGAGACTATTTTTATTTTCGTAAATCGCGTGGGGCACATGAGAAAAGCTTAACTCCGGCTTTTCGGGAACATACGGACAGCGCAAGTACGGGGTAAGGGGTACAAAAGTAAAAAAAGTATATACCCTTCATGATACATGTCGTTGGAAAGCTCTTTAAGAGTATAGTAATTTTTTATGTATACACTTATGTCATATTTTCATTTAAGAGGGGGGTAATATGGAAAATCAGATTGACCCTACTGAGTGGGGATGGAACAAAACTGCCTGAGGAATGGAACCTGTGACAACGGAGCTTGATCCCGCACCGGAAAGACTCATAAAACTGATTGCCTGCGGCTGTGAAATAAATAATTGTAGTGGAACTTGCGGGTGCAGGAAGGCGGGTCTCCCATGCTCAGTTGCTTGCAAACACAGCGAGAAAATTGCAGCAACGTACCTCTTGCAGATGCTGAAGATTTCCTTGAGGATACTGACTTTGACTTGCCCTCCCGAGTCGAACTTCTGCCTTCAATGTCAACTAGCGAACATGAAAAAAGTACCTTAGGGAGTGAAGCATAGAATCAGCAGGAAATCTATCAGCGGACGATCAACCGGCAAAAATTCTGAGTTAGTTAAAATTTGGTACACATGTTCATTTTACCAATGCCAAGGATTAGTTCATTGAACAACGTTATCCACCCAAGCGTTCAGGCGCAACGCTCGCGTGAACGTAAGCTTAAAATTTAAAATTGGAATTTTAGGACCGAAAAACTAACTTCATCTATTTAATGAGACAAACAACATTTAACATTTTTTTTTTTTTTTTTTTTTTTTTTAAGTAAAACGAACTCCAACACTGCTATGAAGTGATAAAGATCGCTAAATTTATTAAAGCGGACTTAAACGTTTAAAATAAAGAAAACAACGTTTTTACCGATATCTTACGTTCTAACGTAACGATTTTAATAAAACTTCTTACACATCGTCTAAAGTACAATTGAAACAGGCATGTAAACATTTTAACCTGATACAAGCAGACGTTTTTGATTAGGGAAGAGATATATTTTATAAAATTTTAAATTAGTTGGCCGGGTAGGTAAAAAACAGTCCTATTTCCTACCAACTACAAACATACTCTTTAACTATAAACTCGTCATAATTAACTTTTTTCTCAATATTCAATACATATTTATTGTAAGACGCATGCTTTATTGATACAAATAATGCTTTTCTTTTAATTTTGCCTGAACTCCGCTAGGTACTTACAGTTAGTTACTTTTAATTTTGTCTCTTTTCTAACTCTGTCATATATAAGTAGTTAGCAATGTATACGTACTTAAGCCCCGTTTCCATTACTATAAATTTGTCCCGCAACATGTTGCCGGCACAAGTTACAGGATTATGTTGAAATGGAAACAGTCTGCAACATGCAGTTGCGGAACTGTTTCCAAATACACTTGTCCCGCAACATGTGTCGGGCACATGTTGCGGGACATGTGCCTGCAACTTGTTAGAATGGAAACGGGGCTTTAGCAGTGTGATTTTATAATTTATATTTAATAAAAAATGTAAAGAACTTCGTTCCTACCGGGTGTCCCGTCCCGCGACACCACACCTATTTTTTTTTTTCCTAATAAAGCAGGATGTTGGGAATTCTCAAAAGCATTTAGAACATGTTGCTAGTTTCAGCAAGAATAATTCTGAATAAATCAGCATAATATGCATAGTAAAATATTTAATCCTAAAATCTGAGATATATTGGAAGCGTTTCCACAAACTATATTCTGAAAATCAGGCTATATAAAGAGTCGATTTTTGGAATTGAAATTCTGTTAAGATATCTGTCACGGGATTTACAAAAAGTAAATCTACCTCTAGAACTCGAACCAAGACCAACTAGACCACTAGACTCAAGACGATCTCTGGAAGATCTACACTTGAGCAATTTCTAGAAGATCTAAACTCGAGCCAATTTTTGAAAGAACTAGGATAGAATAAATTTTTAGAAGGTATAGACTCGAGCCAATCTCTAATAAAGCTAGACTCCAGCCAAACGCTGGAAGATATAGAGAAAACATCTAGATACACCTAACATCCTTTAAAAAGATTAAGGTTCGAGCCAATATCGAATAGATCTAGGTCGAGATTCCCTTCCCAAAAGCCAAATGAATACTTATTAAACAATTAATTTATAGTTAACATTATACATAATATGATAATATTTATAAATTAATAAATACTAATTATTTATTTTACTTATTAGTACCAGGATTATTAATTATTACTTAATACACTGAATGAAAAAAAAGAGAAATTCTTAATCACTCTCTTTGAAAAATATTTCCAATTATAAATTGTACACAAAACTTTCACATGAACCATGGTTTTTAATTAAAACTCAATATGACAGAACAAATATTACACAAAACACTTTTAAGTGTTTGTATTGTAAGTTAAGTCCTAAAATAAATTAATAAAATTAAAGCTTTATTAAAAGTATACATTCACTCTACTTCATTAAATTTGGTTTACCTCTTTAATAAGATTTTTTGGTTATATTATTTTATTTTTGTATAATTATAAAGCTTTCTTTTGCTCTTAATTTTTATTTTTTACTCTCATTTTATGTTATTTTATTTCTCACCTTGTTTACATAATTAAGCCAATTAACTCCCCCCCCCCCCCCCCATTTTGAAAACCCACTTACACAAATTAACATTTTTTTATTCACCATTAAAGATATTTTTATTTTTAATTTTATGTTACCTCTAAAAAGAAAAAAATACATTATTTATCTCACCAGCCATTTTTATTATAATCGAGGACAAAATTAATGACAAAAAAAGTAAAAACTTTCCATAAGGAAATAGGAAATATAAGGATGAGGTGAAGAAGGTTGAATGGAAAATACGGCCTCACTGGATTTTCAAATTTAGTGCGTTCTCCAAGCTTTAAGGATTTAGTGGGTCTGGAAGAGCATTAAATTTTATTTAAGTCTTTTTTAACTACAATAAAGAGGCTCGGAATTTTTAGGGTTTGATCTTAAAAATTACCGCACTATCTTTATCACTCTTAACCTTAATAAAAAAAATCCCTTATCTATTTATATATATATATATATATATATATATATATATATATATATATATATATATATATATATATATATATATATATATATATATATATATTATATAAATCTTTAGGGTTTATCTCTGGCTTTCAGTCCCAAAGGAGATTTGGTCCTCCTTCAGCCCCATGGGAGCCTAACTCACGAGGTTTTACTCTGTATTTAAAATGTCAATTTTTAGTGAAACTTGCCGAAAGAGTATTGTAATTTTTGGATGCTATTTTTTATATTATGTTTAAGATAATTTATAGATTATGTATTTTGTTTAATGTTGTAAAAAAATTGACAATATTATAATAATAAATAATAATAATAATAATAAATAAATATTGGTGCAGTCTGAGTCCAAAGCATTCTGCAGTCTGTTAAGCCATTGATAATTTATAGCAATAAATAATATTAAAACAAATATAATAAAGTTTACAGTCTGCCTTGGAATTGTACATTTTTAGTCTTAGCACCGTCATCTATCTTTATTATGCAAAGTTTTATATTAATTATGGGTAGAAAGTTTGATATTAATTATGGTTTCTCCAGGTCGTTTGGGAACTATCTCTCTAATTACATTAAGGTTGCTCTGAGACTTCAAATTACAATTGATAACCAGGAATTTGTTAGTTTCTCTTTCTTTCTGTCTGTATTTTTTGTGTACTTAAATAGTACCGGCAAGAACTGCATTGTATTTCCTGGCAACATTGCTGAATAAAATTAACATGTATAGATATTACCAAAAGAATTGTTTTGCTACGTATCTTTAAAGGTCGGTGTTGCTAAGTACCTTTTGTACTTTCGTCGGGAGTTGCGAGAATTAAAGAATGAGAAAGAAAATAGTCGGCTAGTTTGTTACGATGTAGCTTCCTCGCGTCCTAATATTAGACGAATGGTCGGTTACATGAGGGAATTACAAGGGTGGTTGTTTGGGCCTGTTTCGATTCCAAGTGGGGCTACATTTATTTATGTTTAGTATTGAATGTACACATTTTATGAGGTATAGTGTTTTGCAAAAAATGTTGACGGGATGATGTAATCGAGCAGGTGCAATCTTAGTTGGTGTCCCTTTGTGGAGGGGGTGATGTTTAAAGTCGGGGAGCGCATTCTGCATGGCATAGGTGCCTTGCAGAATGCGTAATGGAAACTCTGGAACCAAGCTTTCCACGTCCGGAAAAGGGTGAAACCACCCTCTGTTGATTTCTCTAGTATTTGTTCAATCTCAATAGCTTCCCTTACCACCCTGCTGCGATATCTGTTGACAGATGCGAGAATGTCTTCAAACTTGATGAGATGGCCGGTTTCTTAAGAATGTTGAGCTTCGCTTTTTGTTTACTGCTCTTATGCGTTCTTGAAGGCGGGTTGAGATCAATTGTCCAGTTTGTCCGATGTAGTTTTTGGCGCAACTGTAAGGGATTTGGTAGACAGTGGTAGAAGTTTTGGAATATAGGAGATCTTTCGGCGATTTCTGGAGACCATTGGTGGTCATGTGTGAGCGTTGAAAGAGATCCAAAGGCCGTGATGCCTGAGAATCCTGATAATTTTTCCTGTAGTACCTTTGATGTGTGGGAGATAAGCCTTCAGTTAGGTCTTCCCTCCTTTCTGCTTGGGTGCGGTCGTCGATGCTCTTCGCAAAGGTTGGTTCTCAGTATTCCTTCTTTCTTGAAGCCATTCTTAGCTAGGGCTGACTTGAAGTACTGCTTACATTCTTTTCATGATCGAAATGTCGGACTTTAAACTTTTCGTGGCGCGGATTTCACCGGAAAACTAAGTTATTTATTACGATTAACCCGCAGATCCTACGTACTATGTTACACGAGTATAATAAGTTAAGCTATGTTGAATTGTTTTTATGTCACATGTTGAGAGTTTAAATTGGAATTTACCATTTTCCCAACGATGTTTTGTGGACCTTACTTTTAGTGAAGAACTATGAAAGAGTAAAATTCATTAGATCACAACTGTAAATGATTTCATATATAAATTGTTTTTAACAAAGTAATTTATTTTCATAAAGATCATTAATCACTAATGATAAACTATTAAAGCGGTTGATCTCTGATTTATCTACAATCACATCGCATCGAAACAAAGTGCCGCAGAGAATCCACATCACATTTGAAAATTCGATTATAATAGTATACACATGATTATAGTGGTATGCATATAATAATGTATACACAAACGTACTTGCATATTTTTATCTACGATTGATACGAAATATAAACATTTTATCTCTGTTCATATGAGTAGAAAGTGACTCTTTACGTAGTTGTATTCATTGCGCATGCGCGTTTCATAATTCCTCTTTTTTCCACCCTAGTGCGGTAAAAAAGAAGAATTCTTCACCTTAACGCACGATCAGCGAGTTTAACAAAAGTAATTTGCTGTTTGTTTAATTAAAGTAACTGTTTATATCGATTTTTTTGTGAAAAACAATGTGTGATTTAAGTGATAATGACGAAAATGAGGAGCACAATACGCCCCCTGTAATAATTAATTCGGCACAAAATACAACTAATGAATTAATGTCGTCTTTATCAAAAGAGAATACATATATACAAACCTACATACAGGATGTTTATTAATTTTTTTTTCTGTATTTATAATTAAAATCCAACAATCGTAGATAAAGTGGTTTTATTACCCTCGCTGACGCTCGGGTGCTAACTCCACACTCGCATGCAAAATGCTACTTTCCGCACTAGACGCGTAATGTACTATTTTCTACACTTCAAGACATTTAACACAATGTATAAACATTTCATTGCTGACTATAGTTATTTATGTAACTAGGCAGCAAAATGGAATTTTACTGACGAGTGATTAGATTAGCCTCCGAGCCGAAGGCGAGGACAGGCTATGATAATTAACTGCCGAGGCGAAGCCGAGGCAGGTAATTTACCTATTTGACTGCCGAGGCGAAGCCGAGGCAGGCAATGAATAAACGAGGCAGAAATGTTTCCTTTGCTGCCTTGTTGCATACAATATTTTATCTACTTGCGGAAGAAAAATGAAGCTGCTAAAATGTTATCTTTATTAATACAACATAGTTAATAACTATGTTTCATATTAATAAAGATAATAACATATGTATTAACTAAAATTAATGTTCAAATAAGAAACTTGGGAATAATAACAATAAGTGAAAAGCAAACTCAATCTATAACAACAAAATACAAAACACACGTTTATAACACAACACACATAACTTCTGAAAGAATAATGCACGCAATATAAAATATTTATTTATATTTTTACTAAAAAATTAATAAAAGTGTTAAAGATATCTTCTATTGCTTAAAAGAAAAGAAGTAACTAGGATACATCAAGAAAAGTAGCTAGTCTAATCTAGAAAGACTTCAATAATAAAAATAATATGGATGTTCAATGTTTACATGACGCAACAGTTTAGTCAGTGACTCTACTATTTTTTTAATTAAAGATCTACTAATCATTGAACTTATTTAACAGAATTAACAAATATAAACAAATTATTTTATTATTAAAACGTTTTTTATTATTAAATATTACTTATTTAACTATTATATAATGTTATAAGATAGCGATAATAGTATAAACTGTTCTTGCCAAAATAAGAGGTTATGACACGCAGTGGTAAACACTGTTACTTTCTCTGCCTAGGCAGAGAAAGTATTTTCCTGACTGTTTTAACTACTTTCCTGCATGTTTTTAATATTTTAATGACAAATCAGGGAAATAGCACTTTCCAGCCTAAAAACAGTTAAGTAATGTTTAATTTTGCTGCCGCGAGTAGATAAAATACTTTTTTATTTAGTCTTTCACTATATTGGCCGCCATCTTAAAAGTGTTAAGTTTGAAATTCCCAAAAAACGCTATAGTTTTTAAAAATAGTGAGAAGCATCTGTGTCCCGGTTTTCGTTAAAATTAGTTAATTTTTACGCCAGTTATCGTTAAACAAAACACACAAACTTTTAAAATCTAAAGTCTCTGAAATTAAGAACTAATTACGCTTGTTCAACTACTGCTACCTCGCTACCTCAAAATGTACAACAGAAACTATAAAAACTTATTTCATAATAATTATTTTTTTCCATTTAATTTATTAAATAATTTATTTACTTTTTCTTTTATACAGTTGGTAACAAAAAGGTTGAATCGAAGTTTATTAGAGTGAAAGTTTTTTTATTTCTAAAATTTGAGAAGTTCAATTTAGTCTTAGAGAGTTTAAAGTGTCTTGCCTTTCTTAATCTGGAGCATGGAATCAGCCCTCGAAGTTCTATTATTCATTCGCATCTCCTTGAGTGCACTCTATCGAACCAATACATAAAGCTTAAAACAAGAGAGAGGAAAGCCTCGACATCCTACGACACAGCTAACTGAATCACGTATAACAAACATCTAACCAAGCAAAGGCTAAATTGACTCGCAACCAAACACAGCAAACTATATAAAGCAGGAGAAGGGTAACCCACTATTCTCTAACTAATTAATTACATTACGCTACATCCACAAAACTTCATTCAATATTCACAAAGGAATAGTGAGTTCTTTTAATGAATCTGGTGGAACTGTAGAATTTTATCTATCTATCTAATTTTTATCTATGCCTTTTATATGATTAAACTCTAATTACATTATGAAGAGGACACAAAAGTTGACGACAAAGAAGATTAAATAATAATTGCTTTGTTTTAATAAAACATTGTTTTCTAAATAATTTAGTATTTTCCGTAATCATTTTATGATAAAAAGGAGATATGTGATGTAAAAGTATTGATCACCGAAAATATATTCAAATTGAAAAAAGCTACTTTAAGTGAAATAATAGCTATTAGCCGTGTAAATATATTTCTAGTTTCAAATGTGTAATGACTATTTTCCTTCTAAATCAAAGATAAAAAATATGTGGATAAGAGAAATACTGATAATAATAAAGAACACAACTTGTTCTTTATAATTTAATATCACATTCACTGTACTCATATAAAAAAGAATACAACAAAAATATATATTTTTACAATCTAAGGAAAGTTAGGGAGATATAAAAATGATAAATTTATAGATTTTCGAAAAACTTTTTACTATCTTCCCCTTAAAAAGAGTTTTTTCAGTGCCCCTTCCTGTCCTACATTTTCCAATGAATATCACAAAAAAGTTTCAGTAAAATATACTGTCTGATATATACCTCTCATGAGGTTAAAAACACAACCCAAAGTTTTTGTTTTTTTCCCCTAAAATAACCTACCTTATCATGTTCATATTTTAGAATATAAAAAAAATTTGCAGATTTATATATTTACTTTGTTCATATACTTAAATTTAAAATATAGTACCCATGAAAATAAATTATTAAATATATATTTGTATAAACATATTGAGTGAAAAAAATATAAATGTATAAAGTAATCATGATCTTTAATACTAAAAATAAATAAAATATGTATTTACTTGAAATACCTATAAATTATACGTAGATAGAAGTCAGAGATAATATTATTATTTATTCAGAGGTTTTATTTTTACATTTATTTTTTCTTCATTTTACTTGTATAAAATATAAAGTATGGGTTTGGAGAGACTAACAGAAGTGGTACACGATTAATTTACCGTTTCAATTTCATCTTCCCTAGGGTATTTTTCTTATACATATTTACAAAGCATTCATTTGTAGTAGAACAATAGCAAGGTACGCTGTCAACGTTTGTAAGTAATGTGGAAAAATGTTTCTGAGAAACCTAGAAATTTCTCATTTCCATTGTTTTTACAGTTCCTATTTCCGACATGTGGGCACGTTTGTTTCAGTTTATTTCAGGTCCAGATCAACACAAAAATGGGGCAATACAAGACAAGAGGAAGTACTACAACGCCTCTACAAGATTAGATCAGTGTAAAAGACATCTCTCGTTTCTTTCACGCTAACCCTTTCTCTGATTGTCTTGATGTTTAGTGTTTTATTGCAATTTTTTTTTTAAATTGATGAATTAATTGTTATAATTTGATGAAGTAGAATAATTCTAAAAACTCAGATTATATAATTTTTCTTTTTTACGTACCAAACATTATTAACTAAGAGTTATAGATTATTAACTCAATCTCAATTAAACCTGGCTGATGATCCGGGAACTATTTCAGCATCTTACTAGATCACTGCTTTCGCTCAAAAAAACAATCCTGCCATCTTTTGACAGCCTCCTTACTGGACACTGTATGGTCTAAATCGACATCTACACCTGCTTGGTCTAGCTGTAAGCCTAAGTGTACAGGCTGTGTGAGGAAGTTGGGTGAAACCTCTTTTCCCCTTATTAAAAGCTGTCTTGCATTAACCCGCTGGGACACTTCTTTGGCAAGCCATTCTACCTACTAAGAAACTAAGGTTTTTTGTGGGTCTGTCATCCTGCTTAGTGGTATAGAATACTGAAGGTTTACTAAATCAGGTTTGTACCTTGGACCCGCATGTAAGGTCTTACTGCATTGGACTCCATTTTTTAAAGTTCCCGGAAAGAAAACCTCTCAGACAAGCGCTTCTATACCCATAATCTTTTCTGAAGAAATTGATTTTTAGGAACTTACATATAATTATAAAATTACGGTTTAACTTTGGTATTAGCTGATATACAATTGACTGGAGTATCAAAGAAGTCTAACATTCATAGCATATAGTCACTTTGTTAGTATAAATTATTAGTTAAAACAATCGACTGAATTATCAATGAAATCTAACATTCATAGCATATAGTCACTTGGTAAGTGAAATTATTTAGTATGTTTTTAATAATGAATAAATTTCATCGAAATAATTGTAAAATTACAACAAATTTGGGATACTAAAAAACGTGAAAAAATATGTACTAATAAAACTGGAATAATATAATATTATTGATAACATATACTAAAATGTAGTAAAAAACAAGACAGTTGAGTTAATAATAAGCTATAGAAAGGTGTAGGAATTTCTTACTGGAACAAAAAACAGTCAGTGGAAATTCCTGAGAATTTGTTTAGAGCTTAGTTTGAGATGATATGACAAATATAAATATCAAATGTGCGTTGGAAGAAATTAATCTCATTTATATCTCTCAGTTTACGATATAATAATTATATACACTATAAGTTAATTAAAGATCTGTTTATAGCCCCAAGTATATTTTAATTTCTTGTATACGTAGTATACATAAGGAGAAAGTATTGCGATGAAACGAAAATTTGGTTTGGACATTTTGACAAATTTATATGTTTTAAGGTCTGTACAGTTATTGAACGGTTTTAAGATCTGTACAGTTAGGTTTAAGATAGGTTTTTTGTACAGTAGGTTTTAAGGTTACACAGTTTTAAGGTCTTTACAGGTCTGTAGATGTTTTAAGGTCTGTACAGAGATGTGTGAAGCCTAAACTATTTATGGGGTGGATTGCGAATTTTAACAAAATTTGGTAAACTTATGTTCAGAAAAAACATACCCCGAGGTGAAATTGAGAAAGAAATTTTAGCTCTGAATTTAGGGGGCTTTACCCCCCTCTCCCTCCCCTCGATAACTCTGAAAAATAAACTTGAAAAATATTGTGAATGTAGGAATAATAACATTTTAAAACTAACACTGTTTCATTAGTTAATGAATGTTGTGGTGATCAGTAACTAGGTTCATGTACAGACTAATTACATTCATTACTGTTTCACATTAACAAACTTTACTTTCAGGTAGAAACTAAAGTTTGTTTATGTTAAACTTAAAGCAAACTCCAGTTCAAAGTCTCTTACTAAATAGCGTCAGGAATTGACTTATTTTAAGAAGCGTCCTCTAGACATTTCCTCTCCAAGTTTACAGCTTTATAACATACTAGCCTTGAAGCAACCTGGTTGTTGTCTATTATCAACCAAACATTAATATGTTGATGAAAAATGTAGACAGTGTGCAACACGGCTTTTACTTCCTTTTTTAGATTTGTTTTAGTTGTTTAATGACCTATAGTATCTTCTAATTTCTACCCACCTACCTACCTTAATATTATTTCCTTGATAATAATTAATATAATATATTAAATTAATAATTAATATTATATATTATTATATATAATATATTTAATTAATATATAATATTAATTAAATTAATATTATATATTAAATTAATATAATAATTAAATTAATATTATATATTAAATTAATAAAATAATTAAATTAATATTATTTCCTTCCTTCATTTATTGAGTACGATTTAAGGATTTCATCTTGAATTTATTCGCTATGGCCCTGATACATAAATATATAAATAACTTTTTAAGCTAATGATATGAAACTTTCCCTTTATTTTAATTATAAATTTCCCATAATATTATACGGTAATTAATGGAAATGAATTTCCATCAAAATAGAATTTTCTCCTTATCATAACAATTTCTCACTATATGTATTACGTACATAAGTAAAAAATCGGTCCGAGACAACTCAGAAAAACATTCTCATTTATGAGTTCATAATTACTCTGTTTTCCATTTATTAATTTTCTTAGGTACATTCAATTTTATTAAAATTTATCATAAAAATAACTTCACATCGGAGAATCGAACCAGGCCTCTCTCCGTCCACGTGTAAAGCTATTTTCTCAGGAACTAGATTTTTCTCAGGAAAACGGCTTATATCGTTAGATTCGTATTAAAATGGACTACATTTTTGATTTTTTTTTTTTAATAAAAATTGTCGGAACCCATTTTACATTTTAGAATTTTTGTTTCACGTTTTCTCGCGATTTCTCCTCGGGGTATAATTTATCTGAAGACATATGCCAAATTTCGTCAAAATCGGCCTAGTAGTTTAGGTTCCAAGCATATACACAGACTACGCACACGACAGACATATTTAAAAAAAAAAAAAAAAAAAAAAAACACTTTTTGAACTTAGGGGACCTCAAAACGAGTAAATCGATCAAAATCTCAAAGAATTTTCCCTACAAGAAAATACTTGAGAAAGTAAAAACCGACCATTTAAAAAAAAGTTAAAATAAATTACTAAAATATTAATTGTTAATTAAATAGTCAAAAGTAAATCTTGGCTTACCTCCCCCGATTTGTAGATATAGATTTACTGTTGGGTCCTTTCCATGATGAACCTTTAGCTCCAACACCAAGACAGCTGACAATAAACGACTCGTTTACATACTTCTCTGCTTCAGGCTGATCAGGAACTAACTGTAGACCACTGTGTGCTACACCTGAACAAATAAAACCAATAATAAATACTTCATTCAAATATTATATTTATAACATTTGGGAATATTTAAGTAACAACTAATACTAACTAAACAACTCCGAGGCTCAACATTCCGTGAAGTGCCTAGACCTGCCAAAGGGCTTTTACAACTACATATTTATATAAATAATGATATGGGGTTGGTGTGTCACTCCATCAGGTGTATATACCTTATAATTGGCATTCATAACCACATTTATAATGCGCTGCTGGGTGAACACCAAGCGGGAGGGGAGGGGCCACCCATCCAAATGATGACCACGCCCGACGATGCTAAACTTACTTTATTGATAGACCAGCATTGTGTTCAATTTTAGCAGGTGAAATTTTTTTTCCCTTGAAATTTAATAATAAAATTTCCACTCCAAATTTACGTTTTCGACTTTCCTAAACAAATTTAGTTTCGTGTTTGTCTGTTGGTCTTTGTGTCTACAATTCCTTGCTACACGCATAACTTCTACAATTTTCATCCAATTTTTGATAAAAATTTTCTTAGATTACGCGGGTTAAGCACGAGAAGAATGTAATATCATCCAAACGTAAATTTCACGACCTATGGTTCAATTCCGCTAAAATTTGGAGGATAGTAAACGTATGATTATGCCATATGCATTTCGTCATGATCGAATCAGACGTAGTCACTGCGCTGCGCATGCCCAAAGAAAAGAACCTTGCCACACGCATAACTTCCACAATTTTTATACGATTTCGATTAAATTTTCAGGGATTATGCGAGATATGCAATATAAGGTCCCGCATAAATGTCATTGTAATTGGATTTATAGTAGCCACTGACGCGCATAAACAAGCGTAAAAATCCGCCAATCATCAATTTCTCTAACAAACCGATTTCGATCAGAATTAGTGGATAATTAGGGGCTGACCCACAGATGATCCCCTATGTTTTTTTTGCCATGTGTAAAAAATAATAAAGAGAGGACACGAGAAACGTAATTTTCAAGGAGACATGGAGCAAAGATGAATTGGCACTAACACAAAACTAAATAATATGTATATATTTGTACTCCTGTTTTTTCCTCATTCATTTAACACTTCACATAATGCATTTCTGTAAAAAAATGTCAACCCCAAGCCTTGTTTTTTAGAGATAATGTTTTGGAGCTTCCCTATAATTTTTTCCTGTTTTTGGATTACTATTACTACTACTCCTCGGCGCTACGGTCCGTCAAGGGCCCTGACCGGCAAACCATAGCCTCTTCACTCCTGCCTATCCTGCGCACATTTCCTCCAGGAGCGAACGCCCAACCTCCTCAAGTCGTCGTCGACATCCTCCAGTCATCTCTTTCTGGGTCTGCCTCTTCTTCTTCCACCTCCTAGTCTTCCATCCATCCATGTTTTTGGATCATTAGACATAAAAGAATTGAAGGTTTCAAATTTTTAAGCAGGGTACTTTCGGAGATCGAGTACATCATAGACATACAGTCAGCTGGACAAGAGCAGGATTGTATAAGTCCTCATTTTTGCCTGCGGACCCTAAAAAAACTTTTTGGGTCACTTCTTAAAAAGTAACTAAGGTCATTTATCTAAAAGAGGTCGTTAATTTAAACTTCTACTTCATTTAAAAAAAAAAAAACTGAATACCCTAGACTAAAAACTTTTTATTTTAGTACACTTCTTAAAATTATGAATTGAAATAAAAATTAAACTCGCTTCATACTCCCTAAATTTCACACTAAATTAATTATTCTCCACTGAAACACATAACAAAAAAATGTACCTTTAAAAAATGAAAAAGTATGTAATATTAAACAAAAAGAGATAAATAGGTCATATCAGACTCATTAAATTTTGAAATCTTCGACTCAATAGTTTTTTTAAATTGTTTCTTTTTACATTCTCAGAAGGTCGGAAACTTTAATTCTGAGATAAAGCTAATTGATGCTTTATTTTTAATTGTATATCACGCTCTTACCGGTATGTTGAAGATTAAGATACACATGAAACAGAAACAGCTAAAAAATCTCCGAAATAAATTCACAAACACATAAAACACAATAAGAGTGACAATGCATTCATGCCACGTTACATCAAAAGCGAGACGGTAAACTGGTTAGACGGAGCCATTAATAATAGATTTTTCCCCCTCATTAGTATAGTAGGGATTTTTTTACTAGGAATTCATAAACTTCTTTAAAAGCTCTGCAGTCTTGGCAATAGTCCATCAGTAAAAAGAGGAAGAAAAGGGAAAAATAAAAAACAAACATAAAATTTCCCTATTGTATAGATGCATAAAGAGACGTTTCATATTTGCTCCATTTAATATCTGAAGATTATATGAATAAACTAACAATGTTGGAATACTTATATATGTATATATATTAAGAGGCGAGAAAGGAGGAAAATGTACCTAAGTGTAAATTATTAAAATACGTCCCCAACACTGAATGTTTGGGAAGGGAGTGTAAACCATTTTTTTAACCAATTTCTAGTTTTGGAGAATATAATTTATTAGATTTTTTATTTCTACATGCAAATGAATGCATCCTAGATTAAAACAATCTTTAATTTTTGAATACTTAATTTCTTTAATAGGAAAAAGTTAAATGAACTGAATAAGGCGATTGAGAATGGAACCAGCTTAAAAAAGTGCTTAAAACAACAAAGAGGAGGAAGGAATGCAATCATAGCAATGAAGGATAAGGAAGGAAATATCAAGAGGGACAATGATGATATCTTGCAAATAATATACACATTCTACAAGGAACTGTACAGTACAGACAAACAAATGAAGGATGAAGAGGCCCCAAGTAAGAACAATGGGAAAAAACCTAGTACCACCGAAAAAGACTTAGAACTGGATACACCAAGGATCACAAAAGAAGAGGTGGAATTCAGCATTAAAAAACTTAAGTCAGGAAAAGCAGGAGGCCTTGATGGCCTTATAAATGAACAATTAAAAGCTGGTGGCGAAAAGCTCATAGAAGTATTATGCTCTTTATTTAACCATTGTTTGAGAGAACAGTCCGTACCTGACAACTGGCTTAAGTTGAAACTTCTATTTATATTTAAGAAAGGAGATAAGCTAGATATAAAAAATTATCGACCCATAAACTTACTGTCTGTACTTTAAAAAACATTTATGAGCATTATTACCAGAAGAATAAACAAAACACTAGATTTCAATAGCCCAATAGACGAAGTAGGATTCAAACAAAATTTTACAACCAATGACGCCATTATAGTTGTCCAGCAGGTAATATCAAAAGCCATGCAATGTCAATTTGAATTATACCTACTTTTTATAGATTTTAAAAAAGCCTTTGATAGCGTCAGTCAAGAAGCCTTAAACAAAGCTTTAAAGTCAAATGAATAGAAGGAAGGTACATCAGTTTATTTAATGAACTGTGTGAAAAATAGGAATTGATAATTAAGAAAGGAGAAACACGTAAATCAATAAGATTGGAGAAAGGACTGAGACAAGGTGATGTTCCCTCTGCCAAGCTTTTTGGAGCATGCCTAGAAGAGGTGTTTAAACATCTAGACTGGGAGCACTATATGGCTTGAATGTTAACGGTCTCAAATTAAATAAGATGAAATTCGCTGATGATATAGTATTAATAGGAGCATCGCATACAGAATTAGTGAATATGGTTAACGAATTAGTTCAAGAAGCATTAAAAATAGGCTTAAAAATCAATATTGGGAATACAAAATTACTAACAATTAACAAAAGAAAAGAAGACGAGTACATTCATATTAACAACCGAAGGATTGAAGAAATAGAAGAATTTATTTATTTAGGACAATTAATTAGAAAAGAAGACTCGGTAAGTAAGGACATAAACAGAAGAATGGGCTTAGGTTGGAGAGCCTATAACAGATACAGGCAACTCTTCAGATCAGAAGTTGATATTAAGGAAAAAAGTTAAGCTCTGGAACAGTATGGTTAAACCTGTCATACTATATGGATGTGAGACGTGGACGCTGAAAATATCGAACTAGGACAAAACAAAGAATTGCTGTACGAAGGATGGAACGTAGCATGCTAAAGATCAGTAGGACAGAAAGAAAAAGTAACAAGTGGATAAGAAGGCAGACCAACATGGAAGATATATCCAAGACAGCAATACTGAGGAAATGGAAATGGGCTGGCCACTTAATAAGGACAAAAGATGAGAGGTGGGCCAAAAGAATCCTGGAGTGGACACCACTAGACTACGAAAGAAAACGAGGGAGGCCAAGAAGACAACGGGATAACTTGCTGTGGAGGAGTTACTTGGAAGAGAGTTACCCATGATAGAATAGAATGGAAGAGAATGGGACAAGTATAATGTGATGCCTGGTTGCACCAAGAATAACACCATTTGAGCCTAATATAATATAACATAATTCTATTTAGCGAATCTAATCTTAACTATTTACTGATCTCAACTATTTAGTAAAATATTGGATAATAAAATTTATCCATTTGTAACTACAATATATATACATATAATTAAAGTGTGATACAATATAATATAATAGTCTTAAAACCGTTTAAAAAAAAAAGAAGTGTGTTTTGTGTTATCTAATAAATATCTATTGTTATTTTCATTAAAAAAAAAAAAAAAAAAAAAAAAAAAAAAAATCTGTTTTATCTAAATCATTTATTGAAGTTATATTGAACATTCGTTTATTGATTTTTATGTAATTATGTTGTTAAGCTATGTGTTCATAATTTACAAATTATTTATTTATTATAGTACCTACCTAATAGTCAAAAAAGGGAGAGAAAAAAAATATATATATGCATGCATAAAAAAACTTATTAAATGTCGATCTCAGGCCTTTAAAAGGCCACCACAGCGCAAGCTGATTTGAGTGTATGATTTTTGATACAGGATAGAAAGAGGAAATTGTAATATTGTATTAATACTTAATAAATGGTTATTTATTATAATTTCTTTACTATGTGTCTTGTATCTAATGGTGTTGCAAACAGATCCTTTATATATATATATATATTATGTATGTATGCACTGTTTTGTTCACACCATTTGTCCGACATAGGTTGAACTCGCTGTACTATTTCAAGGGAAGTCGTTCGTGGAAGGAGGTGTTAATTATTATTTTTATTTCAACATAATTTAAAATACATAAATGTATTAAAATTAGTTTACATTCCTCGCCAGTCCTGGGCTTACAGCAGGATTTAAATATTAACAACTTCTATACAAAAATAGTCATCCAATTAGAATGGAACGTAGCTTCCTCGAGTCACATGGCGCATACTTTAACGATTTTATGCTTTTATAAAAATGTTCTCTGATGTCTTAAACGGATTTATGTCTAGGGAATTTTTGAAATTGGAGACATTTATAATCAAACCTTCAACCTTCAAAAAAACCTTAGATTGTTTTAATCAGTCTGCCACCTTCTCCAGGTCTTCGGGGTATAAATATTTTTTTTTTTTAACTTTTTATTTTCGTATAAAATTTAAGCATTTTTCATGTTCTTTGTCGAGTGTCACATACTGTAGACAGACAAACTCCAAACGGAAGATAATGCAAAAGGTTTTATACAAATCTATGGGCTGACTGCTTCGTTAGAAGTGTGATGCAGCATTGACTAGATTATTAAATATTTACCTTTACCAGCTTCACTGGTAAAGGGTTTTTCAAAAGGAATGATATTATATTAAAATATCATAGCAACCCGAAGTTATTTTTGTTTATTAATTTTATTTTTATTCGGGTTCAGTATACCCAGACAATAATTATTCACCATGGTTAAATAACCGCTTTTTATTATCCAAAATTGATTTTAAAATCACTCATTTCAAGAAAATCAACATTAAATGGCCACCAAGAAGTTGTGCTTTAACTCCTTTTGGTTACTTTATCTGGGGCAATTTGAAATAAATGTTCAATTCAAACAACCGACCAACACTTGATGTTTTAAAATTTAATATCAAACGCATTCACAATATTAGGCCTCGTATATCGTATATTTTATCCTCTTAGAAGTACATAATTTTCTCAAATATTTACTTACCTGACAAACTTTAATGTTCGTTCAACCTTTAATCCGTCTGATATATCGATAAAACGTCAGTTACATCGAGTTAACATGGTTTATTTTGTTTTCATTTAGGAGGGTTAAAAAAAAGTCTGTTTTTACCTTTAAAAGGTTTTCGGAAGGAAAAAAAGAGTTGTAGAAGGTAGAAGTTAGTTGTTTAGTAGCAGTGTTGAAGCCATAAACTGTCAAATTGTTTGTTGGAAGTAAACAGCACGTGTGTAAGGCACTTTGAGTACACTACTCACCATCCTAGCCCTACAGTTTACAATTTAAGGTTAATTTACGTCTAAACTTTGTTTACTCGCCTTAAATTAAAGTCCCACCCCCTCCTATGTAGCCTGAAGCTCGCAGCTACCTTCCTAAGCATTGCCTTCTAACCCTTCCACAGCAGATCCTATTTTAATAATATAAACTTTGTCTCTTCCCTCAAACTGGCCCTAGGATAGCTTTAACAGCGGCATCCAAGTTTGTCTTGTTTATTGCAACACTTTCTCGAGGGTAAAAAAAAATATATAAATAAAAAAGTAAAAAAAAAAAATCTCTACTTTTTATCACCCTTTTACTGCTTACTTCTTAAGCGCTCTCATTTTCTCTTTATATCTCTCTTATCTGCTAAAGAGCACATTTGTACACTCTCACAATAAATTAAAATTCGTTCTTAAAATCAGCAATATAGTTCTCGTTCTGGTCTGCGATATAGACAGTAAATGCGAGCGTCTATTTCCACAATAATATATCATTATTGCTGAAAAAGGCATTCAGCAACCAATTCATTCCACACATTATGGCATCGAATAACAAAATTAATTGGTGTGGCACATAGCTACCTCGCATCCTAGTACGTATTTTATTGATTTTATGCTTTTAGAAATAATTATTGTCAAATTTGTTTAAGGCGGTCCACACACTGGGCGATAGGCAAGCGATACAACAGCAATACGATATCGCCACCCTGTTACTTCCTAGCTAAAGGAACGGGTACCCACCAATGGGGCGATAGGGAGGCAATCCGTCGGCGATACACTCGGCGGGTGCGACACTTGCAATACGGGCGACCTGCAAGGAAGTAACTTTGAAGCGATATTGCAGGTGTTGCCATGGAGGCTTTTAACGTTAAATTCGTGGGTGCTGTAAAGAAACGCCCTGTTTTTTACGAGTATACGTTAACGGAGTATTCAAGAAAAGATGTGACTGATAATCCGTTTTCGTTTTTTTGTTTCGTTTCGTTGTTTTTTGTTTTTTTCCTATTAAATAAATAAAAATGGACACTTCTTTAAAATGTTATTCCCATTATAAGAAAATAGAAGGGATTAACAATCTAAAGAAGATGACGGAATGTTTTTCTTTAGACTGTTACTCCCCTTATACAAACAAAATTGTGATTGGAAATAACATTATTTTTTTCGACAAAATTATTAATATTCTCCTCAAAGAATACTACAATCATTAGATTTCGTATTTTTTTATAATCTATTTAAACTTATAACTAATAGTTATATAACAGATTGAAAATGAATAAAATTAACAAAAGATTATTATCATAAGTTGACAACAAAATATCGCCCCGTGTGCGGACAAGGCGTCCGCACAATAAAAAAAACAATAAAACAATAAAAACAGGGGGCGCGCATATAAAAACAGGGCGTTTTTATATCGCCGATATCGGCGATAAAATCGCACAGTGATAATATCGTATCGCTTTCATATTACCCCGTGTGCGGACGGCCTAAACGTTTCCCCCGTTTTTATCTGCCAATATTGTTATGCTTTTTTAACAAAAATTAAAGTGCAATTAAGCAAAATTTAAAAAGCGCTGACGGTTCAAATTAATCTGGGCTATCTGCGGGTTACTTTCGATAAACTATAAAAGTATCATAAAAATCAGATAAGTACTTTAGAAGCTACAGGTGTAAATAAAATTATGCTTGTGCACATAAGGAAGAGAAACAAATGGGTGCATAAGGTTGAAACTTATTATGACCTACCATCCAAATGTCAATATAATTGGACGAGCAGTTTTCTATGGCAGTTTTATATATATTTTTATTTTATAAGATATGTTGGTTCGCAAAAATTGAGCGACGGAACCAAAATCTTCCCTGATGTCTGAAACGGATTTCTGTCTTGAAATTTTTGAAATCGGAGACTTAAAATTTTTTCGTTTTGTCCGAACCATTACATAGCTTCCGTTATCTCTTTCCGTAAGCTCGGAAGCAATAATTAAATGTGAACATCTTTGGTTGCTATTTTGTTGATCAAATCAGTAGATTATTAAAAAACGAATGTTAATTACTAAAATTAAAAAAAAATAACTAATCAAAACTGGTCTTAAAGAACGTTAGCTATTTTACTTTTTAACAATTAACTGATCAATTTCGTTCTGATGTTTATTTGCTCTAAATTTGCTCTAGAAACGAGGGCCAGCATGGCGTGGGCCTAAGGCGCCTGTCAAGTATCCTTGTCCATCAATGAATCGATTGAAACAGCGTCACACAAGTTCGTGGGTTCGATCCCACGTCATGGTCCATACTGCTCCATGCGCCTTGATGCTCTAATTTACCTAGCTCACTAATAACCACACCATACTCGCTTCGGCGTTATATTGCACAGGGGTATTATGTGTAAAGTGGCTGTAACTCTCTACCAGGACTAGTAAAAAGGTCTAAATAAGGCTGAATTTCTAGGTTCTTACCCATCTAGTACAAGCACTAGGAACTACTACTACTACTAGCTCTTAAAACAGAAAAGAACTGTGAATGTGGCCTAGTTTAGGCTTAGTTTAGTAGCGGTCCTAGTTTAAAGTATAGTGCATTTTTTTATGTTTATAATTACTTGTCAAACTTGTATTAGAAAGACCGCTGAAAGAAGTTTTTTCTGTTCCCGATCTGACATCATAGTCAGGGTGCCCATAGGCAAAAAAGTAACTTATACATACTCTTTCCAAACCTTTTTGTATGGCTTGTTTAAGCAAAGTCTGACACCGTTTTCCTCTGTGACTTTTTTTAGTTTTGGGGCGTTTTTTTTTTATTTCAACCCTAAAATTTTGATGCGTCGGACTTGAAAATCGGAAAAAGTTCTGCGTCAGACAATATTAAAATGTTGATTTATAGGGTTCAAATTAATGTATCGTGAGAAAATCAGCTGGTTATTAATCATTAATTAATATTAGTTCATATTAATTAATATCCATTCTTATTAATTAAAATTAATTAATATCATTAATTAATAACTGGCTGATTTTCTCACGATACATTATTTGAACCCTATAAATCAACATTTTAATATTGTCTGTCGCAGAACTTTTTCCGATTTTCTAGTCTGAAGCGTCAAAATTTTAGGGTTGAAATAAAAAAAAACGCCCCAAAACTAAAAAAAGTCACAGAGGAAAACGGTGTCAGATTTGGCCTAAACAAGCCATACAAAAAGGTTTGGAAAGAGTAAGTATAAGTTACTTTTTTGCCTATGGGCACCCTGACTATCACAAGGCAACTGCTTTTCATTGAAATTTAGAAAAACATAGAAAACTCTTTTACCGGTCCTTCAAATACAAGTTTGATAAGTAATTCAAAACATAACAAAACATAAGTCAACAAGATTTCTATTAAAGAATTCTAAAAGTATAAAAAAAAAAAAAAATCACAATTATTTCTATAAGTCGTAGAAACATAGTAAGCATAAGTCAAATCCCCTCAGAAAAGTACTGTGAGGTCAAATAGCACGGAGACATGCCTGTTCTTATATGTTTATAGAATAATAGACTGTACTGAGTTATCAAAAGAATTCCCTGATTCTTAACGATAAAAGAATTTGTCCAGCGCAGAGGGCTATGTTTTTGGGGGTTCATAGATCTTAATTTTGCACCAACCGTGCAGTGTATAAAGTAAAAGATTTTAGTAAAAATCCACCCACAGCGTTGCATTCCCTTAGACAAGAAAAATTGCAAAATGTTCTGAGTCAAAGTCAACTCAGAGAGACCGAAATTCAAAATCAGGCCAAATATAAGATTTGGATAGCTCCACAAAAACAACAGCATTTATTCTATCCGTTTACGTACGCCATGAACAAGACCATAAAAAAAACACGTGTGGTGTCGCGGGACACCCGGTAGGAAAGAAGTTCCTTAAATTTTTCATTAAATATAAATTATAAAATCACACTGCTAAGTACGTATACATTGCTAACTACTTATACATAGTGAAGTTAGAAAAGAGTTAAAATTAAAAGTAACGAACTGTTTGTACCTAGCAGAGTTAAGGAAAAATTAAAAGAAAATCATTATTTGTATAATTAAAGCAAGCGTCTTACTATAAATATATATTGAATATAAGAAAAACGTTGATCATGATGAGTTTATAGTGAAAGAGTATGTTTGTTAAAGGAGTTTGGATTGAAATAGGACTGTTTTCTACCTACCCGGGCAATTAATTTAAAATATTATAAAATATATCTCTTCCCTACTCTACAGCTTCTGCTTGTATCAGGGTGAAATTTTACATGATTATATTTTATTTATTTACTAAACAAAGTGACATTTTTGACATATATAACAAAAATAATCAAAACAAGTCAAGTAACAGGCTTCCTTAATAACACTTTTTCCCGTCTTTTGAAGCTTACGTTTATGCGAGCGTTGCGCGTGAACGCTTGGGCGGATAACGTTTTCCAACGAACTCAGCCTGGGCATTGGTAAAATGAACATGTGTACACAATTTCATCTAACTCGGTCATCTTTTACTCAAGTTATCGTCATCTGTAGATTTCGTGACGGATTTTGGGTGACGGTGATTTTGGTCGTTTTTTTCGGATTCACTCCCGGGCTCCAGAACGTGCTATAAGGAACTTCGTTCCAATAATGCAATAGTTTATGCACTCTAGGACGACGGGCGTGAGACTAGTTTTATACCTAACAGTTTAAAAGACAAATTTTAATCTCAAGAATTTTTAACGAAATTAGAGCCTAACACTATCTGTAAAAAATCGACCGAGTTAGCTAGGTCTAGTGGTAACTGAATTTGATGGGAATGAAAGTATTAGGTTACAAAGCATTAACTAAAGTAGAGAAATTATACGGGGGGCTCCTACGCCAGATATCACTGAGATAAAATACAGTACAAATTTATAATAATAAAAAGAATAATGTAATAAAATTTGATAAATTATTTTAGAAGGAAATACAACCACTGATGAATGACACATAAATGTAAATGTTGTTAACAACTAGTAAACAACTGTCCCAAAGAGCTATGTCTTCTAGAGTTTAAGAAAGGAATAGACAGCGATCTATATGCAGTAAAAACAACCTTAGGGTGGGGCATAATAGGTCCTTGTCCTTTAGTAAAAGACAACGACAAGATCAAAGATAATCTGGCAAAGTAATTACTATCCGTGAAAGAAAGCATAAATATACTTGAACTAGAATAAACGAATGACCTGGAAGATAATAAATTAGGGCTATTGGTTAGTGATAAAAAAAAAACTTAAATATTGTGACAATGGACGTCATACAAAGATCAGATAAGCATTTTGAATACTACAACCAATAAAAAATCCCGATGATAAATTCCCGTTGAATAGAGACACCCGTTGAAAAATTAAATTCCCTGAAAATAAAATTTTAAAATCCAAAATTTAAATTAGAAGTTGTATTCGAAGGAGTGGTAAAGGAGTTTTCTTTGTTTGGCAAAATTTCAATAAAATCAGTGGCCTGGTGATCTCATACTTGGAAATAGAGAAAACTCCTTTTACAATATAATCACTTTTATAGTTTCATTTAAGAATTGTAACGTTCATTGAAGAAAAATGTTGGTTATATCAATAAAAAGTTTGATTTCATTCCTTAGATGACACGGCATTCACAGTGGACTTAAATTAAATGTATCTCTTGTAAAGCCGCCATAGATCTACATAGAATATGGATCAGGGCTTCAGGTATGCTACAATATAAAATTATGATCCGGGTACCATCTCAGCATCTAATCAGATAACTGATTTCTCTCAAAAAAGTGATCCTCTCATCTTTGGACTAGAATTCTTATTGGATACTGTCGACTAAATGAACCTACTTCTGATGCTTGGCTAGCTGAAAGCCCAAGTCGCTGGATGTGTGAATAAGAGGAGAATGCCTCTTCTTACTTCTTATTCTCACTCTGGTTGCTAGCCAGGGAGCGATCATTTATATTATTATTGATGTGTTGGTCTGTTTGACGATATTGTTCACCAAAATTTAATTGTGTTATTCTGTACAGCTAAATATAGTTATTATGTATTACTTTGGTTATAGTGTTGGTCACGAACAAAATTAGATTTGACAAAAGCCTTAAGCGGCCCACACACTAACAGTTTAACTGAAGATAACGATCTGTCCACGGAGCTTGGCCACACACTCGTCAGTTTTCCTTAAGATGACGGACTGCAGTCGGAGGTGGACTGTAGGTGTGTGGAGGGTAGAGGCGAGGATCGGATGGAAGGAGAGATGACAGTCCGTGGACTGTCCGGCCTGTGCCTCAAGATCAATGTCGCCCTACACTATCAGTCGGCCTACAGGCGTGTAGAGTGATTCGTCTTTATTTTGTTTATTTACCTTCGTCGGACTGCAGTTAAAAATCGACAGATATCGGCCTGCAGGCATTCATCGCACAGTGTATGGTGCATACAGGCACAGATCTGTAGTTCTTAACGATTGCCTGCAGGCGGTGGACGGGTAATGTGTGGTGGTCTGAGATTTTGGCCTTACGATAATCGTATACGATAACGGCCTGCAGTTAAACTGTAAGTGTGTGGGCCCCTTTATAGAGTTAAGAATTTACGATAATTGACGAATAGGCTTTGGGTTGGGGCACCACACCAATTGTGTGAGTTACCATCATTGTGTTGGGTAACACAATGTCCAAATGGAAAAGGAGTCGGGAGAATCGCGGAGCTGGATAGTGAAAACGAACCGAGGATCTATAAGACGCAAAAAAGCGCTTTTCATTCCTCTCATACGTGAATTGGAATATGGTATTGTACCTAAATGTTTTAGAGAAAACTTTGCATCTGTTTTTCATTCCACGGAACACCAAATCGACCACAATCCTGACCCCCGTACTTTATGGAGCCACCCCGACGCGTTATAGACGTTAATCAGTGTCCCCCAAGAGATACAGTCCCACGCCCTAGAAAAGTGAAGATGTCATATCTCTTGAAACTTATTGGTTGCTAGACGGGGGAGTGTTTATTTATATAATTATTGATATCGTAAACTGTAGACTGTTGGAAGTTATTGTTCTTACTAGAGTGTACACGTGTGTCGCTAAGGCGACTTATTTTTTATGTGACTTGCTTTGTTTTTTTGTTGTATATTTGTCAGTGTATGAAATAAAATTGTTGAAGACACAAAAACGTGTGTGTAGAGTGTTCTTACTGGTTTGTTATGTTTCCATAGCTAAATATAGTTATTATGTATCGCGTTGGGTCAATTCTTGCAGTATTAAACACGAACGAAAGACTTTATCTAAAAAGGTCCTAATAAATAATGGCCACCTTTTTAAAGACACCGGCATCGACACGACAATTTTTTTTTAACCCATAGTTTCTAAAACTGGCTTAAATTTAATAAAACTGGAGGAAAATTAAAAATGATCAGTATATAGTTAAAAAACAAGAAAAACAAGAAAAAAAATAAAAAATAAAATAAAACTGATGAAGACTACGTAATACAGGAAGACATCGACCGAAAGTTCTATGGCATAAAATTGTTCTTTTTTAAATACTTTAGATTTACTTGAATTTACAGATACTAAGAAGAATTACATACTACGTAACTTTAAAATATATTATTTTGTTAAAAATATCAGCAATCTAATTATAATAAGGAGTTTATCTTATAAGCTTCTTACTGCACGTTCTATAAATCCGGTATGATGATTTTCGAATGGAGTTGGCATCTTTGGAGTCAAACTTTAGTGATGTTGAACCTGGTACACTTAAAACAACAACAAAGTTAACTGACTAAAAGCAACTTCATATCAGGACTACTTCCAAACCTAAAACTATATAACAATGCTGTTTTACTTACTCAAATAGTTTGTCTATCATACACAGCCTATTTATTAAAGTTTTATTAATGAGAGTTTTTCATTCCGTTTTTTCATTAACTTGGTTATTTCAGATTTGGCTCAATTTAAACCAAGGATAAATGTAATAATATCCTATTTACAACGGCAAATCTTAAAATACTTTTATACTGTAATAAGAGCCATTTATCAAAAGAAGAAATGAAATGGAGAAATTGGATTTAGTTTTCAATGTTAATCATAGATTTGGGTTTTAAATGTAAAACTCAAACTACAATGACTGGGCATATAAAATCATTTTAGTTTTTATACAGGTACAGTAAAACAAATAGAGATGGATCTTTGTTCAACCTGGAGAGAATGTTAAACGGTAAGCACGATCCAGAAATTTAAAATAATACTAATCCATACAAGAATTGATACAAAAATTTAAAAATAATACTGACCCGTACAAGAATTACAGTCTTCGCACAACTAGAATCGACGCGTTGACAGCGCGGGAAAAACTAGTAAAGGGGGGACGAGCCAATGAGAGCTTGAGATTTTCCCGGACAAAAGGTCGGGCCAACTAGGCAAAGATAAATGTCTCTAGTGGAGAGGAGAGGCCCTCTGGATAACAGTATAAGAAGGCTTCGTAGTGGCATTATTTTTTCCCCCAGAGAGGTTGGCCAATCTGTGTGTCACTCAATTTCCCGCGCTGTCAACGCGTCGACTCTAGTTGTGCGAAGACTGTAATAATAATCTTTTTAAAAAGTTCAGTTAAAAAAAAGTTTATTTTTAGTAATATACATAGTTTAGTTGTAGTTGTACAAGGTTGTATAAAGGTTATAGTTTTATAGTTTTCACTTGATCCTATACAATTTTATATATTTACAAAATGTATAGATACGATATTATTAAAAAGTAGGAATAATTTCAAGATAAAAAGAACTTTTTGTATACTACGTTTTTAAATTTTCTGTTGAATCGTATGTAATGTTGATAATATAATTGTTATTGTTATATAATATATAATGTTAGTGAAAAAAAAAAAAAAAAAAAAAAATAGTTCCGAATTTATTTAGTTCACATAAATGACAACCATCTACAGAGCTGATCTTAAACCTATAAACGGACAAATCTTTGTACAACGGATCTCCCCAACACCAAATCTAAAGCGTGCCATCGATATATTTGAAATAATATAATCGATAAATAATATAATCGATATTTCCTGGTTTGCTGTCATTCAATGTTTATCTATCACAAATTTGAGACCCGTCAAAATGAAGATTGCGTAAATATGGGATATGGCAAAACAAATAAAATAACTTGCGGATTTTTTCCGAACTAACTTTCTGTACAGCAATAATTGCTGAAAACCAATTAAATTCTGCTGAAAGATGGCTAAAAGTATTAAAATAATGCATTGTCATCGTGTTCTGAGCTATGCTAAAAGTTTCAAATGTCTAGCTATTCGGAAAGTTAGTTAGAAATCGATTGCCAGATTTGTACCGGACAAACAAACAAATAAACAAACAAACAAACAAACAAACAAACAAGAAAACAAGCTAATAAAAACGTAGTAATAGTAAAAATCAAATAACTATTGGTGATATTTAAAAAATCTATAATCTAGTGTCAACTACACATCATAATTAAGTTACTAGTTCATCATAGTCAATGCCCTAAAGTTTTATGATGACTAAAATGGGATTTAATGTTTATATGATTGCTAACTTCAGTTACTAAAGGATTTTCGCTGTCTATACATTTTTTAAATAAAGATTAGCTAGTTTAGCAATGACATCTTAAATCATGACGGATTTTGATAATTGATGGAGGTTTTTAATTATTGCAACAAATTTGTTTTGGATCCTGAAGTTTTTGCAGATTCAAATTACATGTGCTACTCCAAGCAGAGCACAAATATACGTTATTACAGGACTGACGGCTACTTTATATATTTGAAATTTGTTCCTACAAATGGATGAATCGCGGGATAATAACGGGAATAGTGATTTAATTAATGTCTTGCATTATGGACTATTTTTTTTTAATGTGAGTGGTAAATGGTAATTTCTAATCTAAATAGGCACCCAAGTCTCCAGCTGAATTACTCCACGGAATAACTACATTGTTTATTTTGATGCAGTAGATTATAAAAGGCCTTCTTTCAGTAAACAATAGAGCTTCAAATTTGCTAACATTTCGCTTGAGCTTGAACCTCCATTTGAAAAAGTACTTTTGCAGTTTAATTAAACCGTCCTATGGTGTCAATTTTCCATGATGACATCATAACACATACGTCGTCGGTGAAAGTAGCTAGAGTACATTAACGAATCGTAGAATGTCAGTATTAAACAAATGTCGAGAATTGGGCCTAGAATTGATCCTTGCGGGACTCCTATGTTTATTTTGAGAAGTTTAGACTTAAAATTGCTTAAGTGTACTCTACATTTTCAATAAGAAAGGTAGGAATGCAACATTTTTACGATATAGTAGGGTAACTGAAGTTAAATTGGCTTAAACATCAGGCCCATGAGCAAGATGGTGTCAAACGCCTTCTCCAAATCTTTTTTGTTGTAATTTTTGGTAATGCTATCTACTAACCGAAAAAGTTGCCCTTGTGAAGAATGACCTCTTTCAAAACCAAACCACTCAGTGAATGATGTTTCAATTAATAAAATAAGTTATTCTAATAAGTCTTCTACATAACTTTACTGATCAAGCATACTTATTGGTCGGTAGTTGTTCAGATTTAAGGGCTCTTTACCTGGTTTGGGAATGGCTATTACTTTAGCTTCTTTCCAACACTCTTAAAAAGAATTAAAGCAAACGGATACCGGGCTTTTATAATATAAAAATAAATGTAATTATGATACAGCGAAATAATAAAATGAATTGTATATTATATTCAGTTACGACGTTATATTAGACTCGTTATCAAAACAAATAATTTAAAATCTTAAGCTTTTCAATTTTTTCTTTTCGTTTATTTTATAGAAGAAATTTAAAATAACCTACTAATTTTAAATTTAATACTAATTTAGTTTTTTCTTATTTTTATTTTATTTTTTTTTTTAAATCTAGATTACCTTATAATATATTTCCTTTACCTAATCTAATAAAGGGAAGTATTAAAAAAAATGAATGTAGGAGACTGAGATTACAGCGTAACTGCAGAAATTCAAAGAATAAGAAAACTCCATTTTTAAAATAGATAAACTCAAACTCTCATCTTTTTATACAAAATGGACCCTTGGGATGGAGACGATAGGGACATTTTTTTTTTGTTATTATTATTATTATTTTTTTTTTTTTGAGAAAAAAGGAATTATTTTGTTCTTTTATTCTAGAGTAAATTGATTTAAAAAAGAGTAAAATATAGTAACAAAAATATTAAACAGAATAGGAGAGCAAATTGAACCCTGGGGAACACTCTTTCCAAAAATATTTTTCATAACTCCGATTTATAGAATAAAAACTTGTTTTTAGTTGGTAAACAGGGGAGCAATATGTCCTTTTTATAATAATAATAAATTATTTAATAATAATAAAGATTTATGAAATAAATACATAAAGGTAAAGAATAATAACATTTTGTGAGAAAATTGATAGTTACATTTTGTGTATAGTTACAAGAATATAATTAGAACATTATTAATCTACATTACTAGAGTTGGGTAAAAAAATATTGAGGTTCGTCATAATAATAATATGATTTAGGGTCTATAAGGCTAGAATCCTTTCTTCAGATATATTTGGCTCACGTGAAAATACCCTCGGATTTTCCAATATTTGGCATATATCCCAACAGGCATATTTCTATCTTTGGGTTTATTAGAGATAAAATATAAAGATGGTAAGTTATGTAGGGCTTTTGTCGTATAGCTATCATATTAAAATTAATGGGATGAGAAGGATATCATTACTATAATATAAAATATGAATATTTTATTCCTAATCTCATAATAATTCATACCATAATAAAACATAATAAGATTTAAGAAGACCCCAGTCGACAGGCAATAATATATATATATTGTTTTTAAAAAGACTCATGTATTTAGACTCGGGAAGTCTCAACATTATGTAGAGGAGCCTTGACACCGCTTATATTTTTAATTTTTATTAATGACACTTTGGAGTGAACCCTCAATATCTTACGGATAACAACTGCCATATATATAGATATATATATATATATATATATATATATATATATATATATATATATATATTTAAGTCTAATTTTGGAATTTATATTTGGAAATTATTTTTTGGAATTTTGGTAGCGTCTATGGAGGATTTCCTAACTCATTTTTATAAAACAAACAACGTTTAATTATAGTATAAAGGATTTAAAACAAAACTTTGTTTTTAAGGTTTATTATTTTTCGTCAAATATGTTTATAAAAGCAACTGACACAAAGTAAAGTTAAATTAAAAATAATGCTATAAAATAAAACAAGAAATACATCATTGTTTAGATGTGTAATGCTTGGGTGATTCTTTCATAAGGTCCCTAATTGCTTTAGTGCTAATAATGTTTTTCCAAAAAGGGTTTCGCTTTAGTCTTGAAACAAGGGTCAACACTGATTAGAGCTGAAAACTTAGAAGACCTTAGAGTGGTCTGAGGGTCCTTCTTTTTGAGAACATTTAGATGCTTTTTAGTGAAAACGTTTTTCAAGTTTAATCCCTGGCTAAATTCATTGTGTTTTTCACTCGAGAAAATACCCCTTAAATCCTATTTCAAAATAAAATGTCTCTGTTTTTTTTATAGGGTTTCTAACGCTTAGCTTCATTTACATTGGATATCTTTGAAACGATAGAAATCGTGTATGACAGAATTTTTAACGACTTGCACATGTAGGTATTATTTTTCTTTAAAAGAACAAATTTGAAATGGATTGTTTTATTCATTTCTCTTATACCTTAATCACAATATTAGGTTAGAACAAGACGTGGGATTAGCCACGTTACTTATCTTCTGGATGTGATCATCATGGTGATACATTTTTCACCTCTATCACACGGCAACCACTTCTTTGCGCCAATTACCTATAGATTTACTTTTTGTTAAATGTTTTTTAGTTGTGTTGTTTTATTACTGTTTAAATTAATTTGAATCAACACTTGGTCAGTTTGTGAATGAGGCATCAAGCAGACTGGGCCATAATGCAGTATAACAACTTTGGTAGAATGAATGTTTTGGAAGGGGGTCGGATATTTTTTATTGGAACGAAGTTCCTTATGGCACGTCCTGGAGCACGGGAGTGAATCCGAAAAAACGACCAAAATCACCGTCACGCAAAATCCGTCACGAAATCTACCGATGGCGATAACTTGTGTCAAAGTTGACCGAATTAGTTGAAATTTGGTACACATGTTCATTTTACCAATGTCAGGGACAAGTTCGTTGGACAACGTTATCCGCCCAAGCGTTCACGCGCAACGCTCGCGTAAACGTAAGCTTCGAATTTAAAATTGGAATTTTTGGACGTGAAAAAATTCTAACTTCATCTATTTAATGAGACAAACGACTTTTATAAATATTTTTTTTTTAGTAAAACGAACACCGACACTACTATGAAGTGATAAAGATCGCTAAATTTATTAAAGCGGACCAAACCGATTAAAGTAAAGAAAACAACGTTTTTACCGATATCTTACGTTCTAATGTAAAGATTTAAATGAAACTTTGTATACATCACCTACAGTACAATTGAAACAAGCATGTAACATTTCAACCTGATACAAGCAGAAGTTTTTGTGAGTTAATGATTTATATTTTTTATTTTAATATTTAATTGGAGTAATATGCCGACGGGGCCTGGGAGGACAGTTCTTTTTCGTTCTACAACCATCTGCTTTAACTATAAATTTATCATTACCTTTTTTCTCAATATACAATACATTATTTATTGAAAGACGCTCGCTTCAAAGATAATTAAAATATTTTAATTTAATTTTGCCTTAACTCCGCTAGTACAAATAGTTAGTTACTTTTAATTTTGTCTCTTTTCTAACTCCACCATGTATACGTAGTTATTACAGCGATTTTATAATTTATATTTAATGAAAAGCGTAAGGAACTTCGTTCCTACCGGGTGTCCCACGACACCACACGTATTTTTGGAACGAAGTTCCTTATGGCACGTTCTGGAGCCCGGGAGTGAATCCGAAAAAAACGACCAAAATCACCGTCACGCAAAATCCGTCACGAAATCTACCGATGACGATAACTTGAGTAAAAGATCACCGAGTTTGTTGAAATTTGGTACACATGTTCATTTTACCAATACCCAGTCTGAGTTCGTTGGAAATCGTTATCCGCCCAAGTGTTCACGCGCAACGCTCGCGTAAACTTAAGCTTCAAAAAGACAGGAAAAAATGTTATTAAGGAAGCCTGTTCCTTGACTTGTTTTGTTTATTTTTGTTATATGTCAAAATGTCACTTGGACCAACCAGATTTTAAATCTTTTTACAATATTGACATTGACATGTCTTGATGTGGGAATTTTTTTGTTTTGATTTAGGGAATTTTTTTTGAAGGGATATTTTTTTGTTTTGATTTTGCGGGTGGGTTTAATATAATACTTCAACCTTATAATTTATATTTAATGAAAAATGTAAAGAACTTCGTTCCTACCGGGTGTCCAGCGACACCACACGTATTTTTTTCTTCAGAGAGTTCTCTCCTTTCTATCACCTCTTTCTTTTAGTTTGGTACCCCCTATTTCATTGTAAATTAGACATGACCTTTATGGTTATGAAAATTAGACAAAGGAATATAAACTCTTGTATAGAGAAATAATATTAACCCTTAGTCTAATTATCTGTATTACGACAAAGGGATATACTTAGCACAAAGTACTTTGGGACAAAGGAACTTCTGTACATAAAAATTAAAATAACCCTTAGTCTTAATACATAGGTCATTTCTAAGAAGCATGATCAATTTTAATATTCAGAAGTGTGATATTCCTTTGCTCCAAAGTACTTTTGACAAAAATATCTCTTTTTCTTAATAATTATACTTACTCTATGTTTTGCCTCAAGAAAAATATATGACACATTTTGCTCCCCTCTCCCTTATAAACCCTTATACACCCGTATTAAATTAAAAGAGAACCTACTAAAAAAGTTCTATACTAAGAGCATATAACATTCGAAGTACATTTGTAGTAGGGGAAGAGCTTTAAAAATTTGGAAAATATACAGGCAAATAAAGAGATTTCTCGGTAAGAGAGTGAAAAGGGAAGGAAAACAACCCCTAGTGTTTATACAATCTAAATCAGACGCTTGTTTCTCTCGAGAAAATAATTAGCAACTTTTTAAATTAATTGCTTAAAACGAAGATGAGACGATGTGATAATAATGTGTAGCACACATTTGAAGAAATTATAAAGATGATTAAGAGATAGAGAATTGAAATAAAGTATAAATGATGTATTATTCAAGGATTTATAAAAAGCTTGACAATGACCCAGGGAGGGGTTGAAATAACTAATTAAACGTATGAATACTTAAAAGATTTTAATTTTTATTTACACTACCCATTAGACCTGTGAAGGATTTTTCGTTTTGAAACTTAAATATCGAAAGAGGGCAATAAATAAAAAACTACTACATAATTACATATTTTAAATTATTTCTTAAATTAGTGTTGTTATTTGTAGAATAGAGTATTGGATAACTTTATTTGGCAACTAAATCACTTATTTCACACCATGTCAGTAATACATCTAAATTTAATTTGTATTATAATAATAAATATTATTATTATTTTTATTATTATTATTATTATTATTATTATTATTATTATTATTATTGTTGTTGTTGGTTGTGGAAAAAAATAACCATTTACAATTAAGCACTCATAATTACTTGATGTTTGGCTGTTTGGGGGCGCGAGCACTTTAGTGGTCACTTAAGGAACTATGAGCTATCCAGAGGTATGATGAGTTAAATTATAACATGTAAATCAGGAAATATTGCGATATAAAATTAAGCCCATTATTCTGAATAAACCTGTTAT